>JAEIFV010001113.1:0-91759 GCA_018904265.1 Lordiphosa collinella | reverse complement strand
TTTTTGTTTTATTTCAAGAAAACTATCACTGAAAATCAGTGCTCGCAAAATATGGTCTACCCATTTTTTCAATGCGGTCTGCTCATCAGTGACAGGGACACTTTACTAATCAGAGTAAGCGATTTCTCAACAAATCTTTGTGTTTTCTGTTTCATTGTTTTGGGTGAGAGAAACACAGGCATCTTATGTTAACAGTTGAGAGCAAAACCACTGAGCAAAACAAGCCAACCCAGTCGGACTTGACACCATAGAAAAGGCACATCTGCATACTTCTCTATACCCGAAAAGTAGTTCCCAAATCTGAAAAGTTCACATTCGTTTCTATTGAGACGTGAAACCCGAAAAAGAATGCACCTTTGAGAACGTATCTTAGCATGCCTTTTTGTTGTTGCTTTGAACTTCGTGAATCGTTCGGGATTCCCTTCCAATTTCTCTTTTTCAAGGAACGGTTCCAGATGTACATCCGTCGGAAGGCAATATTTCATGGGTGAGGCGTTTGCTGCTAAAATAATGTGAAAATAACACGTTCTTTTGGAACCCGCCTTAGATGGCATAAAACAGCATGCTAAACACGTGGTTTTTGATGAAATATTGAAACAAAACCATATTTATAGTTAGAGCTACCCCCCTCACCAAAAATTCTGAAAAAAATATCCTCGATGGACCGCGAATTTACAAGAACTATGACGTCTTCAGATCGCGGGGGACTCCCGCGGTTCAATGGTAAAAATTATTTGAAAGTAGCATTTTTTTGTATAAAAAACAGATTGTTTTTTGCCTTAACTGTCATTATTTCTCAAAAATAATTTATATTTATTTGTATAGATGTGCTATTTACCGACTTTTTCTTCGTTTCCTAGTATGAAAATGGCGCTATACATTGAATGAAAGTGAAAGTGAAATAACACCCGCGGGCTTTATTTCACTATTAGGAGTGAAATAACGCCCGGGGGCGATATATCACCTGGCGTTATTTCATGCCCCCTCTTTTAAAGCCCACTGGCAACGTTTCAACGTTTCTAGGTATAAGATCAATTATTGTGATCAATAGACATGGAACCATTTAGATTATAAAGGTCTTTTAACATTTATAGAAGTAAACCTTAATGGCCATACTACTAATAGTATGTCCTAAACAATTTTTTAAAATTTATATCCTTCAATTAAGTTTGCCACACTAAGGTCATCTGGTCACTTTGACTATCAACACTTTCAGGATCGAATTAAAGTGAGTGAACTTAAAAAATTGTTTAGGACATACTATTAGTAGTATGGCCATTAAGGTTTACTTCTATAAATTTTAAAAGACCTATATAATCTAAATGGTTCCATGTCTATTGATCACAATAATGGATCTTATACCTAGAAACGTTGCTATGCGGCGTACTGTTCAAAGTAGCGCCGCAGGCAAAATTTTTTTTAAAATCGCGCGATTTTTAAAAAAAAATTTAGCCAATTCAAAAAACTCGCACTTTATTTTTTGCTTCTTCTTATGAGCTCCTTTCTGGACGGTCATTATCTTCCTACACCGGAAACGTCCATTCGCTGCCGTGCACTTTGAACCGCATTTTGGACACGTTTTTGACTTTAAAATGCAGCCGTGATCTTCCACAAATTGCATTATCTCCTCATCCGACTTAGCGAAAAACTTCATTAGCGTATTTACGCAACTTGGGCAACTCATTTTTCGTCGATGTGATTGGTGGTCAGAGTTTACAACGAATATTTTGCTTACCAGAAACAATTTTTTCAATTTATAAATGACAGTTAAGGCAAAAAACAATCTGTTTTTTATACAAAAAAAAATGCAACTTTCAAACAATTTTTACCATTGAACCGCGGGAGTCCCCCGCGATCTGAAGACGTCATAGTTCTTGTAAATTCGCGGTCCATCGAGGATATTTTTTTCAGAATTTTTGGTGAGGGGTAGCTCTATTTTTTGTCCGTCTGTCTGTTTCTATGCTAATCCTCCTCCGTCAGTTTAAAATAGATATCTTCACCAAACTTTGCAGCAAATTTGTTCCGAGCATACTACCATTAGCTCCCATAGGAACGATCGGTCGAAAAACTAGTTCTAGGGGGGGAAAATTTTTTGTTTTTAATGAAAACATCCTTTTTATCAGCATATTTTTATTTTATATAATTTAACACATTTCTACAAAGTTTTATCAAAATCGGATGACTATAGCATATAGCTGCAGTATGAATGATCGGTCGAAAAAGTAGTTCTAGTGAGAAAAACTGTTTGGTTTTAAATGGGATCGCCTCCAAATTTCGTAATTAACAGTGTATTATGCTTTTCCATGATTTCACCAAGTTTGGTTGAAATCAGACATCTATATCGTATAGATCCCATAGAAAAGTAAGGTCCAAAAAGTAGTCTTAGTTAGAATAACTTTTTTATTTTCAATGGAAGCTGCAAGGTTATACAAAACTGCGGCCGAGCCGAAGTTAACTTTCCCCTATTTTTTAAAATTTAATTTAATTTAATTGTGTTCAATTGACAGTCACTCTGTAACAGGAGCAATGTCAGATTTAAAGTTAAGTTAGGTAGGCAAATTCAAACTGCCCTTGTATCTTTGTCTTCTAGCTTAAGTAATGTTTTTACCAAGTTTGCTGTTTTTAAGTGTAAATAAAACCTTAAGTGCTTCTCTTCAAGTTTATTGTTCTACATACCCGTACATTCACACGTATGTACATGCATATATGGTGCTAAAATATTTAAAACGTACGAGTACTTATTCGTCATAAGCCAGAGCCACCAAAGACAAATAATCAACTGGACAAATTGGACTTTGAACGGTCTGCATACGTGCTGACTGTCCGTTGAGGCGCTGTCTGACGTCGTCGTTGCCTGAAGACTTCGCGTAGCTTGGAGAGTCCAACAGAGTCAGAATCAAACTCTTTGGCTAAATGTAGACAAACAAAAACAAAAACACAAAACAACGACCAAAGTCTTGAAAATACGTCATCTTTTAGATACGCACAAGAGTTATCTGTGAGATACATGCATACAGACATACAAGTGTATAATACATTGTGTTTGTGTGTAAAGTAGTACAGTCTGTGGCTTAAGCGGACTGTTCCAGATCCAACCAGGCATTGCCTTATACAATCCAATACATACACACATCCGTACATAAATATATGAAACGCATTCCATTAACAGACTCAGACATCTAATCAGACGGAGAATTGCTTCACTTCGGCTTTTTTATACCCTTGCAGACGGTACTCTAATTTCGTTATAAAACTTAACTGAAAAGCTGAAGAGAGTGCAATAAACCAGCTTAGGTCTTCAAAGTGTTTTTGATAATCACTTAAAGGCTTCAAAGCGTTTGAAAGCAGAACCACTAGCCGAATCTAACAAATTTAAGAAGCTAGAAAAGTATTGAATTTTCTCAACATTTTTTAAGGAAAAAAGTTTTTAGGGCAACGGAAGGGCGCAGCAACGCAACTACAAGAAACTGAAGTAAAGTATATTTATTTTGAATCGACTGCGCTTTGTCCTTACCTCCGTCTGGGTGTCTGTCCCTACGCAAACAAGCTCTCAGTATCAAAGCTTTTTGGGTAAAGTTAAGGTAAGTACATACGAGGTGTGTTCAAAAAGTATCGCGAATTTTGTGTTTTTTCAAAAATTATTTATTTATTCATGAATATCTATTTTGTCCCCTTCAAAGTAATCCCCATGAGATATTATACACTTGTGCCAACGGTTTTTCCAATCTTCGAAGCACTTCAAAAAATCATTTTTTTTTATCTTGTTCAGCTCCTCCTTCGATGCCGTCTTTATCTCGTCAAGCGTAGCGTAACGTCGTCCTTTCATGGGCCTCTTCAGTTTAGGGAACAAGAAAAAGTCACAGGGGGCCAGATCTGGGGAATACGGTGGCTGCGGCATCATTAGTGTGTTGTTTTTTGGCCAAAAAGTCGCGCACAAGCAACGATGTGTGAGCAGGGGCGTTATCGTGGTGCAAAAGCCAATTTTTGTTCTTCCACAAATCCGGGCGTTTCTGGCGGATTGCTTCGCGCAAATTGCGCATAACTTGCAGGTAATATTCCTTATTGACCGTTCTTCCCTGTGGCAAGAACTCATGATGCACCACGCCCCTGCAATCGAAGAAAACTGTCAGCAAAACTTTCACATTCGACCGAACTTGGCGCGCTTTTTTCGGTCTTGGTTCGTGCGGCAGCTTCCATTGAGATGATTGAGCTTTGGTTTCCACGTCATAACCATAAACCCACGATTCGTCACCAGTTATGACCCTCTGGAGCAAATTTGGGTCGTCGCGGACAGAGTTTAACATCTCATTAGCAATGTTCATGCGATGCTGTTTTTGGTCGCAATTGAGCAATTTTGGTACGAATTTCGCGGCGACCCGTCTCATGCCCAAATCATTGATAAAAATCGAATGGCACGAGCCAATCGATATGTTTAGGTCCTCAGCAACTTCTCTAACGGTGATTCGACGATTGGCCAATACCATTTTCTCCACTTCATTAATTTTTTCGTCTGTTGTTGAAGTGCTCGGGCGTCCGGCACGCTCTTTGTCGTTCACATCTTCTCGGCCTTCTGAGAACATTTTGTACCACCGATAAACGTTGCTTCGGTCCAAGGTAGCTTCTCCGTATGCCACAGTCAACATTCGGAATGCATCCGCGCACTTAATTTCGTTTTTCACACAAAATTTATACAGGTTCTTTGATCCATTTTTTTGAATAGGTAAAAATCGAAGACGATCCAAAACACGTGCAAGCAAAGCAGCTGTCAACAATTAAGTGAACATTCAAAATGGCCGAGCTTGTCGGCATAAGTGAGAGACATGAGTACCAACATAACGCCACAAAAAAATCGAAACTCGAATATACGTAACCCGCGAAAATTCAAAATTCGCGATACTTTTTGAACACACCTCGTACTTTTGCACAACTTCATGATCCCCCTTTTCCCATTTTCAATGCGAACAGGGTATAAAAACACATTCGGTTCCAATAATAATGGTAAACGGTATTCGGTTCTCAAAAAAAAAAATTGTAACGGTTTCGGTTCCGGTACCGGTCTTGGTCCCTGGTTTTAAGCCGCCAAGGCAAAGTCCGGGATCAAAATTTTAATCTCGGTCGGTTTTAATTCAAGCCATTTATGGATCAATCCAATATTATTACCGCTTTTGCTTTGTTGTTTGGTTTAGTGTATGTATTATGCTGATGCAGCGAACTTTTTTTTGCTCACGACTTAACTATCGCTCATCCGATCTTTGCCAATCCTTTGGCGGATCGATAAATAATCCTGATTACTACATATGTCTTGATGGCCGAAGTGGCTCAGCGGTTAGTGTGCGCGACTGCTAAGCATGAGGTCGTGGGTGGAGTGGAACATCTACTGAAAAGTTTTTTTTTCTTTGAATAAAACTTTACACCCGGCCACACCTCTTGCTGTTGGCGCCAGCATTGCAGTAATTAGCCATGAAAAGCTTCTGAAAACTGCCGTTCGGATTCGGCGTTAAACTGTAGGTCCCTTTCTCTTGTGCCAAAATTAGAAGCGCACAAGCCAAGAGATTGAGAGAGGCTCGGCTTTGGCCCCTTGGGGCTGTTGTCATCTTGACAAGCCGATTTAAAAAAAAAAAACATATGTCTAGAATTCATCTTCTCTATGTATAAACGAGTGTGCCGTGATTCTTTGGCAATCATTCATTGGCAATCTAAGCACAGACTAAAAAAAAAAAGATACAGGGCCGAAATTTGGACAGGCCTTGAAAAAATCCACCACCAAGGCAGGAAAATCGCCGGAAAAGTTGTAAGCAATTTATGCGAAATAATTGAACACGCCACTTCCCGATTTCGGAAAATGGCCGAAAAATTCTGCATGCAAGAAACCCTATTTTATCGTATAAACTTGAAACCTAGTTTGTAAGAAAATAACTTCTGATGCATCTTCCGATTTTGAAAATGTAGATGCGGATTTTTTGGAAAAATTTTCAGAAAATTCTTTATAAAAAACTTGTTTTCATCCGATCGACTTGAAACTCAGATTTTAAGGATAGTATTCGAAATTATTTGAGATGTTTATTTCTGATGTCGGAAAATCCGTCAACAAGGAAGGGAAAACTCGCGGAAAATTTTGGATGGAAAAAACTTTTTTCCGGAAAATTCATCATCCGATCGTTTTGAAACTCGTTTGCGCAATAATATAAGATGTTATTTTCCGATGTTAAGTAATCCGCCCACAAGGAAGGCAAAACTTACGGAAAATATTGGATGGAAAAAACTTTTTTCATCTGATTGACTTGAAACTCGGTTTGTACGGAAAGTATGCGAAAGAATTTGCGATATCATTTCCGTTGATGATAAATCCACCCAGAGAGGCCGAACGGTTTTTTTTAATCCAATCTGCTTGACACTCGGATAAAATTTTTGGAAATGCAGCCCAGCCGGAGCAAACAAGCTATTGTAATTTTTTTTTAAAGTTCCATGTGCGCGAATTAATTTGTTTGCAACTTTCTTAATCAACATTCGCTTAAAGATTATCTTTTAGATCTAAGAAGAAAGGTATAAAATGCACTTTCTGAAAACAATTTTGTATAACCTTGCAGCTTCCATTGAAAATAAAAAAGTTATTCTAACTAAGACTACTTTTTGGACCTTACTTTTCTATGGGATCTATACGATATAGATGTCTGATTTCAACCAAACTTGGGGAAATCATGGAAAAGCATAATACACTGTTAATTGCGAAATTTGAAGGCGATCCCATTTAAAACAAAAAGTTTTTCTGACAAGAACTTCTTTTTCGACCAATCATTCATACTGCAGCTATATGTTATAGTCATCCGATTTCGACCCAACTTTGTAGAAATGTGTCCAAATATATAAAATAAGTGTATGCCAATAAAAAGGACGTTTTCATTAGAAACTAAAAAGTTTTTCTCACTTGAACTAGTTTTTCGACCGATCGTTCCTATGGGAGCTATATGCTATAGTCATCCGATTTTGGTAAAACTTTGTAGAAATGTGTCCAAATATATAAAATTAGTGTATGCCAATAAAAAGGACGTTTTCATTAGAAACTAAAAAGTTTTTATCACTCTATCTAGTTTTTCGACCGATCGTTCCTATGGCGCTATATGCTATAGCTCCGATTTTGATAAAACTTTGTAGAAATGTGTCCAAATATGTGTGGGTCAGGTTGTAAATTAAAATAATTATCCAATAAAAAGGACGTTTTCATTAGAAACAAAAAGTTTTTATCACTCATTATTTTTCGACCGATCGTTCCTATGGGAGCTATATACTATGGTCATCCGATTTCGACCAAACTTTGTAGAATTGGGTAAAAGTATTTAAAATAAGTGTATGCGAATGATAAGGACGTTTTCATTAAAAACAAAAAAGTTTTTTTTCACTAGAACTAGTTTTTCGACCGATCGTTCATATGGCAGCTATATGCTATAGTTATCCGATTTCGACCAAACTTAGTGAAATCATGGGAAGGGATTGTAAACTGAGAAATACGTACTTTGGAGGCGTTTCCATTAAAACCAAAAAAGTTTTTCTCACTAAAACTAGTTTTTCAACCGATCGTTCCTATGGCAGCTATATGCTATAGTCATCCGATCCAGCCGGTTCCGGCCGGTTGCAGCGTATATTTACCAAAAGACTTCGTGTAAAGTTTGGTGAGGATAGCTTTAAAACTGACGGAGGAGATAGCATAGAAACAGACGGACAGACGGATATACTTTATGTGGTCGGAGATGCTTCCTTCTATGCGTTACAAACATCCGGACAATTTTATAATATCCTCTGCAAGAGTTTAATAATGCTAAGCTAATTTCTTGCGATTCGAAAATAATTGCGTCCAGCATGATAAAGCGGGTGGCTCAGCGGCTAGTGTGCGGGACCGCTGTGCAAGAGGTCGTGGGTTCGATCCCGCCTCGGAAAATCTAATGAAAAGTTTTTTCTTTGAATAAACTTTACACCCGGTCACCCCTCTCTGCTGTTGGCGGCAGCTTTGTAGTTATTAGCCATGCAAAAGCTTCTCAAAAGTGCCGTTCGGATTCGGCTTTAACGGTAGGTCCCTTTCTCTTGTGCGAAAATTAGAAGCGCACAAGTCAAGAGATTGAGAGGAGCTCGGCTTTGGCCCTTTGTGGCTGTTTCAAACCATTTTACATTACATAATAAAGCAAGTGCAAGTGAGACAGATCGGTTATACAGAGGACCAGGCCAACCCAAATTTGGTAAATCTATTTAGGAGTTACAAAATGTATAGAAAAAGAATTCCTCAAAATAAAGAAATTTGAGTAAACATCAAAGTTTTTGAGATAAATATCATGGTATTTAAAAATGATGACAAAATAAAACTTAGCGCAGGGACAGGGTCGGGCTTGTTAAAAGATAGCTTTGTTTTTGCACTAGAGCACTGAAAGGGTATTTGAACTTCGGCCCTGGCAAGGTAAGTTTTTCTTTCTCGACTTGAATTGTTATTGGGCTTTTGTCTGGCTTGAAAACTATGTGCTTACATATGTAGATAATAATATTTGCAGTGCCCATGCACTTAAAGCACAAAAGCAGCTTCCGTTTTGATGTCTCTTCTTTGAAATCGTTTGTTGTTTTGCTCTAGCATGAAATTTGTAACCTTGATTTTATAATATTTGGCTAGGTAAACAATTCAAATATATTTAGGGAGGCAGCTTGATGAGTTATAGACAGTCAAATTCGCGGTAATAAACATCATTATGTTTGCGCTTTGAAAGCCACGGAAAACAGACAACCTCGTGAAGTTCGTTGAAAATTAAACCAAGTGCATTTTGTAAGCTTAACAGCACAACCAATGAAATGATTGATGAATACTAAGGGGACTCTGCTCCTTCAATTTCTATAAATTAAATAAATTTCGTTGATGTACCATCTCAAGAGCCGCCGAATACCAAAAATTGTTGATCAAATCCATGGAATGATATTGCACGACAGGAGAGTAAAAGGCTCATGATAACTTAATGAGTGCTAAGGGTACTGCGACGGCTGGCAATTGTCCCTAAGGTTCTCCAAAGAGTTTGGCATTGTCTTCAGATTGAGCCCCCGTAAGAAGAGGACATTACTCAAACAGGCCGATATTTAAAGGAATTTGTGATAACAAAATTCAAAACTAATAATTTGCAATAATTTATCGAAACAATAATTGATGTATCAAACTGTCCTCGTAAATACGAACATTATCTGGTTAGATATAAAACTTAATAACCATAATTTGTATGTGTGTGTGTGTGTGTGTGTTAGTTGCCAGCCTGCAAATTCACCTTCATTAATCATTGATCATTCTCATTGCTACACTCAAAAAACAACTTAAAAAGTCGGTCAAGCCCGACTGACCTGGGAAAGTGTATCATCAACTTGAATTTTGGTACTTAAACCAGAAAGCAGTGCTGCAGCTGCTAACTTTCTTTTGCTCATAGCTTGAATATCTTTAATCCGATAATCCTGATTACTAAATATGTCTAGAAAGAACGAATCATCTATTTACAAAACTGTTGGAGAGAAAACTCTTATTCCAAATTGCAGGGGAGGTACAAGTACATTTGCACAAACTTAATATAATCTCTGTACCTTTGGTGCAAGAGTTGTGTACTCCAAAGCGGAAAATCAAGTTCAATCTTATAATTTTATTATACCCTTGCAGAGGGTATTATAAAATTGTGCGGATGTTTGTTACGCATTGAAGGAAGCATATCCGACCAAATAAAGTATATATATTCTTGATCAGCATGACGAGCTGAAATGATTTAGCCCTGTCCATCCGTCTGTTTCTATGCTATCTCCTCCGTCAGTTTTAAGGGGTTAGGTGGGTTTCAAAATTTCAAAAAATCTATTTTTTTTTTTTGCTTATCTTATAATTCAATATGCTTAGAATATTCTCTCAAAGTTTTAAAACGATCTGAGTAATATTCTAAGAGATATAGCCTTCGGATGTTCTACCCCTCAGGCTATGTCAGCGTGAATGTAAATCTTTAATCGCGTTTTTCTCGAAACTACGTTTTTGAAATCGGTAAGCACGATTTCTCGAAAAGTTATGAACCGATTTCTTTCAAATTTTGCACACTTCTTTAAAATAACATTATCTCGTGCTTGAACGAAGGATTTTTTTTCTATTTAAAGTGATTTTTCAAGGACATGAAGGGTGCAAATTTTACTCAAAAAGAGGGTTTTTTGTTCTCAACGCCGCCAAAAATTCATTTTATTTTATTTTTTTTTCCTTCGTCCAAGCACGAGCTTTAAGCATCTACTAACAGAAAATTTTTGGTTTTTGCATTTCGGATGAATCTGTCATGAGTTATCCTGACTACGCCGAGGGTCCTTTTTTTGAGGGGTCACAGGAGACGACGTGTCCACGCTTTAATTTTTTAATATTTTTCAATGAAAATTTTACAATTTACTTATAAAATATATACCTTTTATATGGTAAATTGATGGAATGAAATATTTTGTTGGTTAAGTAAAAAAAAATTCGTAAAAATGTACCTGTTTTGAGCCATTGAAACCCACCTAACCCCTTAAGGCTATCCTCACTAAACTTTGCACGAAGTCTTCTGGTACATATACGCTGCACATTTGTCGGAACCGGCCGAATCTGATGACTATAGCATATAGCTCCCATAGGAACGATCGGTTGAAAAACTAGTTTTAGTGAGAAAAACTTTTTTGTTTTTGATGGAAACGCCTCCAAAGTACGTATTTCTTAGTTAACTATCCTTTCCCATGATTTCACTAAGTTTGGTCGAAATCGGATGACTATAGCATATAGCTGCCATATGAACGATCGGTCGAAAAACTAGTTCTAGTGAAAAAACTGTTTTGTTTTTAATGAAAACGTCCTTATCATTTGCATACACTTGTTTTAAATACTTTTACCCAATTCTACAAAGTTGGGTCGAAATCAGATGACTATAACATATAGCTCCCATAGGAACGATCGGTCGAAAAACTAGTTTTTGTGAGAAAAACTTTTTGGTTTCTAATGAAAACGTCCTTATCATTGGCATACACTTATTTTAAATACTTTTAAAATACTTTTACCCAATTCTACAAAGTTGGGTCGAAATCGGATGACTATAACATATAGCTCCCATAGGAACGATCGGTCGAAAAACTAGTTCTAGTGAGAAAAACTTTTTTGTTTTTAATGAAAACGTCCTTTTTATTGGCATATTCTTGTTTTATATACATTAACATCTTTCTACAAAGTTTCATCAAAATCGGATAACTATAGCATATAGCTGCAGTATGAATGATCGGTCGAAAAAGAAGTTCTAGTGAGAAAAACTTTTTAGTTTTAAATGGGATCGCCTCCAAATTTCGTAATTAACAGTGTATTATGCTTTTCCAAGATTTCACCAAGTTTGGTCGAAATCAGACATCTATATAGTATAGATCCCATAGAAAAGTAAGGTCCAAAAAGTAGTCTTAGAAAAACTTTTTTGTTTTCAATGGAAGCTGCAAGGGTATACAAAACTTCGGCCGAGCCGAAGTTAACTTTCCCCTATTTTTTTCTTTTAATTTTTTCTGAGTGTTTCCTTTTTTCTAGTTCCTTTTAATTGCCCCCCTTTCCTTGGGCTTAGACTAGGTCAGCACTTGGTTGTGTGAATTGAAACATCTGCTTACCCTAGAGTCCCGAACGTACGTATGTGAAATGTCAGTCTTTATTTTAGCCATCAATTGCTTAAGTTGTTTAATTTAGTCATCAATTGGTCATTGTCTAGAATAGTTCCTAGTTACGCTTGTAAGCGGTATGAATAACGCCACTGTCTTGACGTCTCCTGTTTCAGTATTGCTGAGCAAATCGAATCCTGTGTTTGCTTGTTATCTATTCTGGACGAGTTTGTTGGTTCTAAAGATGCTTTTTATGTCCCTGTTGACCGCACGTTATCGTTTGAAAACTAAGACTTATGCAAATCCGGAAGATTTACGTATAAGTAAATCGACAGAAGTGCGTTTTGGTGATCCCCTAGTGGAGAGAGCGCGTCGGTGAGTGTTTTAAAAAAGAAAACTCTTCAACTAGTCGTTTTTTGTGGGCAGCGGGTTGGTTCATAGCTTCTAGGATCGTTCTATTTGTCGGTCAACATAAAGACATTATATGAATCAAAATCTTTATTTATCTAAATCTATTTCATCCCCTACAACGTAATGCCCTTCCGCTGCAATACACTTATGCCAACGAATTTTCCAGTTGCACCGCTCGACAGCATTTTCCACCAAGTTACCAAACCAACCAACCAGCCCTCAAACACAAAAATCGGATTTTTATTCAGATGCCGCTGTGACTCTAGCAAGTCCTTATTTAAATTATTGACTCTAATCAAATTTGGCAGAATCTATTTGAAAGCATTAATCATAATGTCAGGTCATAATGACAGAGTTAAAGATCGCTAAAATCTAAAACATACAAGTTTTTTCACACTAATCGGTTCTATGGCAGGCATTTGCAAAATTCTGCAAATCTGTTTAAAAGCATATAAAATTAATAGTGGCTGAGTTCTGAAATGCTAACATTTAAACTAAAAAATATTTCATATGGCAACTATATGCTTTTGTCATCCGCTTTTGACAAAACTTTGGGCAATTAGGTGAAAGCATATAAAACAAACAACTACCAAATTTTAAGACGGTACCAGTGTTGCCAGAACATGAGGTTCAAAATTAGCTAGATTTTTTTAACACTCTAGACGAATTCTCAAATAAAATAGTGGCCATAAACAACAGGATAATTGAACAACTCAGCATGTACCTTCATATACCCTAAAAGGGAGCTTAAAAATAAATGGAATCTAGCTTAAAGCTAGTTGAAAGTTCGTGCAAATACTTGGAATTCAAAAACTTTAAAAATTGCTTGCTTGTTGGTGTGACGAACTGAAAGTACTAACAGATACTTGTAAAAAATTACAAAAATTCTTTAAAAAGGTCTGTAAACCCTTCAGATAATAAACTTACTGTTCGGAATCCAACAGATACTGAAAAATACAAAATTTGCAAACGGAAAAAAAATAAATTGCAAAATAGAAATAGCTAAAAAATGAAAAATAGTGTTTTTGAGACTAAAATCCAACAATAAATTAAAAAATTACAGTAATTGTGTAGTTTAGTAAAGCACACACATAGTTTCAGTAAAGCATCAGCAAACTTCAACATTAATTTTAAGCGAAACCATGAATGACCGCCGCGAATTTTTCGCATGATAGTTCTTCATAATTTGCGGTGTATCCAAGGAATTATTTTGGAATTTTTTGAGCACAGGTTTCAATACTTGACAATAACCAAAATTACTTTTCAAGGTGCTAAGTCTAACAAATTCTTCGAAAAGGACAGAGTCCCGCAATGAATTCACAATCCCGAATCTAGGTACTACGAAAGCTGAAGGCCAAAAAATGCTGATCTCAGTAATGAATTAAAATATTTTGCGACAATTCATAGCAATCAATTTCTTCGAAAGAATATAAAGACTGAAGACACCCTGAATGTTTTCATTGGACTATCACTACTGTGGATAGAACCCTTCAGGGGGCTCAGTACCGAATCAGTACTGAAATTAGTGCTGATTTGAAAAGTTTGTACTAAGAACATGGCTTAACTTTCTTGCTCTTCTTTCATGAATCTAGTACAGGCAATTCTTTTTAGGCATAAAGTGAAGTACTAAGTCTCATGAATCTCTACCGAAATCACTCAAGAACTAAAGCAATGATTATGCCTTAAATTATATAATTATGACTCCGAAATTCACTTCTGATACTTTTTACTCAGGGGAAGTTCTATAGCAAAGGTTTCAAACCAATTTAATAGGCGTTATTTCGCACTTCGTCATAAAAATTAAAAATTGCTAGAAATAGCTATACATAATTTTAAAGTTGCTAGATTTATAGCTAATAGCTTTTCCAAAAATTTATAAGCATTTCCACTTTCAAAAATGCTAGATCTAGCAACTAATTAGCTAAAATGGCAACACTACGACCGGAGCTGCCCATAATTGTTCATTTTCCTTATAACTCGAATATCGTTCTTCCGATCTTTAAAATTCCTTCCGCGGATCGATAAAGAATCCCGAATACTAAATATGTCCAGAAGGTTCGAACCTTCTATCTATAAAATTGTGGGAGATATGACGTTTTTTTTCGATATTGCGGCAGGTTTCGCTAAGCTCTGCACTTATATTGATGCCCAGAAAAAGCACTTCCATTTTTGGCCACGTGCGTATCGCTTTTTGTTTGGCTTTATTTTGGAACCATCACTTGGTGTGCTACCAACTTTACCAGTCAATAACGTGCTCCGAAAGAGCTATAGTATAAAGTGTAAGAAGAAAACAAATAGTTTATTTTGACTTATATTCTGCTTTAAGTGCGTACAACGGTCACGTTCGTCATCGTGGAAATACCCATATGTAGTAAATTAGGGGACACAATGGTCTATTTTCTATTTTATACCGCGATTTTTTCCAATTTGCGCATAACTTTTATAACTTTTGAACTTGGAGAAGAAGAGAATTTCTCACAGAATCAGAAATTTTTTCTTAAAATCATAAAACTGGTAACTTATGAACACAATCAAAACTTTATGTTTGATTTTTCTGTAATTTTATTTAATGCTGGTTATATAAACCAATTTGGTTTGAATAGGTTTGGTTTGAATGTGGCCACAGGACCTAAAAGTTTGAGCAAACCTCTCTTAAAACTCGTTTGTCCAAATGGACAATAAATTTAAGTTCAGCGCCTAAAAAATACATAAGAAAACTTAGATTTATTCTTTGGTGCAAATGTTGGCCCTTATATGTAAGCATGTGTTATCACTATACCGTCACCTTTTCATTTATGAAAAATTTTCCGCCCCTGCATGAGAACAAACGAAGGAAATAAACTTTTAGATGTGAAAGTTTTTTTCTTTTTCTAGATTTCTAAATTAAATATCAAGTATCAGTCTCTCGACTGATAATAAATCTTTTTATGGAAATCATTTTTTTTTTACGTGGCCCTAGTGCAGAGGCCGGCGCGTCTACTGGGCATAGGCAAACTCTCAAAAGCAATGCAGTCAACTTACACACAGTATAAGTTCGTCCTGCTGCCTCGGCGCGCCGCTGCGCTGCATGTTCTGCTCTTGCTTAGCTGCGTCGTTGATACTGCAGGAGAGCAAATTGAACCAGTTTTTGTGCTGCTCTCCACTTCGTGTCTGTTGCTGCGCACACACGCCAGTGCAAAAAAGTGAGTGTATTTTTTTCCGGTCCTAGTGACATCAAGCCTAAGGTTATCAAACCCCAAGAAAAAAAGCATCCCACCAGCCGACCATGTGCTATACGAAAACTCGCTGGAAAAAACAGCAATTAGGATTTAATGCGGTTAGCCCATTGAAACCAGCGATGCAAACCGATCGGATATAAGAACTAGTTCGGTTCAGTGGTACCCTAAGTTTTTAAGCCGAAGGTTCGGTTTATTGTATGATTTTTGAAGTCAGCTGAACCGCGGTTTCAGTTTTTAATAAACTTATTAAAGGCCTGTTTGCGATCCCGAAAGTTCCGAACTTTCGAAGGTAAGGCATTCCGAAAAATGCCAAAAACGCACTTAATGTTTTTGGAACGGACGATATTCTGTCAAACCCCTACACTTAAAGCACGTCCCTAAAAATACCGAATCGAATTTTTCATTAATTTTTGGAAAGTTTATTCTTCGGACATTTGAAGTTAAGTTACGGAAAGTTTAATAAAATACCACAAACTTCTTTCTGTTCTAGGATCGACCTTAATTCCACCATATCTTAACCCATAAAGAATAACGTCACGAATTTTATTCAACTCTGCTTGGAAAGTTATATTTTCGGATTTTCGGAGGAAAAGCAGTCCGAAAAGTTATCAAAATCGCATTTCTGTTTAAGGATCAACACTAAATTCACTGAGTCTTCAGCCTGACTTGAGTATAAAGTTCTGATTTCCCCTTAAGGAAAGATATTTTCTCCAAACTTTCGAAGGTTTAAAAACTCATTTCTGTTCTTGAATCGCCCTACCGTCACGACTTACCCTTAGATTTGCACGGAAAATTATATTTTCGCACTTTTGAAGTTGCGACAAAATCCGAAATGATATTAAAAACTTATTTCTGTTCAAAGATCGCCCTTAAATCCACCGAATCGTAACCTGTGCGGAAGTTTGAAAAACCATAAATCTAGGGGTCCTATACTATTTGATGTAATAAAAAGTTGGGTTCAAACACATTAACAAGTATTAGTTATGGTTTTTAGAGGTATAAAGCTCCAGGTTTTTGTTTGAACCAAGTCTATTTAATCTAGCTAATCCTTGAAAAAGCTTCTCAAACTGCCGTTCGGATTTGGCGTTAAACTGTAGGTCCCTTTTTCTTGTGCGGAAATTTGAAGAACACAAGCTAAGAGATTGAGAGGAGCTCAGCTTTGGCCCTTTGGGCTGTGTGAAGCCAAAAATATTATCAACCTTAAAATATTGAACATCTTGTCATAGAGAGGTATGAACCAAACAACTATTTAAATTGCCAAATCTCACCTTAAGAGGGTTTTCGTCGAACTTTTACTCCAATATTTGAAATACTATGATTTCTCAAGTAAAATGTGACTTCTCAACAATTTTGAATAATGGATAGGCCATAATGATTTCACTTTGAATGCCTTGGTCCTGGCTAATGTAAGATTAAAGAATAATGAGAATATCGTCCCGTAAATGAAATGGGATACGCTTACAAGCCCAAGAGAAACTTCCAAAGAAGAAATGCAATCTGATGATAGGGCGATTGCATGTAAGATTTAAGGGATTACATGTTTTAAAATGGATGGCAGCTACATTAATTGCACATGGATAAGGACTTATATTAGGGTCATGATTAAAATTCTTAACATTTTTACGTCTTAAAACTCATCAGTGAACTGAACAGAACCGAACCGTTTTGATATGTCGTTTTCGGTTCAGCATTTTCACAGGCTTTGGTTTATCATCTGAAATTAACGGTTAGGTCACAGTTTGGTTCGTTTCGGTTCAGAACCGGTTTGCAACCCTGATTAAAATAGTTGGTTTTAAAGCCGGAAGAGAAAGAACATTTTTAAGAATTCTTTTATAAAACGTGAAAATGAATTTTTATCCAAAATAGCTCCGACCTTGAAAAATCTCTTTTTCACCCAATTTATTTTAAGCCCGGCTTGCGAAATAATGTAAAATGAGTTTCCAGATTTTGGAAAGCTATCCCCAGGGTCGGGTAAGGGTTGGATTTTCCATTTCAAACGGTGCCGATCTGCAAGCAACCGAATGAAAACACACAAAATAAAAGGCAGGGGGGTATTTCATAGTCGTAGCCTACCTAAAACTATATTCCATTTTTGCTCATTGTAAGTTGGTACATTCTATCTATCACTTTTCGTTTCCATTTAGCGCCCATCGCAATGATCTGGAGAACATATTGCCCTTTTTGATAATGTCGCTGGGCTATGTGGCCACTGGACCGCATCCCTTGACCGCCAGACTGCTAATACGCATTGGAGCCAGCTCACGGCTGGTGCACACCATTGTCTACGCATTGTTTCCCGTGCCGCAGCCGGCTCGTGGTCTTGCCTTCGCTATCACCTTTGGCATTACCTGCTTCGAGGCGTTCTATGTGCTCATCTGTTGCATTAAATATATCTAGTTGTATGGAGTCGGAGCCTAGACGAGTCGTTTAATTGTCTCACCGCAATCAACTATGAAACCAGTTTGTCTTGTTTTTTGATTTTTGTTTTTTTTTTCGTTTTTATTTTTATGTTTTGCCATTGCTTTGACTCCCAACCGCACTCGTACAAGATCACTTGAGTAAGACACACGCGTTCCGGCATAATGTCCAGCAGCAATTTCAGTAGCAGCATTCTCCCAACAACAACAACAACAACCATGGCGGCCAACGAGTTGTACACTTTGGATAATCCGACCTTCTGTTGTTATCTCTTCTGGGCCACTGTTCTGGTGGTTAAGATGCTGCTCATGTCCCTGCTTACGGCTCTGCAACGATTCCGTTACAAGGTGAGTGTGTGTGTGTGTGTGACTATGTTAGATTTGAATCCTTTAAGATTTCCCATATTCACAGCTACTGGGTCTGGTGCCATTAGCGCTTAGGCGTAAGGTAAAATGTTTTCAGTAATTTATGCACCTTAAACTAGTTGTTGACTAAAAATCAAAGCATGTTGGCTGATTAGATCATCTTAGAATGTAGATAAACTGCATCTTATAATCACAGAACTTGAGGAATGTCGGTTGTAGACTTATCTAATACCGGAAACCTGCATAATCTAAACACTCAAAATGGAAATCAACTTAAAATATTTTTTAAAAAATAGAGTAAAAATTCATTTTTGGCGCTTCGCGAGATTTAGTTTATTAAATTAGGGAAAAAAAGAGTTTATGCTGTTGCTTAAATTGGAACTAACAAATCGAAACGGCTCTTTCTAAAAACAGCTGTGGCCAATTACTTGAAAACCAAATCGATTTACAACACGTTAGTCTATATAATTGAGATATTTGATAAGGTTCTTGTAACTCATAATATATGGGCAAAACAAGAAGGCGAATTATTTAATTCAATTTCATTTAAGAGCTGAAAGATTCGGGCATAACAAGTCTTTTGTATAGTAAAATGAAACTCGTCTCTTTGAAAATACAGGAATCTCTATGTGGCATTTTCTTAGAACCTTATTATCATGCATGCTAACATCTAAAAACAAAACAGTTCTTGTGGTACTTCCTAAGCAGATATATACTTAAGAACTTTATCTATTTCTGTGCTTAAGTGCTGAGCAGAAAGTTCGACGAAGTGTTCAGAATTGCATGTACTCGCAAAAGTAATTTTTGCAATTCCAGATAATCAAGGAAGGGTAGAAGAACATTTATACCGGGATGAAGCTATAGGCTTTCTCCACTGAGATATTTTGTACGTACCGATATGTATAACGAAATAAAGTAGAACCAAAACACAACCCTTTACCGAAACATACGTTTTGTTACGTACCAGAACCGAAACCTATATACGATTCCCTTTTATTTTATAGATGTGCTTAAAAATAAGAAAATGTCGAGTTTTAAAAACGAAACTAAAGTTCAACAAAAAACGAGAGAGCAAAACTAACTTCGTCTGTGCCGAAGTTTCAATACACTTGAAACTTTTGTGACCACTCAATTAATTTTGTGACCAATGACTTAATTTATAAGCTTCATGTCTTGTGGGGGGAAAGTTAACTTCGGCTCGGCCGAAGTTTTGTATACCCTTGCAGTTTCCATTGAAAACTAAAATGTTTTTCTAACTAAGACTACTTTTTGGACCTTACTTTTCTATGGGATCTATACTATATAGATGTCTGATTTCGACCAAACTTCTTGAAATCATAGAAAAGCATAATACACTGTTAACTACGAATTTTGGAGGCGATCCCATTTAAAACAAAAAAGTTTTTCTCACTAGAACTTCTTTTTCGACCGATCATTCATACTGCAGCTATATGCTATAGTCATCCGATTTTGATAAGACTTTGTAGAAATGTGTCCATGGTATATAAAATAAGAATATGCCAATTAAAAGGTCGTCTTCATTAAAAACAAAAAAGTTTTCCTCACTCAAACTAGTTTTTCGACCGATCGTTCCTATGGGAGCTATATGCTATAGTCATCCGACTTCGACCACACATTGTAGAATTGTGTAAAAGTATAAAAAATAAGCGTATGCCAATGATAAAGACGTTTTTATTAAAAACAAAAAAGTTTTTCCCGATTTCGACCAAACTTTGTGGAATTGTGTAAAAGTATATAAAATAAGTGCATGCCAATGATAGAGTTGTTTTCATTAAAAACAAAAAAGTTTTTCTCACTAGAACTAGTTTTTCGACCGATCGTTCCTAAGGCAGCTATATGCTATAGTCATCCGATTTCGACCAAACTTAGTGAAATCATGGAAAAGGATAGTAAACTAAGAAATACGTACTTTGGAGGCGTTTCCATTAAAAACAAAAAAGTTTTTCTCACTAAAACTAGTTTTTCAACCGATCGTTCCTATGGCAGCTATATGCTATAGTCATCCAATCCGGCCGGTTCCGACAAATGTGCAGCGTATTTGTACCAAAAGACTTTGTGCAAAGTTTGGTGAGGATAGCTTTAAAACTGACGGAGGAGATAGCATAGAAACAGACGGACAGAAGGACAGACGGACAAGGCTAAATCAACTAAGCTCGTCATGCTGATCAAGAACATATATACTTTATGTGATCGGAGATGCTTCCTTCAATGCGTTACAAACATCCGCACAATTTTATAACATCCTCTGCAAGGGTATAAAAACTAAAAAAAATTTGTTATGGTAGCTACAAGAAGTGACCATCCGATTTTCGCGGTTCCGACAAATGTGCAGTGTGCAGCTAAAAGATGGCCCTGTGCAAAATTTTAGCTCGATAGCTTCAAAACTGAGGGACTAGTTTCCGTAGAAATAGACTGACGGACGGACGGACTAAGCTCAATCGACTCAGCTCGTCATGCTGATCAAGAATATATACTATATGTGGTCGGAGATGGTTCTTTTACACTGAACCAACAAATTGATCCATTCGGGATCAACTCTTTCCAAAACGCGATTAATAATAGGTTGTTCTCGAAATGGCGTAAATTGAACCCGTCCGGGATCAACACTTTGATCCCGGTTTTTGCCTTGCTGGGATTAAACTGATCCTTTCCAAGATCAATTTTGAAATACCTAAAAAAATTGAGGGAGTGTGTACCACAACACCACCCACCCCACCCCACTCCTTTTGTTGTCATAAACTTAAAACTTTTTTGTTTTCATTTATTTTTTTACTTACCCTGACTGGGACTCGAACTCGGGACCTCGAATGACGCACTCACTGAAAGCTCCGCTCAGCCAACTCTACCACACCTGCGATGCTTTCTGCATCGTCAAATCGCCTTTATAAATTGACGGGAGACAATCCCGATTCGGATCGATATGAAGCCTGCTCGTACTTAAAATTTTAATCCCGTTGCCGGGATCAAGTCATTCTTTTTAGGCTTAAAGTTTTCCCGGCATTTTTTTTCGGTGTAAAGCTCTGATTCAGAGCGTTTTAGGAAACAATTGAACAGAACCAGATGAAGTAAAGAAATTAGTGTAATTTGGGAAATATCAACGTATCGATGACATTTAAATTGCATTTTTTGCATCATCATCTTGATGTTTTTTTACAACACCGAAGCGGGCGAGCAAGGGAGCGATTCCACCAGGTTACAATGCCAATGGAAACAAGTAAGGGAGCTGTAGTCGAGTGCCCCGACTACAAAAAAAAAACCCAGCTTCCTTGACTTCTTGTGTTTTCATACACATATACAAACACTCTCAAACATACGCACACACGGACGCACAAACGCGGTAACTAACAATGTAAGACCCCCTCTCTCCTACAAGCAAAATTGAATCGTATATAACTTCGTTGTTTTTTGTCCGACCTGGATATAGTGCACACAAAAAAAGATATGTGCCTTTGGATTCTCTTTTTAGTTGTGGAAGTACAGAGTCAGACCTTGACCCAACATCAATGATTTTAAACCTTCAGTTAAAATTATATCTTTGCCTTTTTATACCCTTGCAGAGGGTAGAAGGAATAGAAGGAAGCATCTTCGACCACATAAAGTATATATATTCTTAATCAGCACATCGAGCTGAGTTGATTTAGCCCTATCAGTCGGTCGGTCCGTCTGTTTCTATGCTATCTCCTCCGTCAGTTTTAAAGCTATCCTCACCAAACTTTGCACGGAGTCTTTTGGTACAAATACGCTGCACATTTGTCGGAACCGGCCGGATCGGATGACTATAGCATAAAGCTGTCATAGGAACGATCGGTCGAAAAACTAGTCTTAGTGAGAAAAACTTTTTTGTTTTTAATGGAAACGCCTCCAAAGTACGTATTTCTTAGTTTACTATCCTTTTCCATGATTTCACTAAGTTTGGTCGAAATCGGATGACTATAGCATATAGCTCCCATAGGAACGATCGGTCGAAAAGCTAGTTCTAGTGAGAAAAACTTTTTTGTTTTTAATGAAAACGTCCTTATCATTGGCATAAATTTATTTTATATACTTTTACACATTTCTACAAAGTTTTATCAAAATCGGATGACTATAGCATATAGCAGCAGTATGAATGATCGGTCGAAAAAGAAGTTGAGTGAGTGAGAAAAACTTTTTTGTTTTAAATGGGATCGCCTCCACCAAGTTTGGTCGAAGTCAGACATCTATATAGTATAGATCCCATAAAAAAGTAAGGTCCAAAAAGTAGTCTTAGTTAGAAAAACTTTTTTGTTTTCAATGGAAGCTGCAAGGGTATACAAAACTTCGGCCGAGCCGAAGTTAACTTTCCCCTATTTTTTACCTTTTATATACTACGAAAAAACCAAGTGTTACCTAGAAAAGATAACTTTCGCAGTACCAAAACGGTATGAAGGGGTGTTCGTATGAAGCTGGCATGTATTAGGAAGTTGTTTATATTGATTTTTGGGATAATTTTGCTGAAGAAAGGTTTGCCTAATTACCAGTAGCTTAGCGGTTTCGGGCAAAAAACATGAAGCACTAGATGCCATTTTTATGGGTAAGTCGGTTCACGATTTTTTTCCTCTTGTTTATATCTATAACTTTGCCAAAGATGTATAAACAAAATTCCAAACGGTTCAGGTAGGGGTGAAAATATGGGGGGTATCAAAACAGAACCTTTACGATGTTAGTTTTGGTATTTTCTTCAAATATATTGGGGTGTGAAGGCGTTACCAGAAAATTACATTACAAAAGTTGCAGTGTTATAATCAAGCGTTGACTACTTGACTAAAACCAAAACAGTTTGCTAAAACCCATACAAAATTGGTCGATTAGAAAAAGAATATTGAGAATATTTGAGAATATGGGAAATCGACAAAAAAAAAAACAATACTTCTTATACATTTCTTATTTTCTTTTGTTAGATCTTTCCCAATGAAGAGGATTTGTTCTTTAAAAATCTGGAAGTACAATTTGATGATCCGCATGTGGAGCGAGTTCGCAGGTGAGTAGACAATTTCCATCACAATCTGTACGTGTATTACACTTTACCTCCCAGAGCCCATCGCAATGATATGGAGAACATTTTACCTTACTTCATCATGGCCCTGGTCTACATCAGCACCAATCCAAATCCAACGGTCGCCTGCAATCTGTTTCGTGTGGCCGCAATAGCTCGAATTGTGCACACACTGGTCTATGCGTTTTATCCTGTGCCGCAACCCTCTAGAATTCTGGCCTTTGGCACTATGATGCTCATCACCTTCTACATGGCCGCTGTGGTTGCCCTGCGCACCCTTAGCTTTATCTAGTCCAGTTGCGAATAAATATCTGTTTTAACAATTTGGGTTTGTTTTTAATTTAAGACTACAATTAAGCGTGAGATATATAACAAAGAAATAAACCAAGTACTTTTGGCCATAGCTGAGCCGCACGCACTTAGATGTTGAAGCCAGCGTCGCGCATGCATTGCTTGTGCGCCTCAATCAGACTCGTGCAGTTCTCCTCGCCGCGCTCGACAATGCTATTGGGGCAGAGGGGGGTGAGTCAAGGCAGCGGAAGGGTTGCGTCATGGGAACACTTACCATTGGTCACGCACCCGCTTGGTCTCGGGACAGGCGCAGCAGGCCTTGCACTTGGGTTTCTCCCCGGAAGCAGCTGCGGCTCCTGCAGCCGAAACGCTGGGGGGTGCTACAGCGGCAGCCTGTGCGACTTCTACTCCCTTGGAGGTGCTGCTGCCCATGGCTTTCGAGAGTAATGCAAGTGTTTTGACTAGCTGTTGCGGGTGTGGCAATTAGTGGAATTATGCGATTTGTTTATATAATAAAACTTACAGTTGATAAATATATGTGGGGCTGTTATTTCACCACAATTCGGCAAAACTTCAAGTTCATACAAACACACACATAGAAGCACGCGCTAGAACACAAAACAGCTGCTGTCCATCGGTGAAGTGTTGTACAACGCAATGACATAAAAATCAATGTTGGCTTAATTCTTGGAAGCAGTTCAGTTGAACCGAACTAGCCACGAAAATAATAGATGTAAGGGGCCCCAGTTTTTAATGCCTCGCTAAAAATTGAATTACACAAAAACTATAATTGATATTGACAAACGGTTTGTTTTATTGGATAAAAATATAAGATGATATAAGAAATTAAATTTTTATATTTGTTGTTGTCGCTGCGGTTGTTGTTGTAGCGCCAATCAAAGTAGGGCAAACATTAAAAAGTTGGTACAATCGATCCCGACTTTTCGCAGAAACGGCTTATCCGAAATGGCTGAAATACAAAAGGATTTACTCAAAATTGATGTGGTTTTCGCATCTGTATTGTGTCCAAATTTCAAGTAAATCGGAGCAAAACAAACGCAGATGCAGCGTTTCAAGCGTCGGTCTCATGTATAAAATGTATGAGTATAAAAAATTTTTAATCGATTTTTCCGCAAGCAACATTTTTGAAGTCGGTGAACATCATAACTCAAAATCAACTTGACAGATCCTTTTTAAATTTTTTTTTTGTTTTCTTATTCGACACATAAATCCACAGATGGTCAGAAAGTGTTTGTATTTTTTGTTTTTTTTTTACCATACTAAATAACAAATTTACCGAAACTTATTAGCGAAAATCGAGTTTTTCACTTTAAATATCTGCCAAAAGTTTCAGTTATTTATTTTTTTAGCCTTTATATTTTTAATTTTTGGCCAACTATGAAAAGAAATATAAGTAACTATAACAATAACAAAAATCTAAAAATTTCATTTAACCGATTGCCTATCGATTAAAAACCGCTTGTTAAAAAATGGCAACTGAAGGTATACAGTACCCTTACCGGTACCGGTTTTGGTGCGACCCGAAATAAATGTTTCTGTTAAAGGTTATATTTCAGTTTTCCATTTACTTGGGTTTTCGGTTCCGATACGGTACCCGGTGTTTTATTTCGGTATACCGGTACAAGTAAAATATTATTAAAATGCATAATCTTTAATATAATTCAGAGGTGCCCAGAGGCAGTACATCCGACATTTTCCTAAATATGCATGTCTGCATGTCTTTTCAAACGAAGTGATTCGTCGCCAGCAACGAAAGCGACCACAACATACAAATTGGTTTTTGTTTCAGCTTTGCCACAAATCATAGAAGAGAAAGAAAATTCATAAAGTAGTTTTTGCGATTTTCTTTAGATTGTGCAACGCACACAGTCTGTGAGTTTTTTTGCTATGGCTATGGAGAAAAGCAAAAAAACTTCAAATGAGCGCTGTGAGCACCCATGAAATAAATCAATTATATTAAATTTCTTTGCGCTTCAAACATCTGACCAAAATCGTGATAACCTCAGCAAAGGTAAAAGACCGAAACAGTGCCGGTACTTACGTTTCGCTTTTGTTCCGGTTCTACTGGTTTTAATAATTACGATAAACGGTTTGCGGTTCACAAAAAAAAAATTAGTAGAGGTTCCGGTTCGTGATTTGAAACGGCTTATTTCGGTTAAGGGGTTAATGTTTTTTGAAAATCGATTTTTTTTATTTTATTTTCTTATTGTAAAATATTGATAAAAAATAATCATTATGTTTTGAGTTTTGTTTTTTTTTTTACTCAGACAATAATCATTCAGGCCCAAGTTGATTTGTAAATCTCGAAATGTAATCATTATTGTGGGAGCAAAATTACAAAATTGTATTAATAATCAATTATTTGTGATTTCTATAATATAACTTCTAATGATTACGGTCCCTTGTTACATACAGTTATTTGGCAATTTTTCAAACATATTTCCTGATAGGACCTTTAAATTTATTAACTTTAAACGCGTTTTTCTCAAAACACTGTTTTCACAGTCGGCATACACGATTTCTCGAAAACGGCTGATTCGATTGGTCTCAAATTTTGACACAAGCTTCTATAATCTGCGAAAAATCTGATTTTTTTTGAGAAGCTGCTATTTAGTCAAAAAAAACTTTTTGCTAGTCCGTTTAGTTTTATAATTATTTATGATCCAGTCCAGAAATATCGTGTACGCCGCACAGCTTTATTTTTGGGTGGAGCTCCTGGAGATCAGCTATAGCAGCTTTCCCAATTACAATTGTTACAACTAAAAACTTTTGAAATAGAGTTAAAAATTACCTTAATATGTTTAAAAATTTTTGCGTTAATAAATTCAAAGGTCTTCTCAGGAAAAATGTTTGAAAACTGGCTTTTTTCAAGCCAATTACCTGTATGTAACCCCTTAACGGGTCCGGTTCCAGTATCGGTATTAATCCCTGCCCTTAACCCTTTCTTACCATCAATATAGCTTATAATTCGCGCCATCCGTTATCTTAGAAATTTTTCCACCATCGACATTTGAAAACTCAAGAAATGCGGCAAAATAGCTAAATTGGCAACGCTGACAACTTTGACAAATCTCTCGTCGCTCTACATATGTGTGGAGGATGGTCACACCATTCACTGAAATAATCACGAAAATATATATACAAATACATATACAGATATATAATTTGAGCTTGAAACACACACGAAATCAACAAAACAGAAAACCAAATTAATTCAAACCAAATCCAATTTCCCCTCTATTCGCCGAGTGTTTGCCTGTGGAGATCGTCCAATGCTGTAGGCGTGTCCGCTCGCCCCCACCACCCCTTGAGACATGGAGAGTGAGAAGATATTGATGGCCGCTGGTGTGACGGTCGCTGCCGTGGTAGGAGCATTTGTCTTCTGGGGACCCTCAGGTGAGTGTGTGTGCCAGGGGTGGTTCATTATCTATGTACATCTTTCCCCTTGCCCTCTGCATAGGTTCCCGCTTGCGTCAGCGTCGTGGACAGATTGCTGGTCTGCATAACTTTGGTCGGACCTGCTTCTTGAACACCCTGCTCCAAGCTCTGGCCGCCTGCCCACAGTTCATTGCCTGGCTGCAACTGTACAATGGCGTCTCGCCGGATCGCAAGAGCCTCATTAGCTCCATGCTGAACACCCTGGAGGTGGTCAATGGCACACATGCCACTTTGCGTGGCGATCCCCATTCGCCCGGAGCAGTTCTGCGCGCCCTCAACACTTTGGGCTGGGTGATACCTCAGGAGGAGCACGATGCCCATGAGCTATTCCACGTGCTGCTCTCATCTCTGGAGGAGGAAGCCACCCGGCCTCAGCCCATGGGCTGTCTATCTGATGCTTTGCCCATGGGGGCGGACGATGGCGACGGCATTGGTAACTTTGGTTTGGCTGGTTTCCGGCCGGCGGTGACCCCCAACGCTGGCACAGCTCCCGGTGTGGTGGGTATGGGCCACCAGCGAATTGGCGACCAGCCGAATCGCCCCTCGAGTGCCATGCTCTCGGACTTTCTGAACATGGAGTACGACGAAGCCACTAGTCTCACGCGCCTGGTGCGCTCCGAGGCTCACACGCCGGACTCACCGGCTTCTGTGTGCGAGCGCGAGGCTCCCGATCGTCTGGGCTCACTGCTGGACGCCATAACGCCCGGTACTTCACATCACTTTGGCTTTCCCCTAGACCTGGACGTTAATCCCGTGGCCTCACCCATTTTGGGTGGCGAGCGTTTGTCGCGTCCCCGTGCGCCCCAGTCCCAAGAGTTAAGCGAGGGTCTCAATCGACGTGTCTCCACCTCCTGTCGTTCCCTCGAGCGTCTCAATCGCGGCCCTGGCCGCGTCTCCATTTGGTCCAACATGATGCCCAGCCAGGTGGCGCATCCGTTCCAGGGTGCCATGGGAGCACAGATCGTGTGCAACGGTTGCGGCTCCAAGTCGGCGGTGCGTTATGACAAATTCGATAGCGTCACTCTTAATCTGCCGCCACAACGACGCACGGGCCTGAGTTTGGGCCATCTGCTTAGCGAGTACATCACCTCAGAGGATTTGAGCGATGTCAAGTGCGACAACTGCAATGACACCACGACGCATACGAAATCAGTGACATTTGCCAAACTGCCGGCTTGCCTTTGCATACACGTGGCACGAACAGTTTGGTTGCCCACCGGACAGGTGTGCAAGCGTCAAGATTATGTACACTTTCCCGAGAGTCTATCGATGGCACCATATAGCTTTGTCCAGCCACATCTTAATAGTCAGGTAAGTGAGGAAATTTGCTAAATTTGGTCTTAATTGGTTGATCATCGTTATACAATTGGTTCGGTGTTGTCCACAATAGACTTGTTCTTTAGCTAGCTTCAGTTGCTCACTCCAAGCATGGCAATGTGATGTTGTAACGGCTATAGTGTGTGTGGTCGGGATTTACACGATGAAGCAAACTTCATGAAGTTTTCTTAGTAGGCGGAAAATTCAAGGGAAAACGAACACAACTTATAAACGAAAGGTATATATTCTGTAATATAGAATCTCACCTGATTCTCTGGTCTACTAAGAAAACTTCATGAAGTCTGCTTCACCGAGAGAGAGTAGAAAAGTTTAGATAAGGGTAAAGGAGAAGGCTAAGCTAACTTTGGCTTTGCCGAAGTTTTAATGCAAATGCTCGTTTTGATATAATGATTTCGACCAAATTTAGATAAATCTGTTTGAAAGCATACATATATTATTAATGATGTCCAAGTTATGGAACGGTAACATTGAAAAAAAAAGTTTTTTTTTACTTTGACCCATTTTCCGATCGATCGGTCCTATGGATGCTATATGCTATAGTCATCCGATTTTGACAAAACTTTGTAGAATTAGGTGAAAGCATATAAAGTAACATAAATTCTCTGCAATTGCCCGCCGATCTCTTAATATACCTTTCATCAATCTGCATCCTTTTCTTGAAAGTTGATCATTGATTTGTCGTCCTCTAGTGGACAATATTTTCAATTTTCTGTAGTATTTCTTTACCTTAATTCAATCTTTGCCGGGAGGGTTGAAAGATGCATGGTACGTAGTTAGGTAGGAGCCGTATTCGTAGCGGCCCACTTCCGTAGGAGGCTGGGTTAGCCTCAGTTAAGTAGCAACCTGTATTCGTAGAGGTGCTAAATGGTAGGTGCCTGTGTTCGTAGAGGCCCTTGCCATGTTGTAAGAGTAAGCTATGATCGTTTGAGCCCACAATGAGAATAGTTGAGGATCAACATCGTTGCTGATTTGTTGTTCTTTATTACGTGTGCTTCGTTGCACGTCTCAAACTAAACTGACTTATCCGCTAGACATAGTGTGCTTAGGCTAAGGAGCTTTCGGGGAGCTTGAAGAAGAAGTATAATGCAAGGCAGTATACGGTACATATATTTATATATGACTCCCCCACCGCAAGTTTCAACAATAATTGTTGAAGAAATGTCCTTAAGAATACTAATGTTTCAGTGATAAGGTAGTTAGGATATTAAGAAAATTTTACATCTTTTGTTTCTGTTTTGTTTGAAGATTGATTAACATTTTTAATTTTGTTTCGTTCGTCAGTGGATTCTAAAAAATTCTCGTTTTGTTAATGGTTTTCTATAAATTTGTACTTTGGACTAGATTCTCCATTTTTGAATTTCTTCGCATAGTCGTTTTCAAATCTTACATTATTTTTACATGTTTGCTTTTGATGTTGATTTTCTTTGTTCAATTTTAACAATGTAGGAAGTCTATGTACTAAGGCTATATTTAACTGGTGAACAAACGTATTTCGCTAATTTACACATACTTCAACTCTTTTTGAAAATTCGGATAGTAGTACAAAGATATATTTTTTAAGAATACTTCATTTATGCCTCTGTGGTTATTTTCAAAATATTATTTTTCACTTAGATTTAATAGCTTTTCTCTGTCAGTAATGTTTGTTAATGCAAAGGTTGATTTTAAAATAGTTAAATATATATTAATAGCAAAATTTTGCCAATAGCATTCTTGAAAAATAATGAATATTTCTTAACAATAGACAGCAACTAATTCTTTTTCTGGCAATATATCTTTCATGTTGTAAAGTATATTTTCGGGATGTCCGTTTGTTTCAATAAAATGTCTTTTTGTTTTATATTTTATAAAAGATTTTGGTAGTTTTTTATTCTTTTGATGATTAATTTATTTCAATTTGTATTTTTAAAACGTTTAGAGCTTTCATCGTCTGTTTCAGCATTGTGAACAGTTTCCAAGTCTTCACACTCATTTGTGAATCATTGAATAAGGTCCGTCGAAAAATCTTCATCGATTTCTACGACTTCTGTATTAGCTTCCAAAATGCCGTCATGTTCTAACAAAAATATGTTTGTGTTTTCAATACCTATGGTGGCGTCTTTCTTTATAAAGTTTCCCAAAAACTCTATTTCGCATCAGGCAAATTCGCAAATTCAACTTGAAATTTGAGATTTGCTTTTGCGAGCCAGCTGAAAATTGTGGAGATATGTTCAACATGTTTTTCAATACTCTTTGAAAAATGAGAATATCATCCATATAAACCATCAACCAACTGAATTTGTTATTTACAAAGCGCTAAATGTTTTTTTTAAGGTGGACTTCGCTTTTTAGGGTTACGTTACGAGCTTCGATATAGAATACTGTTTTAAATTTATCGAATACTGGACATTAAGGGTTTCTCGTTTTAGAGTCCAGATGATCCATTCAAAACAATTCTCTAAAATTTGTATCCAACTTACTATACTTGTTACGTTCATCGATGTGAAGTTCAAGTGTAATAATATTTCTTGAATCTTTCTTTTTAAATAATTTATGTCTGCATTTAGATTACCTAAATATTTTTCACTCTTAGGCAATCATAATCCTTGTCGAAATCATATTCTAAGAACTTGCAATAATAGTTTTCATATTTAAATTCCTTAAATGAGGGGAATCTGTTAACTTTGATTGTTTTTCCCATTGCTTTGACGCAGACTTCATTGTCTTGCTTCCATCTGGGATGACAAACATTTTTATTGATTATACTGAACTCGGCTTCAGCATCTATTAAAAAAAGAAGTGTCCTGATTTTTGTTTTGATTTTTATATGGGGTAGCGATCTTGCCCTATTGGTTGAAAATTCGACTCAGCCTGACCTATGTCCATTGGTTGCATACTCGCTTTGCTCTGGTGCGATGATTGCAAGTGAAAAGTTTTGGAATTCTTATTGGTTTTACAATAATGTACTGCTTGATGGTTGACTCCACTCTACACATTTTTAACATATCCATAAGCTACTTAACTTTTCACCAAAGTGTTGTATCATGATTTCTTTTACTGATCGATTGTCTTAACGTTCCCACATCTACGTAGCACGGTTCTTGTCAGTCCAACACATTTGCATTTATCTTAACTGAAAAGTGTTTCTTTTTTTTTTTGTAATTCGTCGAAACCAAAAAATTGTTGGCTGAATTTTGTCAATTTGGTCTAAGAAGTCTGGAAACTGTTTTACTTCGGAACTATCAAAAATGTGTATACTTTTTATGCAGTTTAAGGTAGAATTATATGCTGCTATTAATTATTTTAATAACGTTTACATAAGTTCGGCAATGCTTTCAATAATTTGTATGTTTGTTGATTCTACTTCTTATTTAAATTCTTCTTTTGTTTTGATTTGTACCTTCATACATACGAAATATTCGAGCTTTGTCTTAAGCTCTGTTAAAAAAAGCTTTAGAGTTGATAACTGTAACAGTTACTCCAAGCGATGCTATCGTCTTCTGGAATTTTCCATGCGCCTCGCTGATGATGTTGATGATGATGATGTTTGTCACACGTGGGACTCCAATTTAATACCACTGATGAATGATGATGATTTGTAGCATTTGGTATTTTTGAGCCAAACTAATTTTATGATATTTAAGATGCTGGTGCCTTCCGCGTCACAATAGTTTTCTATTGAGTTTATCCTCGTCGCCAGTTACAGTGGGGAGCAAAAGTGATTCCACGATCAACATTTTCATGTTTGAGCGCGCATAAAAAATAAACGAATGAAGTAAATGACAAAAACTTTTTTTTTCTTGAATATTTAATTTATTTGTAACAATTAGGCGTAGATAACAAAATAGTCAAATAAGCATTGGCATAGTTATAATTCAAAAACCAAAAAAAAAAACGGCATGTACTCAGTTTTGCACCATCCGTTATTCGCACATATTTTTGCTGTTCTTACTTTCTTATCAGCAATTGACCTGCTGATTTACCGTTCAATGTATTACTTTATTCATTATTCGTTGTCATAATTCAGAGAATTACTCTTTTCCACAAGTTTATAGTTGATTTGTTTAATTTGGAAATTAGTCTCCAACTTGTTCCTGAAAAATGAAAAAGCTGTCTACAGATAAAGAAAATAGTATTGTTTCCCTGACTAAAAGTGGCTGTTCGACACGCACTATTGCTGAGAAGCTTCAAATTAGTCAATCAGTGGTAGTCAAGGTGCAGAAAAGACAAAATGTTTGTGCTGAAAACGTGTTGAATGGTCGCCGTCGCCTCCTAACAGACTCTGACGCTCGAATTATGATGTCCAAAATGAGGAAAGATAAGCTTTTACCGCCAGCAGGGGCTTCTAAGGAAATAAATAAAGGCGTAAGTCGATGGTCAGCTAGAAGAGCGCTGGGTAGGATTGGTTACGTCGCAGCAATGAAAAAAAACAAACCAGCTTTATCCGAGAAAAATGTTAGGGCTCGGCTAAAATTCGCAAAGGCACATAGAAACTGGACAATTGAAGACTGGAAACGTGTTATCTGGTCGGACGAATCCAAGTTCAATCGTTTTCAATCGGATGGAAAGCAGTACTGTTGGCGAAGACCCGGTGACAAGCTTCAAAAGCATCATGTGAAGCAAACGGTAAAACATGGAGGACGCAACATTATGGCTTGGGGGTGTTTCACTATTTGGAACGTTGGACCTTTGCATGAAATTGACGGGATTATGCGAAAGGAAGATTATTTAAGTATTTTTCAAACCCATCTTCCCAATTTTCTTGACCAGTGTGCGTACTCAGAGCATGAAATCACTTTTCAGCAAGATGGGGACCCCAAGCACACTGCGAAAATTGTTAAAGAATGGCTAGCAAACCAAAATTTTAAGCTGATGGAGTGGCCAGCGCAAAGTCCTGACCTCAATCCAATTGAAAACCTATGGTCAATTGTGAAGCGACGGCTCGGGCAGTATCAATCAGCCCCATCCAACCTAGACGATCTTTGGGGGCGTGTTGAACTGGAGTGGAATAATATTCCGAAAGGAATAGTTGAAAAATTGGTTGAGAGCATGCCAAAACGTATAAAAATGTCATAGAAAATAAGGGTCTCTGGAAAAAAATATTAATAATCATTTTTCTTTTATTTTTCATGAAGAGTGCAAAACTGAGTACATGCCGTTTTTTTGGGTTTTTGAATTATAGCTGTGCCAATGCTTATTTTACTATTTTGTTATATACGCCTAATTGTTACAAATAAACTAAATATTCAAGAAAAAAAAAGTTTTTGTCATTTACTTCATTCGCTTATTTTTTATGCGCGCTCAAACATGAAAATGTTGATCGTGGAATCACTTTTGCTCCCCACTGTAGGTAGGAGCCGTATTCGTAGCGGCCCACTTCCGTAGGAGGCTGGGTTAGCCTCAGTTAAGTAGCAACCTGTATTCGTAGAGGTGCTAAATGGTAGGTGCCTGTGTTCGTAGAGGCCCTTGCCATGTTGTAAGAGTAAGCTATGATCGTTTGAGCCCACAATGAGAATAGTTGAGGATCAACATCGTTGCTGATTTGTTGTTCTTTATTACGTGTGCTTCGTTGCACGTCTCAAACTAAACTGACTTATCCGCTAGACATAGTGTGCTTAGGCTAAGGAGCTTTCGGGGAGCTTGAAGAAGAAGTATAATGCAAGGCAGTATACGGTACATATATTTATATATGACTACGTATTCTTTTCTAACCGACATTCTCTGTTTTCTATGGGCATTCGTCTAGGAACTTAAAACGAATCCTGAAAACACGACAACATACAGTTTAGACATTCTTCTAAGGATTTTAAAGATATTCAAATCGTTTATAGAAATTCAATTTTCAAAGTGCGCAAGGTCACATTACGACAGAATTCATAGTACTTCATAATATGCCATTCTAAACCTCTGAACCGAACCGAAACCGCGGTTCAGTTAGCTCCAAAAACCATGTAATGAACCGAACCGGCGGTTCAGAAACTGTGTGAACCACTAAACCGAACCAGTACTTATTTTGGAGTGGTTTGTACACCTGGCTCCGACATATTAGCAGCGTGCAGTAAAAAGAAGACTTTGTGCAAAATTTCAATAATTCTCAAGAAATCAACAACAAATGATATGAACATATGGACACAAGCAGGTTAAGGTTTCCCAGACATGATCACGTTTCGTCTACTACCAATGTAGACTCATCAGTGAGATGATAACCGCTTCCACACCAACAGCCATTAACAATCGCCTATATAAGCTAATGAAGTGGCCGAATTCGAACTTGAGATTGTAAGGACAGAAAAACGTCTCTATCCACAGTCCCCATGTTGCTATTCGGATGACCATTGGTTATCCTATGTAAATCGTTAAACAGTAGTCGAATGGACCACATTCGGTTTTGTCATCAATAAAGTAATGCCTGGCCTCTGAATTATGTACAAGATTTGCTGTCTCTTCTCCTTTCGCAAATTGCAAAATTCTGTATTTGGACTGGATTTCTAAAAAGCTACTTTGATTATTAATTTCAGCGACTGTGTACTACAAAATACATTTTTTTTCGCTCATTGAGAAAGTCAAAAAAGTTCTTAAGAAAATGACTTATGATGGCTTGAACCGAACCTATTTTTTTGGGGGCTTATGTTCGGGAGGTTAAATGTTTAAAAGGTTCGGTTCTTGGTTCAGTTCGAGGGAAAAAAAACACAAACCGAACTGGTTCGATGGGATTAAGAAGAGACGGTGACAGCATTGCAAAGATGGCTTAGCAATGGCACCCATAAGTCAACCGGAAGAGAGGTCCTTCTCAATAGACTTAAATGTGTTCAGCCTATGCTGAAACCCCGATCAATTTGGAGGGAATTAAGAAGAGACGGTGACAGCATCGCAAAGATGGTACTGCAATGGCACCCACAAGTCAACCGGAAGAGAGGTCTTTCTCAATTTTAGCCTATGCTGAAACCCCGATCAAGATGGAGGGAATGGAAGCTCCTAGCAGCAGACTGGAATAGTTGGAGAAAGTTTGTTTTCGGGCCATATTGGCAAATTTTGTTTAGATATTATGGATCTAAGATATGGTCTAAATGTAAAGAAATTTTGGCACAAAGCTCTTTGGAAATAGATCGACTTGTGAGTGAGTCCGGGGTCTTATTAAACCATGTTGTATTTTCCAACCAACCCGAACCTAATGCCCTATAATTATGTTCTTTAACTCTTTTTTTCTTACTTATTTTGACAGGCTGGCACTCCCTGGGGTTCCACCATGTCGTTATATTCCTCCAGTCTACCCATGAACAATGGTCTAGGAGGTCCTAGTGGTGAAGGATTTGGCACCATGTTCCCCAAGAATTTGTATCGTCTGCTGGCTGTGGTAGTTCACTCGGGCGAGGCGAATAGTGGACATTTTGTAACCTATCGACGCGGCTCCCTAAGAAATGCACATCGGTGAGTTCTGTCTGATGTTATCTCTCTCTCTCTCGATTGATTCAAGATTTAAACCTTCTTCTCCGCAGCTGGTTCTACACCTCAGACACTATTGTGCGTGAGGTATCCATTGATGAGGTGCTCAGTGTGCCCGCTTACCTACTCTTCTACGATCGCGGACAACAGCGGCAACTGCGTTAGACATCATCTTCTCTCCCCCCTCTTGGCAAACTTAACTTGGACTAGTCATCATCAGCAGCATCCACCATCAACGTTATAATTTGTGATTGCAAATCCAAAGAATCATTTACTCGGTGGCCATATAAAAGAAAGCAAACACGGAGCACAGATACTCGAACTACCTATTTATCTTTATATATATATATATATATATCTATCTATATATAATGATCTAAAGGAGCAAAAGAAACAAACGGAAAATCAACTTTCTTCATTTGTTATAAATGCATTTAAAATTTTTTTTTAAGAATTTCAAATTCGCCATGTGCTTTTTTAGCTGTCTGTATTTAGCAATATAGATCGAAACCAAATAATTGTTTTGCGCGTTATTTCCATAGGATAGATGTTCAATAAACATTTGCATAGTATACCTACCTAATACAAATACTCGATAGTTGTTTGAATTGAAGAAGGAGCACAACACCAGTTCGAGAGAGATGGAGAAGGAAAACGATGTGGAAATATGATGAAGAGTAGAGCAGACGTTCAAAAAGCAACCAGGAACAGCCGGACCTTCGCTTGACCTGCAAAAACTCGAGCCAAAGCATCTGAATTCCTTGTGTACAAGGCAATCATCCCGCTATGAAGAAGCTGAAGTGGGCTCTAGTGGACAACTCAAACAGGCTTGGCACTGAGTTGGCGACAAAGCCCTCTGACTTTTTGGGTCAATGGACGGATTCGCCAATGGTGATGGTGGTTACCTTCAGATTGATTGCTGCGCACTAATCCCTCTTATCATTACATTTGCATTTAAATCACTCCACATTTTAAATTCATTTTTCTTGTTGCTTTGATTAGGAATAGTATGAAACAAAAAATCCTAAAATTTTGAAATTTTTATCGAATACTGGTGTAATATTAAGCTTTCAATAAAACATAAGTAGTCCACAATCAGTTGCTTGGATTAGAAAATATTTATCGAATTGTCCCAATAGGGGTTGGCATAAGAATTTTGACAAGATATCAAAATTGATTTATTTTCAGCACACAGCACCTCAAATATTAAAAGAATGATTGATTTTAGACAAGTTTTTCATGCTGAACCCGAAATTGGCTTTAGAAACTCCATATCTTCAATAGACTAATGCAGAAAATGGCTAATTTGGGCAACTTGCAAGGACCAAATATTATAGAAAAAATGATATTTTTAAAAATTGAATTTGCTCATGGAATAGTACTTACTTTTATCTCTTAAATGTGATTTAAGCCTTAATTATTTCATAAGATGTAAATTCGTGATCCACCTGCCAAGTATGACCGATTTGTATTAAAATTCAAGTATAAATTAAGATTTACATGCCTAATATTCAATTAAGCCCTTAGAGATATGGAGTTTCTAACGCCAGATTCGGATAGAATCCATCATTATTTCAGCTTTTAAGGTCCTGTGCTGAGGATAAATCAATTTTTAAACCTTGTCAAACTGTAGGTCCCTTTTCTCTTGTGCGAAAATTAGAAGCGCACAAGCCAAGACAAGTTAGGCCCTTTGGGGCTCTGTCAAGCCATTTTACATTTTTACAACCTCCGTTTGGACAATACGATTAATATTTTCTAACCCAAGCAGCTGATTGTGGACTACTTATGATTTATTGAAAGCTTACTTTCATACCAGTATTTGATAACAATTTCAAAATTTTAGGATTTTTCGTTTCAAAGATATATTGGCTTATTTATGAAAATTTTTTTGTCAAAATAATTATGCCGACTCTAGTGTATATAAAAGTTTACCAATAATAATTAAGAAGTACCGAATTTCGTTACAAACGTTACGCAACTCAAAACCATGTTAATAAAGCTAAGGTGTTGATTTTTTGTCAATTTATATCAGGGATCGCAAATAAGAGTTATGAGTTGATAAGAATCGAACCTTAAAAACATAATTTAGATGAGTGGAAATATCTTAGGTAAACTAATTCAGGATGCAGGATTCTGTAAACAGGATAAACCTTTATTTTTAATTTTGATTATAAAAATTACTTTTAACTTTTATTTTTGATTTAAAAACAAGGAAGAAAGTCGGTCACATTTGTCGCTTTTGTCAAAGATTTAATTAAATGTAAAATATTTATTATGTTTGTATAAAAATTAGTAGGCCATGCTTTACTTATTTGGCAACTTATCCAAATTGTTAAGGCAATCTATCAGTTGTTGTTTCGCCTTCGCATCAAGCGGAACACTAAAAATATTTTGTTTTATTATTTTCTTTAATTAATTTTCTGCATACTTCATTTTAGCACGATTTCCAATTTGGCACAGTATCTCCTGTTCATGTACTGGACGTTTGTATTCAATGCTCAATATGAACACAATCGTTATTAAAAACGGGCCATCACATGTGATACAAAGTTCTTACTGGAGATGGGCGCGTGTCGAATATTTAAAACACTTTATTTCTTTGGCCTAATTTTCGTCCGCATAGTCATCAAATTCTTGGCAGTTTTTCGAATCCCAGCTTAACTTTTTATACAATAAGAGAATACTGCCAGCTCATGTGCTATAAGAAGCAAGGGTTCTCCGCCAGGATGCATGTTCATTTGGGATTGTTTTCCCAGTGGAATTTCTACTTCATCGGTTAACGATTTCAATTCGCCTTCAAACGTTTCATCTCGTATGTATATCGACCATATATCTTAGTCAAAGTAGCCATAGAATTTTTATTTCTCGTCCGGCACGAACTCACAAGCCAAGCATTTAGTATCCAGAATTCATATTACCTCCAACCTCACAAGTACAACAGCAAATATATATTTATTATTATTACGGTAAAATTCACACAAAATGTCCGACCTCAAGTTAACCGTGGCCCTGACCAGCGTCAATTCAGAGAATATGTCGCGTCACGATATGCTCCAGTGGGTGAACACCATGGTGCAGGGAAACTACAAGAAGATCGAGGAGCTTTGCTCGGGTGTGGCATACTGCCAAATAATGGAGTTGGTCTTTCCCAATTGCATCAATCTGAAGCGTGTCAAATTGAATGCCAAGCTGGAGCATGAGCATCTCCACAATTTGAAACTTTTCCAGGCTGCCTTCACACGCCTCAAGCTGGACAAGTCGGTGCCCATAGATCGCTTAATAAAAGGCCGATTTTGAAGACAACTTCGAGTTTCTGCAATGGTTTAAAAAGTTCTTCGACTCGCAGGCACCTGGAGACCTGAAGAATCAGATATCTGCAGCCAATGCACAGCCGGCCAAGCCCATTAAGCCGAGATGTTTCAACAAGGTGCCTTCGCCAGTCCAGTTCACCAAAACCACCAGCACCACCAACTCAAAGGAAGCTGAGGAGGAGGAGGAGAAAATGAGGGCCATCTCCAGTAAGAACTTTGTACCACATGTGATGGCCCGTTTTTAATAACGATTGTGTTCATATTGAGCATTGAATACAAACGTCCAGTACACGAACAGGAGATGCTGTGCCAAATTGGAAATCGTGGTAAAATGAAGAATGAAGAAAATTAATTAAAGAAAATAATAAAACAAAATATTTTTAGTGTTCCGCTTGATGCGGAGACGAAACACCAACTGATAGATTGCCTTAACAATTTGGATAAGTTGCCAAATAAGTAAAGCATGGCCTACTAATTTTTATACAAACATAATAAATATTTTACATTTAATTAAATCTTTGATGAAAGCGACTAAATTTTCGGTAAGCTTGGCAAAATGATGGTTAATTGTGGATCCACCACATACATCAATATTTTGCCGAATTGGTTGTTAGGTATGCGCCTTGCATGGGAGTGTCTATCTCAATCGTAGACGGGGAAGTCCTTGACATTTTATGCCGTTTGCCATAGTTTACACTTTACAAACTTACTCATACATATTTTGTTTTGGGCCTAGTTCAAGTGTTGCACTCTGTTTACCCAATTGGTTACCTAAAGAAATACACAGTGGAAGCATATTTCACACTCTATGAGTACGGCTGCCAAGAAGATTCTCGGATTTGCCGAAAACTCCCGAAAACAGTCATGGTACGATGATGAGTGCCGCCACGCTACTGCAGAGAAAGACGTTGCGTACAGGAGAACTCTGCAGTCTGGAGCAACGCGGGTTGTTAAGGAGCGATACCGGGAGAAAAGGATAGAGGAGAAGCGCCTTTTCAGAAGGAAGAAAAACGAGCAGGAAAGGCGCATGAGGGAGGAAGTCGAAGTGCTGTTCGGAAGGAGTGAGACTCGAAAATGCTATCAAAAGGTTAGGCAACTAACCGAAGGTTTTAAGCCCAGAGTCACACTATGCAAGGACGAGCACGGAAATCTGGTCAGAAATCCGCAAATGGCACTAGACAAATGGAGAAACTATTTCTTCAACCGGAGGTGATGACGAACACAATACCGCCTCTGGGGAAGTAGCGACACCACCAATCGATAACATGGAGATACACCCGCAGGACCATAATGAAGTCTTGTTAGTCATAAAAAGGATAAAAAAGAACAAATATGCTGGCGCTGATGAGCTGCCAGCTGAATTGTTCAAGGCTGGCGGTGAGGAGCTGGTAAGGTGCATGCACCATTTCCTATGCAGAATATGGTCCGAAGAAAGCATGCCCGAAGATTGGAATCTAAGCGTACTCTGTCCAAACCCTTCCCATCGCATATAAGGTTCTATCATGCATCCTATGTGAACGTCTAAAGCCGAGAATAAGTGAACTGATTGAACCTTATCAGTGTGGCTTTAGACCTGGCAAATCCACCACGGACCAGATATTCACATTGCGACAAACCCTGGAGAAGACCCAAAAGAGAAATATCGACACCAACCACCTTTTTGTTGACTACAAAGCCGCCTTTCACACGCCGATAAAGTCAAAGTTCTTTGAAGCCCTGTCTACCTTTGGTATTCCAGCAAAGTACGTTCGACTTTGCATGATGACATTGAGAAGATTTTCACTGATAACCAGTTGCAAAAGTTGAAAAGCTCTGAAAAGCGCACTAATTGGAAATGGCCAGACATTTCGGATGCTATTAGTCTTCATAATTCCAGTCTACGGGCGTACCATCATTTGTATAAAAAAGGATATCCCTTTCCTAGTCTCTCAACATTGCAGAGGTGGTTGCGAAAAATACCAATGGAGACAGGAACGCTGGACTTTGTGATTGAGCTCATGGAGAAAAGCTTGGAGCTATGTGAAGACGAAATGAAAGTGGCTTCGAGCTATGAGTATGACCCATCTAAGGATGCTGAATTGGATCCGAGCAGCTATGTACAAGTGGCAATGGCCCGAGGATTGAAAAAGTCATTTAAGCAGCCTGTGTTTTTTGGTTTCGACCGTCAAATGGACATGCCAACTTTAAAGGAAATTATATGCAAGCTTTACCGTGCTGGATATCCTGTTATAGCATGTCAGCGATTTGGGAACAACAAATCAAAAACTATGGAAGCAGCTTGGTTTAACAGACAGTAAGCGTACTTTGCTGGAATACCAAAAGTAGACCAATTCGGCAAAATATTGATGTATGTGGTGGATCCAAAATTAACCATCATTTTGCCAAGTTTACCGAAAATTTAGTCGCTTTCATCAAAGATTTAATTAAATGTAAAATATTTATTGTTTGTATAAAAATTAGTAGGCCATGCTTTACTTATTTGGCAACTTATCCAAATTGTTAAGGCAATCTATCAGTTGGTGTTTCGTCTCCGCATCAAGCGGAACACTAAAAATATTTTGTTTTATTATTTTCTTTAATTAATTTTCTGCATACTTCATTTTACCACGATTTCCTATTTGGCACAGCACCTCCTGTTCATGTACTGGACGTTTGTATTCAATGCTCAATATGAACACAATCGTTATTAAAAAACGGGCCATCACATGTGGTACAAAGTTCTCACTGGAGATGGGCGCGTGTCGAATATTTAAAACACTTTATTTTTTGGCCTAATTTTTCGTCTACATATTCATCAAATTCTTGGCAGTTTTTCGAATCCCTACTTAACTTTTTTATACAATAAGAGAATACGCGCTCTGTGCATAAGAAGCAAGGGTTCTTCGCCAGGATGCAAGTTCATTTGGGATTGTTTTCCCAGTGGAATTTCTACTTCATCGGTTAACGATTTCAATTTGCCTTCAAACGTTTCATCTCGTTTTTATATCTAATTCTCACTTTAAGAACTTTATTTTGATTTGAGTTTATATTTGATACAGCCTTTTAGATCTACTTAGTACATGCCCTCGCCCTCATTTGCCACTGCATCATCTCTCGGGCCACTGACATCAGCGAAGAGTATGTCACTCAGGCGCTTGCAGAACTCCACATGCTGGTTCTTGCTCATAGTGTCGTTCAATATCAACTCAATCTCGCGTAGTTTGGCATAGTAATTGTCGCGTTCCTCGATTGTGCTATCAATTTTAAGGGTCAGCATCTGCGATTCAGCCCTCATTTTCTCCTCCTCCTCATCAGCTTCCTTTGAGTTGGTGGTGCTGGTGGTTTTGGTGAACTGGACTGGCGAAGGCTCCTTGTTGAAACATCTCGGCTTAATGGGCTTGGCCGGCTGTGCATTGGCTGCAGATATCTGATTCTCCAGGTCTCCAGGTGCCTGCGAGTCGAAGAACTTTTTAAACCATTGCAGAAACTCGAAGTTGTCTTCAAAATCTATGGGCACCGACTTGTCCAGCTTGAGGCGTGTGAAGACAGCCTGGAAAAGTTTCAAAATGTGGAGATGCTCATGCTCCAGCTTGGCATTCAATTTGACACGCTTCAGATTGATGCAATTGGGAAAGACCAACTCCATTATTTGGCAGTATGCCACACCCGAGCAAAGCTCCTCGATCTTCTTGTAGTTTCCCTGCACCATGGTGTTCACCCACTGGAGCATATCGTGACGCGACATATTCTCTGAATTGACGCTGGTCAGGGCCACGGTTAACTTGAGGTCGGACATTTTGTGTGAATTTTACCGTAATAATATTTGTGGACTAGACAGATGTAGAATACAAATGAACAAGCCATGGATCGATATACTCCCCAAGAACGCGGAATAATCGTGAATAATCGATTTTTCGACCAAAATCATAATGGGCGATGAGGCTCATTTCCACCTCAGCGGGTACGTGAACAAGCAAAACTATCGCTTTTGGGGCACCGAAAATCCGAGAGTGTTGCACGAGGCGCCATTACACCCGCTCAAAGTGACTGCATGGTACGCTGTTCACGCTGGATGAGTCATCGGGCCATTTTTTTCGAGAACGCCGACAACAGTAGACGGTACGCTTTATAGTGTCATGTTAACCGGGTTTTTTCTGCCGCAATTGGACGAATTAGGACTGGAGGACATGTGGTTCCAACAGGACGGAGCAACGGTACACACTGCCCGAGCCACCATCGACGCATTGTCATGATGGAACAGCAAACGCGGCACCCATCTTGCTCATAACTTTATCATGTCCAATTTTTTAGTCAATATGCGATGTGCAGCACTTTTTGAAATGCCTACACATTCAGCTGACTCACGAACTTTCAATCGCCGGTCACTCAATACACATTTCTTAATTTAGGCCACCATTTCTGAAGTGGTCACCTCATTTGGACGCCCATTACGATGTTCATCTTCGCAGCTCAAACGACCTCGCTTAAACTCAGCCACCTAATATTTTATTGTTGTAAACGAGGGAGCAGAATTACGTAAGGTAGAATCCAGCTCCTTTTTAATATTGGTTGGACTAAGACCTTTTATATGAAAGTATTGTATCACATAACGATGACCAATTTTGTCCATGTTTGCAAATCAATAACAAGCGTTCTCTATTAAAATCGACCAAAAAAAAACTGTGCAAGGTAAAGGCACCAAACTTCAAACCTAAGCTTTTAATAGTCGGTACTTCCCCTTTTTAATATTTTTTGTGAACATTTTCCAACACTACTGTGCTAGGTCGGCCATTTCTGGGACGGCCCTCGTATATGCTATGGTCATCCGTTTTTGATAAAACTTTGTAGAAATGTGTTAAAGTATTTAAAATAAGAATATGTCAATAAAAAGGATGTTTTCATTAAAAAAAATAGAGTAAAGTTAACTTCGGCTCGGCCGAAGTTTTGTATACCCTTGCAGCTTCCATTGAAAACACAAAAGGTTTTCTAACTAAGACTACTTTTTGGACCTTACTTTTCTATGGGATCTATACTATACAGATGTCTGATTTTGACCAAACTTGGTGAAATCATGGAAAAGGATAATACACTGTTAATTACGAAATTTGGAGGCGGTCCCATTTAAAACAAAAAAGTTTTTCGCACTAGAACTTCTTTTTCGACCGATCATTCATACTGCAGCTATATGCTAGAGTCATCCGATTTTGATAAAACTTTGTAGAATTGTGTAAAAGTAAATAAAATAAGTGTATGCCAATGATAAGGACGTTTTCAAATAAAATAAAAAAGTTTTTCTCACTAGAACTAGTTTTTCGACCGATCGTTCCTATGGGAGCTATATGCTAAAGTCATTCGATTTCGACCAAACTTTTTAGAATTGTGTAAAAGTATATAAAATAAAAGTATGCCAATGATAAGAACTTTTTCATTAAAAACAAAAAAGGTTTTCTCACTAGGACTACTTTATCGACCGATCGTTCCTATGCCAGCTATATGCTATAGTCATCCCATTTCGACCAAACTTAGTGAAATCATGGAAAAGGATAGTAAACTAAGAAATACGGACTTTGGAGGCGTTTCCATTAAAAACAAAAAAGTTTTTCTCACTAAAACTAGTTTTTCGACCGATCGTTCCTATGGCAGCTATATGCTATAGTCATCCGATCCGGCCGGTTCCAACAAATGTGCAGCGTATTTGTACCAAAAGACTTGATAGCTTTAAAACTGACGGAGGAGATAGCGTAGAAACAGACAGACGGACGGACGGACAGACGGACAGTGCTAAATCAACTCAGTTCGTCATGCTGATCAAGAATATATGTATATACTTTATGTGGTCGGAGATGCTTCCTTCAATGCGTCACAAACATCCGCAGAATTTTATAATACCCTCTGCAAGGGTATAATTATAACCGTTATGGTCCCTGCCTAAAACGTATATCGAATTTTGGGTTTCCATTACGGTTCATATAAACTATTTATTTTTTTTTAAGCCTTGAGCCCCAGAACATTTCCAATTTTGACATATCCAAATTCAGTTTAATGTAACGGCCAAAATACAAACATTCAAACGCTTGAGTGAAACTAACAGAGCTCTGTTAAACTAACGGAGTTAAACCAACAGAGCTCTGTTAAACTAACAGAGCTCTGTTAAACTAACATAAACTGGTCTGACAATGGTATTTTCGGCCTGTCGCATTGCTGGTCACACTAACGCTATGCCTCTGTCTCCACCGGCTCAGCTCTAGATGTATTTAGATAGGAAATTAAGAGCAAATTTCATTTTTTAAGGCAATTCGTGCAGGTGACCAGCCGAAATGAGCGATATAGTGCAATCCATGTTCCCGCTGCATCCCAAAATGGATGGCGAACTGGCCCAGGCATTTACGGCGCACGAGGACGAAGAGGAGAAGCACATCCAGAAGGTGCAGAATGCGTTTCTCTACTATGGGTGAGTGTGCCGGCGTGTGTGTGTGTACCGTTAACCGTGGTGATAAGCGCCGACATCTCATTTTGCAGCCCATATGCCTGTCTCCGGCTAAACAAGACGCTGGACTACCTGAACAGCATGTCCAATGATGACCAGCGCCTGCTGTCCAAATATCGGGTTCACTTGGATTGTGTACGCACCTGCATTGAGCGTAATCAGGCGGTGATTAGACAGATCTTGCGCGAACGTGTTCTCTATCCGTCGGGCGATGCCAGTCCAACGGCGAACGAGTTTGAACACGAAGCGCCCGCTCAGGTCCGACATGGCGACATGGAGCAGGTACACGCAAGCATATACACTCCCTCTCCCTTCCTTCCTTCTACCATCATAATTTGGCCAACTGTAGCTCAAAATCGAATCTTTACCAGACCATTGTACTTGATGATGCTGATGTTGAACCTCTAAAAATTTTAAAGGCCCAGTCGACACTGAAGCTGATTGCGCGCGACTGGAGCACAGATGGGGCACTGGAGCGTGAGCAATCGTATAAACCCATCATCGACAGCATTGTGGAGTACTACAAGCCCAGCGACTAGTAAGTGATGTCAATTGGGCCAGAGTAGAACTAAAACTGTCAACTTCTCCCACAGTGAACTAAACGAAATCAAAATACTGGTGCCCGGAGCCGGCTTGGGTCGCCTCACTTATGAGCTGGCCTGTCTGGGCTATTCGTGTGAGGGCAATGAGTTCTCCTACTTTATGCTGATTGCCTCCAATTTTGTATTAAATCTGTAGGTTCCAGCTTAAAATGGCCAATTATTGCTGTATTTCTGTTTAAGCCTTGCCATTTTGCAGTTGCGACTATGAGAACAAATATGTGCTCTATCCTTGGGTGCATCAGTATGTCAACAATTTGCGACGCGAGGATCAAGTAGCGGCCGTACGTTTTCCGGATGTCTGTCCGCTAAAGAATCCGCCCAAGGGGAACATTGAGATGGCTGCCGGTGACTTTTTGGAGGTGTACAAGACACCGGGATCGTACAACTGTGTGGCCACCTGCTTCTTCATTGACTGTGCCAACAATATAATTGATTTTATACGCACCATTTACAGGTGAGTGGGAGAAGCACTCGGCTTCAGATCGCTAAGTTGGCATCTCTGCTCACAGGGAGAAAGATGAAAGTTGACTTCTCAGCTTAACCCAAAGCTAAAGAAAATGTAAGAAACGAAACGAAGATAGGCATATCCTAGAATCATCTAATTTATTTGACTACCTTGCTTTGTTTGTTTTAGTAGTCGTAAAAATGTCTTCTTAGCTCTGAGCGCCAAAATATTATTTGCATTGATTTCGTAGAACAATAGTGATCTGTTTATACACTTATGGACAAGATGATAGGTTTTATGGCAATCCGATGAACGGTATAGTTTTTGAAATTTCGTGGTTTTTTGACCATTTCCGGCCCATTTCTTCATTTAAGATACCTTTGCGGGCAAGCGTACAACCATTCCTCAAAGCTTCATCAAAATCAAACATTTTGTAAATTTAGCGGTTCTTGGACCATTTTCCGCCCATATCTTCCACTTTAGAAAACTTTCCGGGCAAGCGTTGAACAATTCCTCAATGTTAACTGCAAATTTTGCAATTTTCTCGGTTTTTTGACCATTTTCTGAAAATTTCTTCAACTTGGAAACCGTTCAATTCATTCCCCAACGTTTGATTCCAATCGGATGAACGGTATAATTTTGCGAATTTCGCCATTTTTGGACCTTGGAAACCTTCGCGGCCAAGGGTCTAACCATTGACCAAAATTTCATCGCAATCGTATGAATGGTATAGTTTTTGAATTATCGCGGTTCTTGGACTATTTCCCACCCATTTCTTCAAATCAGAATCCTTCACACGCAGCGTCCAATCAATCTCAAAAGTTTTATAACAAACGAACATATGGCAAATTTTCGCAGTTTCTTCTACTTGGAAACCTTCCCGGGCAAGCGTCGAACCATTCCCCAATCGTTTTACCAAAACTGTAAATTTTGTATATTTTTCGCGGTTTTTGGTCCATTTTCCGCAAATTTTTTCAACTTAGAAACCTTCCCGGGCAAGCGTTCAACCATTCTCCAAAGTTCCATCTCCATCGAAGCTTTAGCCAATTTCGCGGTTTTTGAACCATTTTCCGCAGATTTCATCTACTTGGAAACCTTCCCGGGCAAGCGTCGAACCATTCCCCAAAGCTTTACCGAAACCATAAATTTTGCAATTTTCGAGGTTTTTGGACAATTTTCCTCAAATTTCTTCCACTTAGAAACCTTCCCTGGTAAGCGTTCAGCCATTCCCCAAAGATATATTGCAATCGGATGAACGGTATAATTTTGCAAATTTCGCGGTTTTTGGACCATTTTACAGACATGAGACATAGCCTATGACACTTTCCCGATCGACATGAACTTACTGTGAAAAATTCGTGAAGATCGGTTCAGCGGTTTAGACGCCCATAAGGGACAAACATACAAACATACTTGCACTTTTATATAGATGTATAGATTGAGCAATTGAACGAAAAACAGAGAAAAATAGCTAAAATTTGAAATAATCGGCCCTGTTCCGAAATCCGAGTCGGTTTTCGTGTAAACGTTTGCATGTAGAGCATAAACTTAACCATTTTATATGGAAGGTGACAAATATTTTAACGGTTACTAGATTAGGTTTGACGAAAATTGGAATTGCTTAAGCAGCTGAAATCGGTTGCTCAATGCCAAGTGGAATCAATTCGACAAAAAAAGAAGACCTGATCTAGTAACCACTGACATTTTGCTTACTTTTCATATAAAGTTGTGTACTTCAACTTAGAAAAAGTAACGTTTACACGAAAACCGACCCGGAATTCGGAACAGGGCCGAATATGAGTCTGGCCGAAAATCGGCTAAAATACAAACACAATGATCCCAAGCTAAAAGTGTCAGCACTGACGGTTGTCAGCACTAACGTGCTACGAATTGTGTAACCTAACTTAGTGACGTATAGAAATGTTTACTTACGTCGCTAACTAAAACCAAAAAATAATTAAATGATAAATTATTGGTTTGTTTTCTTTTTTTAAACAGGATGTGTGGGCACTCCTTGTGTCGCACTGTTGCACTGCTCTTCGCTTAGTGTGTGGGATGTTGAGGCACTGAGTGGGCGGGCGCGGGTGCTCTTGTGTCTGCTTGACGGCCACCAATGGGGGCTGAATCTGCAGGCCAGAGAACAGCTCACGATTCAGCGGCAAAAAGGTGCTCCTTGGCTCGGATGCCACTGAGACGATATTTGGCACAGCTGTCATTATACGTCAATTACATACAGTATGTCAAGAAAGTGTTTTTACACTGTAAAAAGACTCACATTTTTCACTTATTTTGCAAAAAAAGGTGCTTTCTCTAAATGGTAAAATTTTGTTTTTAATTTATTTTGATTCTTTATGGTTCTTAGAACTAGATTGCAAAAGAAAGTAACCAAATCCATCTAGATTTAGCATTAAAAAAAATTAAAAACGAAACAAATTATTTTTAAAAAGTGTCAAGAAAGTGTTTTTACACAATGTCTAAACGCATATATTCTCAGAACAGGAGCCCAAATGGTAAATAAAATATTGATTCTACACAAGTTTTCCACGCTGAATCCGAATATGCTTTAAGAAATTCCATATCTTTAATGGATCAGCCGTAAAAATTTTAATTAAAATGTAGAAATAGCTAATTTTACAGCTTTTTGGTTGCTCCGAATCTCCTAGAAATCAGATTATTTTGAAAATATTTTTTCTGTATAATATAGTACCACACCTATAGTACACAACGAACCATCGAAATTTGTTTAATCGGCCACAAATATAAGGTGCTTTTCGCTTTCAAATAGTGTAGTTGTATGGTAAAGCGTATGTAAAATACTAAAAAGTACAATTTGCATGAAAATCAACCATACTTTGCTCATCGATTATGAACTTATAACCAATAAAATGATTAAAGTATTTATAATATTGTGTAGATATGGGCAAATACTACACTATGTTAAAATTCAAAATTTTCAGATATGCTGCTTTCTACGAGATTCGAATATACAAAAAGCGTAAAATTTGTCATTTTCTACATTTTTAATTTAAATTTACAGCTAAACCATTAGAGATATGGAATTTCTTAAAGCATATTCGGATTCAGCGTGGAAAACTTGTGTAGAATCAATATTTTATTTACCATTTGAGCTCCTGTTCTGAGAATATATGCGTTTAGACATTGTGTAAAAACACTTTCTTGACACTTTTTAAAAAGAATTTGTTTCGTTTTTTAATTTTTTTTAATGCTAAATCTAGATGGATTTGGTTACTTTCTTTTGCAATCTAGTTCTAAGAACAATAAAGAATCAAAATAAATTAAAAAACAAAATTTTACCATTTAGAGAAAGCACCTTTTTTTGCAAAATAAGTGAAAAATGTGAGTCTTTTTACAGTGTAAAAACACTTTCTTAACATACTGTAGCTGTCATTTGCGTTTTGTTATTCCAAGTCTGATTCTTTTTTGTTATACCACGTTTTATAGTGACTGACGTTTCATGTCAAGTCATACGGGAACGCTGTCGAACGGGATAAAAAGTATCTTATGTCCGTCTCCTGGCTCTAAGCTACCTCCCTACCAATTTTCACCCAAATCTGTTCTGCCGTTCTTGAGTTATAAATGGTGTAACTAACACGACTTTCTTTTATATATATAGATTCATATCTTCTCTAATCTCAACAAATCAAAGTTTTTTCATAACTTATATTAATTGTCTTTAAACAAAAAGTAAAAACAGTTTCACAAACCCTTTAATATACAACTAAATTAAATGTTTCCTTAAATCCGCCAATTTTGGCTGGACACAATAATAGGTGTACGAAAATAAATATTTAAATTTAATCAATATTTCACTTTTTTTGGTCTTGTTTTATATTAAACTAAGTATCTGGCAGCTAATAATCGGTAAATCCGCCATTATTTTGCAAGACTTTCTCCATTCGTCTTGGCATGTAGGATATTAATCTGCGACAAGTTCCAATTGGAATGTTGTACCATGCTCTTTTGACAATATCCCAAAGTTGATTTTTATTTCGACAAAAAGTCTTTTCGACCTCTCTTTTGAGTTCACCCCAAAACTTTCGAGATGGGATTGAAGTCTGGGGATTGATTTGGCCACTCAAGAACATCCAAATTTTGGTCTCGGAAGCTATCCTTTCGGGTCATTATCCTGCTGGAACTTCCATAAAAGTGGCATATTATCCTCGGTATATGGTAGCATCACCGTCTCCAATAGATCTTTGTATACGAATCTGTCCATTATTCCGCCTATACGATGAATCGGACCAACACCATGCCATGAAAAGCAGCCCCTTATCATTAGGCTAGCACCTCCATGTTTCACAGTTTTATTTCTGTACTTGGAATCAAATTCTTTGCCTTTTGGACGGCGAACATTCCTTTTGGCATCATTTCCAAATAAATTTATTTTGATTTCGACACTCCGGACGATATTACGCCATTTTTTCTCACCCTCCGGTCCGCACTAGGTTCTACGATCCAATGCAAATTAGTTCCTCCTGCCTGGTAGGTTTGCTATCGCCAATCTTCGCCGAACGGTCCGGGATGACACAATATTCCCAATTTCATTGGTAATCGTCCTGGAAGACTTGAACTGGTAGCGTTTAACCAACTGAACCGTGCGATCGTCGGTCTTAGATGATGATTTTCTAGGTGCTCCCCAAGTTTCACCTTTTTTCCGGTTTTAAGGCATTGTTTAAGAAGCTTTGTGAACATTTCATTAACATGGCATTGTATTTATACGTTTTTCGTTCATCTCGGAGTCGTCGGACAGAAGTCTCCTCTCCTCCGCACTTTAGTGACGCCTACGGCCCATCTAAAACAATTTTAATGGTTATTAAGTCCCCATTTAGTTGTATTTTCCTAATACCTTACTTTCTGCAACCAAATAATTGTATTTATAAACTACAGGTTAATGATTTGCTTCAAACACCTATTTTATTGACTAGCCGAGTTTGCAGTCTAACCAATAAAACAATCCACAATTTTTCCCAGAAAGCTTATTAATTCCGGGAATTCACCCAATTCGTACCGAAACATTGTGACCATATTAAAAAAGTATAGCTTCCTTATTAAAAAAAAAAACTTCGCACCTATTATATTGTCCATGAGTGTATGTCAAGGTGGTAAGTGGCCCTACTGGACCTCGCTAGGCCCATAAACCATAGCCTTGAGCACGTAAATCGACATGACAAAAATGTCTGTCGAACAGTTATTAAGAAAAGCCCTGGAACACTAAAATCAGACATGAAATGGCTTTTTCATAAATTGTTTGGTGAAAGTAAACAAAACTTGAACCAAAATTTGTGTATTTGGTAGAACAATTTATTGCAGTACCGAAAATAACAGTTATGGAAAAAAATTTTTTTTAATTTTTCTAAGCAAAAGGTCTTATATGAAAGGGGTAGGTACCAGAATTCATATTTTTGAGCCGGCCATTTGAAATAGTAGGGATACATTGTTCAAAAAACAAATTTAGTTATTTATATATAAATATCGGGGGCATGAAATACCGTCAGGTGAAATAACGCCCGCGGGCATTATTTCACTTTCAAAAGTCTAATTTTAGCACAAGAGAAAGGGACCTACAGTTTAACGCCGAATCCGAAAGGCAGTTTGAGAAGCTTTTCATGGCTAATTGCTGCAATGCTGGCGCCAACAGCAAAGAGGTGTGGCCGGATGTAAAGTTTTATTCAAAGAAAAAACTTTTCATTAGATGTTCCGAGGCGGGATCGAACCCACAACCTCATGCACAGCGGTTGCGCACTCTAGCCGCTGAGCCACCCGGCCATTTCACTTTTGTCATTAAGAAGAAAACGATAAGTATACAGGAGGCCCTGTTCCGAACTCCGAGTCGGTTTTTGTGAAAACGCTTGCATTTAGAGTTAAAACTTAACAATGTTATATAGAAGGTAACAATCATTTCAACGGTTACTAGATTAGGTTTGACGAAGATCGGAATTGCTTAAGCAGCTGAAACAGATTGCTCAAAACCAAGTGGATTCAATTCGTCAAAAAGCAAAGACCTGATCTTGTAGCCACAGACATTCTGCTTAATTTTCATATAAAATTGTGAAGTTTACATTAGAAAAAGCTAAGTTTATACGGAAACCGACTGGGAATTCGGAACAGGGCCGAGTATATTTTTAAAGAAAAGGAAAAAAGGGTGAGTAAAATAAGAGCGAATCAGTTGCATTCGTCAAGGTGACGGATGACTAAACATCCTTTTATGGAATATCTTCTTGCAATTTATAAAGTCCGGCACTTTCGAAAGTTGGTATTAAATCTCTAACTTGAATTCCTTTTACAATTTTCTCCTTTCTTTGTTTTTTTTTTTCTTGAGGGAGACAAAAAAAAAAGCGGGGTCAAATAAATAATATACATACATGGAACACGAGTGATGAAAGCAATTTCTAGCTTTGGGATAGAAGTTGCGCCGAAGGCCAAATTTTTTTTTCAAAATCGAGCGAAATAATAACCGCGGGCGTTATTTCCTGAAAGTGAAATAAAGCCCGCGGGCGTTATTTCTCACTCATTAGTGGTGATATTTCACTTTTGAAAGTGAAATAACACCCGCGGGCTTTACTTCACTTTTAGGAGTGAAATAACGCCCGGGAGCGACTTTAAACACAGACTTTAAAGGAATTCCTTTCGGCGTAATTCTGGATAGAAAAACTCTCTCAGCATGCTCAAGTAACGGTCTCGGTACCAGTATCGGTGTGACCGTTTTCTTTGAAGAAGAAGGGCCCGACAATGCAGCGTGATGAAACTGCACACGACACTGTGACACGAAGTGGATGCAATTCCGTCTCATGGAGTATCTGTGGGTTTAAAGCAAGGGAATGTAAAATTGCAAAAAGTATCTAAATACACTAAACAATGGTGCAAAATAACCTCTAAGCAATTATTTTGACGCCTTTATGTACAAAGTCGCATTTACTTTTTTGAATTCATCGGCTCAATCGAATTGTGAAAACCGGAACAGGTAACCAAATCGAATTCGAGCAAATTTAGTGAAAGTGAAAACCGGAACAGGCCTGTATATATTTGTAAGGTGACTTTTTTCGCATACCTTATGACTAGAACCCATGAAATAGGGCTGCTAGGACAGTTGTAAACTCAGCAAAGGGCACTAGACCAGGATTGATCTATTGTGCCCTATCTCCCCAACAACAACATAATAAGGTTCAGGTTCGGGCAGAAAAATTGCAAAATTTAATTTAACCGAAATTCGACCAAAATCAGCAACAACATTTCATCTTCTCGACTTACTATTCTTTCCTTGCAGAATTCTGGTGCCCGGTGGCATTTGGGTGAATCTTGGTCCTTTGCTGTATCACTATAGCGATGTCAATGGCCAAAATAGCATTGAGCCCACCTACGAGGATTTACTGATTATCATGGAGACTGTCGGCTTTGCCATTGAAACCTCACGCACAGGCCTACGCACCAAGTATGCCCAGAATCCTTCCTCAATGAAGCAGAGTGAATATCAGAGCCTGTTCTGGGTGTGTCGCAAGCCCTTTGAACCACAAGGCTCCAAGGTATGCAAGGAGCCACAGGATCTCATAGTGCGTGAGGATAGCGATATGGATGAAGAGGAGACTGAAGCCAAGCAAACGTGATATACGCACAGACATTATCATAATCATCACCAAAACCCACCTATAGTTGCCATCAACTCTGACCATCAACGAATTTCGGTTGTTGTAAAAAAATAAAGTAAAATATCTCTTCAATCTTTATTCGCTTGCAAAATTCCGCCAGCTCTCGTTGCGCCACTGGCAGCGTGGATCCAAATGGCGCTGCTTGATCTCTGCGTAGATCTTCTCAAAGTGCTGTGTACCCTTGCGGGTGACCTCCGCTAGAAGCTCGAACCACAGCGTCTCACTGAAGTCATTCGCATGGCACATGGCTAGCCGTGTGGTGCCAAACACACGCTCCCTTAGCTGACGCACCAGTTCACCCAGACTGGCATGGAATGCTGTGGCCTCATTGCCCACAACTTCCGGCATGAGTATGCTGTTTAGGCAACGCGCCTCACCACGCCCCCCGTGGATATGTAATCCCGTCTGACTATAGAGTCGAACCAACTGCTTCTCCCAATGCTCACGCATTTGTGGCTCGAACTGCTCGCGTCGTGTGCGAGTGCGCACAAATATCACCTGCGGCAGGTACTGGCTGACATAGCCCTTGCAGGGTGCTTGCGGTCGCAGACGCAGTGCCGCATTTAGCAGACGTAACTGCTCCAGATTTACTTCATCCAAGGCCATTAGTAGAACATGACACACACTCAGCAATTGGCAAATGGTGGACAGAGACTGTAGATCCACGTACTCAGAGCTGAGGCTGCTGCAGCCCGCACTCAGCAGGGGCGCCGTATCTAGCAGTATGTAACGCTCTTTGGTAATGAAGAACTGTAGATTCTCGGTGCGTGGACGTAGTACATTCTTCTGTGGGTTCACCTTGTGCCTGGTGAGGAAGGTACACTCATCCGCCTCGGGGGCAAACAAATGCTGATAGTAATCATAGTCCAGGGAACGTTCGGCGGACAACAGATTGAGTAGGCTGGACTTGCCCACTCCCTGGGAGCCCAAAATACCAATGACAGTGAAATCGGTGTTGGTTTTGTGGAACAATTTGCGGGCATTGGCATTGAACACGCCATTAGAGAAGATCAGGGGTGTGGGTCGCGTCATGCGAAGCGGCAAAAGCTCCTGGGTGGTGGGCACAAAGCCATTGGTCTTATCCTTGTTGAGGGAGGCATTTGGAGTGACCAAGGCAGCACACACCGAGGCCGAGGTAGAAGGCGTTATGCAGGTGGTGGAAGCACCCAGAGGGGTACATCTTTCACTGCTGCTTCTGGGATCGCTGCTACGATTGATGATGATGGTCTTAATGGAGGCGGTTGTCTCATAGTTGCTGCTACTGGCACTCCCATCCAGATCTTCCAGTTGTGGTGGAGGCGGCGCAGGTGGTTGTTGTTGCTGCTGCTCCTTCTTAAGCAGAATCTTGGGCTGTATAAGGGCCGAGCGAGGATCCTCTCGACGAGCTATGGTTACTTGTCCACCACCCGGCTGCTGGCGTGCATCATCTCGCTTCTTGTTGCGAAATCGTCTGCGCGGCTCGGCCATGTCAAAAAATAAACAAAGTATTTTTTTAATTTCAGTGTGACCGCAGTTGTAAACACACACTAGAGATGTACAAATATTAATGCGATGTCACTGTCACTGCTATAAGCGTGACAGCGATTTATTTTTATATCTTATTGTTGCTCAAGGAAAACTCCATAAAAAAAGAAACTTGAAAAACTTTTGGCACCAAAACCCGTCCCTTGGGTGCCTTTTCATACCCTTGCAGAAGGTATTATAAAATTGCCCAGATGCTTGTAACGCATTGAAGAAAACATTTCCGACCACATAAGGTACATATATTCTTGATCAGCATTACGATCTCCTCCGCCATTTTTAAAGCTTTCTTCACCAAACTTTGCACGAAGTCTTTTAGTACTTATACGCTGCACATTTGTCGGATCCGGAGGGATCGGATGGCTATACCATGTAGCTGATATGGGAACGATCTGTCGAAAAACTAGTTTTAGCGAGAAAAGTTTGTTGTTTTTAATGGAAACGCCTTCCGTATTTCTTAGATTACTATGCTTCTCCATTATTTCACCGAATTTGGTCAAAATCGAACACCTATATAGAATAGCTGTCGTAGAAAAGTAGAGTCTGAAAAGTAGTCTTAGTGAGAAAACCATTTTTGTTTTCAATAGAAATGTACTCTCACATCTTCTTCTTCTTCTTCTTTGGCCATCACGCCATCACATGCGTCCTCCTCTCAAAATGAGCCATATCGTGCCTATTGAAGTTTTGGATAGTAAAAATTTGAATTATTATTTAACTGCTTAGAAGTATGAAAAATAATTAACTTCTTACAAATGTACAAACGCTACGACGGTTTCTTTCCATTTGCTGATTGCCAGCTCGTGATGATCCTGCCAAGTCCATCATTTGCAATAACATTGCCTCGTCTTTCTCCAAAGCTAATAATAGAAAGCCATCATCCAAGTCTATTTTTCTTGCAGCAACTTATCTTTTCACAATGTCAACAAATCCCAGTCAGCTGTTCAATGGATGCAAGAATACAAGAATGCAATAATGGTGCCAATGCGAGCACCTTATCGCATCTTTTCGATGACAAAATCAAGGAGGTGAGACCTAGCACAAGAAGGTTAGGCTTTTCCACTCAAATTTTGGAAATTCAAGCACGTATCTTAGTTTCTGCTTAGATTTTAGTTTTATTTCATTCTCTTGTTTGTATGGTGTGTTCTTTCCATTTTTTCAAAGATCGAAAATGGTTTTAATTTTACGATTGCTAAAATTCTTGGTAAACTTGGTATTCTATTTTAAAGTAACTGGTCCCAGCAGCGACTCGTGAGTGTTAAGAAGTACTCGTGACCAACTAACAATTACCTACGACCTACGACGCTTACGCTCATCTCTAATTCGTATTGCCATGCCGATTGTGATTATAACAGGACTTCCAGCCAGTGGCAAATCCACAAGAGCTCAACAATTGGCGGATTATTTCAGAAGCCGGAACAAGCAGGTCCACTTGATCAGTGAAAACGAGGCGGTGCCTAAGGCTTTGTTTGAGAAGAATGCCTACTTTGAGGATTCGCAAAAGGAAAAGGTGGTGCGCAGCGATCTCAAGTCCGAGGCCTCGCGTCAGCTGAACAAGGAGGAGGTGGTGATCCTAGATGCGGGCAACTATATTAAAGGCTATCGCTATGAGCTGTTCTGCCAGACGAAGGCGTCGCGCACCACTCAGTGCACGCTTTTCTGCTGCATACCCCAGGATCAGGCCTGGACATTCAACACACAGCGCCAGCAGCCGGACGAACTAACCGGAATGAGCAACAATTCCTGCGTGCCCTACAGCCGCGAGATCTTTGATGCCCTGTGTATGCGTTATGAAGAGCCGCAGAGTAACAATCGCTGGGATAGTCCGCTAATGGTGGTCCTGCCCGAGGATCAACTGGATGTGGAAAGCATTTACAAAGCTCTGTACGAAACACAACCGCTGCCCCCCAACCAGAGTACACAGAATGTGAGTTGTTTGTGGTTTTGCTTAGTGGCTAATCTCGAATCTCGAACCAATCCCCGTTTATCTCTCCAGCCGCCCCTTGGTGCCACCAACTATCTCTTCGAGGTGGACAATCTGCTGCAGCAGATTATTAAGGAAATTCTGGGCTCCATCAAGATAAAAGCCTTTGGCCAGCTACGGATTCAGGGCAGCACCAATGCCGTTAAGGTCACCACCTCGATGAGTGCGTTGCATTTGAATCGCCTGAGGCAAAAGTTTATCTCGAGCAGCTGTCGGTCCAGCCAAACGACGCCCATACCATTGGAGCAGGTGCCCCAACTGTTTGTGCAGTTCATCAATGCGCATACAATGGGATGCTAGAGAGAGTTTCACATGTAATTTGAATAAAAGGGAAATGATTTTCATTAGTTTTATGAAAATGCATTAGTAGTTTACCTATCAGACTTACTCAAATGGAATTGCAAAACCTAATTGGCTGAGAGACCAGTTGAGAGACCAGTTACACCTACGCCCCGTTTACAGTTGTTTGGTTCAACTTGCTGTTACGTTCTTACTGTGGCTTTGGGATTGGCACTACACAAATTCATACAAAACTAATCAAAAAACTTGTGTAATGTAGTCTGCATCCTATGCAAGCTCTTGGAGGAAAAATATTTGATTTTCGGAATATTTTGAAGTTACAGAAAGGGCCTAGCCGAATAGGCATACAAAAACTGCCTCCGCTCGTATCAGCACCGCGTTCTATGGATACTGTTGTACTAGCAACACAAAACGACAACCATTTCAACTTAATTGTTAATGCTTCAAGATAAAAATCTACAAATTTCAGTAAGCACGTACAGGGCCATTGGGAACATTATGTCAAGAGATCGCGTTTATCGTACAAATGGTTAAGGTACCTCCAGAAGCGGTTAAACCTATATCCTTGAATATCTTTAAAGCCGCAGGGTAGAGTTTTATTAAAAAATAAATTTATAACGGCATAACGGGCTATTGCATGTCACTAAGAGATGGTACTTGTCAGTCTCTTCAACACAATACATGAGTTGCTTTGACCAACGCCACATGTTAGTCCTCCACGAAGTTCTCCACATAATTTTTATCTTAGTTTTTGGTCTTCTTTGAATCCATTGCTAGAATTTTGTGCTCGATTCTCGAAGGTACCTTTGAGTGTTGTGAAACATGTCTCAAATCAAAGTCTTAAGAGTAAGTGTATTCCTCCAACATTTTTAGTATAAATCATTTTTTTTGTTTTAATCCGAGTAACCTTTTGAAAGTACGAAATCATTTTGTTAGAAATCAACGCCAACTACAAAAATATATTAAGTTGAAAGGCAACACTGCGTATGAGTAATATCGAAAACTTTGGAGCCCCGTCGCGTTCATTAAAAAACAACTTTTTGAACTTTTTTCTATTTTCTCGGTAAATATACACCATAAACTAGCGAACAAGGGGCCGCCAGTATGACCTTAAACTTATCATACAAAAAAAAATCTCCCTAATGTACATACATACGTACTTACATATAAAATTCAGTAGTCTTTCATATTTGAATTCGTTTGGTGCCTAGCTCGAATCAGTATTTTTATTCTTTATTTTTTCTATTATACTTTTTCTAATTTAACTCTTAGGAAGCATTCATTCCATTTATCACGCTTTTTGAAATGCGCCTGTTTATGCTTATTTACAAAAACCACGATATTTTTGCATTGAGATGCCACCTGGAAAATTTATAACAAGGTTCCACCACAACATTCTGCTGAGGAAGCAAACACGCCTGCATGAATTTAAAATGAAAGCGAAATTGTTTTTCATTTAAGCGCAAAGGCGTACGTCAAAGTTAGTGCTTAATCTTCTGGAGTGGAGAAAGCAGCGCATGAAGACCCTAAAACGTGGAAGGCGGATAACCCAGGCAAAGTGGCAACAAATCTTTATGCAGCATAACTCAAGTGGACTTGCTGTCATAGGCGTGCATAGACCGCGGATGCGAAGCTTGCATAGCCGGCCTAGAAGCGATGCCTACTGGAAGCTGATGCAAAAACCAGAAAATGAGCACTTATTTGTTGAAAATTTTCGAATGAGTAAGAACTCATTTTTTGATCTTGGCCACTGTTTTTAAGGAGTCTGGCATTTTCCAAAGGCAAAGCCGTATTTTTCCAGGATCGACCAAAATGGTGGGAAATGTAGAAATGCCATACATGCTTGTTGGTGACCCTGCATACCCATTATTGCCTTGGCTCCTGAAGCCCTATACGGGAACGTTGACTGCGGAAGAGGAGTCGTTCAACTGCTATCTGAGCTCAGCCAGAATTGTAGTTGAAAATGCCTTTGGACGACTCAAAGACTCATAGATATTAATCCAGAGGCTGTCCCATATGTGGCCCTAGCTTGAGCTGTTTTACACAATTTTGTTGAAATGCGGAAAGAAAGTTTCGAGCCGAACCCTGATCTGGCTGCATTCAGGCAATTAGAGCAACCAGCTTACTGGACTAATAATCAGACCGTGGAGACGTCTGAACATAATACAATTAATTTAAGGCAACACATAAATGAATACTTACTAAATGATTATCCAGTTCGCCAAAGTTCTGTTAAAAAAAACAAAAAAAGAATCAATAAAAATGATTAAATAAAACATTAAGTTTATGGAAACTAATTAGGTTTTGAATACAGTTCATTCTGCAATTATTTTGGAATTTTTTGTCTCTTATTTGTTATTTAGCAGCTCTCTCATGAATTTTTGGGTCTCTTCGCGGTCATCAGCTAAGATTTCTCGCATGTTTTGAGTAAATTTGTCATCTGTTCCCTCCATAGCTTCAATAAATATCTCATTTTGGCGGTCGAGCCTGTCCAAACCATCTTTCAGGTCATTTGACATGTCCTCGAGCACTCGTAGTACGTTTTTTTTAAATCTAAAATTAAAGAATCATAAATTAATTGCATTAGCTGTTATTACTTGGAGTCTGGCGACGCCTGCCCATGGTATCCTTAGGAACTGCTTGTAATTCGCTTTCTCCTGGAGTTAAGTCGGACACATCACTTGGCTAAAAGTTCTCCGGCTCGTAAACATATTCAATTATGTCGTCCAATGCGGTGTCGACCCCAACTGCCTCAGCCACTGGACGCGTCCCGTACAGCTCGTTCAGCTCATCAAAGTGGGCGCACATCTTCCTGTCAGCACCACTTGTTCCATTGTTGCGTTTTACCTCCATATAATTTCTTTTGAGCCCACGCACCTTTGTTTTTATTTGTTCACTGCTCTTTTGCATGCTTTTCTTCTTCATGCATTCCGCAATGGCTTTATTCACAAGGTTATTTCGTTTGGTTTTTCCATCTAACTGGCTCAACACATCCGTCTAATTTAACAATTTCGAGAAGCTCAATGGTTCCTTCTGCTGTCCAGTGGCTTCTAATGGATTCCATGCTTGTTGCAATTTATATTTTGTCCAAACGCAGTTAACCGACAGAACAGCTGTTTTTTAAAAGTGGTGTTGCCAGACTGTTTTTTAATAAAAAATCGTGGTTTTTCCCAAAAACCATAGTCAAAATTCGTGTGTTTATGCTTGTATTTTTTGGAAAAATCATGATCTGAAATCATGGTTTTTTGCAAGCATAAACGCAGTAAATGAAGAATTTTACTTAAAAGATTGCATAATGTGTTATTACCATAAATGGTCAATGTTGTTATAAGAGTGTTTAAAAAATGCCCACAATCTGTGAACCAATTCTTCTTTGGTGAAATTAAAAACGCAGTTTTGTCTATTTTTCCGTCTACTTTATGACCTATAGGGAGTAGTTCGAGGAAGAATTTTAAAATAGTACTCCATCTCGGGGTTTTTTTGGCTGAGTACCATCTCTTAGGGACATGCAATGCCGCTATAAAATTCGTTTTTAATAAAGATATTCCAAGGATACATGTAGGTTTGATCCCTTCTGGAGGTACCTTAACCATTTGTACGATAAGCGCGATCTCTTGATATTATGTTCCCAATGACCCTGTCCGTGTTTACTGAATTTTGAAGATTTTTATCCTGAAGCATTAACAATTAAGTTGAAATTGTTGTCGTTTTGTGTTGCTAGTACAACAGTATCCATAGAACGCGGACCTAGGCTATAATTGAAAAACTGGTGATGAGGTGATGCTTACAGAAGTCCCTTCTATCAGAATTTATGGGTCTCATCCCGGGTTTTTTCCAAAAGTTTGAATTTGTCGAACTGTGTTATAATAGAGTCCTCAGGCAACTTTGTCATCGCCCAAATTAACAAATACTAAGAAAGCTGTAAATGGAAACTGGGTGAGACCGACAGGTTGTGAAGCGTACAAAATTTGAGTCGGATTCTCACAAGCTCAATTAACTTTCAGGAGAAGCTAAAAGACTAAAGACTTAAGTATGAAATCGATATAGGAAAAAGGAAGTTCAACTAGCACAAATACAAATTTTAACCGCAAGAGTAATTTAGGTGACATGGGGGACGCGATGATGAGGTGAGGTCCAAAGGTACTTTCTAAGAAAATTTTGCAGTACACGCGAAAGTGTTAAATCGAAGGACATCGCCCACTACAGTCAACGTTTCGACTACATCAAAAGTCATAAATATGGAGGGAAAGAAGGGTACCTAGGATCATAGCGAATATTTGTTAAAAGACGTCGCAATGCTTCGAAGTGGGATAATTAGCCGCGGAGTACGAGTCGATGTTGAAGAACCGCGTCTGAAACGGGCTAGAAACATCACCATTAAAGTGCAGAACGATCAATTTGTTGAAGAATCCCAGAAGTCAGGCGACTGATCAAGACTAACGATGGAGATAAATTGAAGAGGTTTCATTGAAGGAATACGAAACATTTTTTGGCCAGAGGAGAAATATTGAAATTGAATTTTCATACCAAATGTTACAAGGAGTGAAACAAACTGCCCTCTGTGCAATTGAAGCTGAAAATATCATTCATTTCATAGGAACTTGCCCCATTTTACGAACCCGGCTTTAATTTTTGGAAAAGTACCTACGACCTCACGAAATAGTTGACATCTCAACGGCGCGGACTGAATAAGCTACAGAGTTATGTAAATAGAGCCTAGCTTATAGAAATAGAATCTTAAATGGATTATCTTAAAAAATTACAATTATTTTTATACTGTAAATTCTTTATATATGATGAAATTCATGTTAGCACTCAACTCAAACCCAAAACTCATGGCTGAACGATCTGGTATCTGGGGACCACCCGGGCATGGGGGGATTTAATTTATTTTCGTCACAAAAATAAAAAACTACTACTACAACTACAGTGATTAGAAACATGAAAACTAACTGCTTTTGGGTCACATGAGCAACTTTCTTCGGTATTACACTATCGATGCATTCATTTTCTGCGAGTTGTCATTTAAAAGTTCTCCTGCTCGAACCATATTTGCTCCATTATCGACGGAAATAGTATAAATCTGACTTAGAGAAACGTCGTAGGATTGGAAAGCTTCTTGAATGATAGCAGTCAGATTTGGGCTCGTATGCTGGACGTGGACCTCGTCATCTTTATGAATCTGACGTACATATGACATGTTTGGATGTTTGTTCATACCTACATATGTATGTATGAAAGAAATTTAGGCTATTAAATTTGTGGCAGCTATCACGATTCATCTACCTAGAACTTTCATCTCGAGCAACAGCAGTAAAATGGCGTCAAATTCACATAAGTACATACATACTGTGAATTACGAAATTTGGAGGCGATCCCAATTAAAACAAAAAAGTTTTTCTCACTAGAACTTCTTTTTAGACCGATCATTCATACTGTAGCTATATGCTATAGTCATACAATTTTGACAAGACTTTGCAGAATCGTGTAAATGTATCTAAAATAAATATATTCCAACGTACGGGACTTTTCCATTAAAATCAAAAAAGTTTTTCTCACAAGAACTAGTTTTTCGACCGATCGTTCCTATGGCAGCTATATGCTATAGTCATCCGATTTTGACCAAACTTTGTAGAATCGTGTGGGAGCATATAAAATATATAGATGCCAATTTTCAGGACATTTCCATGGAAAACAAAAAAAAAATTTTTAACTAAGACTACTTTTCTGATTGTACTTTTCTATGACAGCTTTACTATATAGATGTCCGTTTTCGACCGATTTGATGGAATCATGGAAAAGCATATTAAACTAAGAAATACGAAGTTTGTAGGCGTTTCAATTGAAAACAAAAAAGTTTTTCTCACAAGAACTAGTTTTTCGACCGATCGTTCCTATGACAGCTATATGCTATAGTCATCCGATCCGGCCGGTTCCGACAAATGTGCAGCGTATTTGTACCAAAAGACTTTGTGCAAAGTTTGGTGAAGATAGCTTTCAAACTGACGGAGGAGATAGCATAGAAACAGACGGACAGGGCTAAATCAACTCAGCTCCTCATGCTGATCAAGAATATATATACTTTATGTGGTCGGAGATGCTTCCTTCAATGCGTTACAAACATCCGGTATAAAAATAAAATTTACAAATTTTGAATTTAGATTACTTTTTTCTCTCGTTTATCGGGTGTAAATGTTACGACAGTCTGGCAACTCTAAAATTTGAATTCCGATTGAATTTCATGTTCGTGCCTGCACTCAAAGTGACTGTACGACAAGATTTACAGGGAAATAGTTGTTGCTCTTCGTTGTTCGATTTGGTAGCTCTTCCTTGTTCGATTAGGTCGTTTCTTGCAATGGCTCATAGTGTTCAGTGCTGCAGCTGTAACCGCACTCTGGTCACAGACCCCCAAAGCTCGCCAGTGGACTCGATCGAGCTGGCCGGTACGTCTATGCCAATCCCACTAATTCCGACTGAACTTTTCTTTCTTCCCTAGAAGAAGCTGACGAATGCTTGAAGCTCTGTCCCCGGCACAGGTTGCCCGATTTCGTGGTCAACTTTAAGCCCAAGTATTTGCCCAATCTCAGTCAGCTGGCCTTGCCCAAACACTATCAGGAGCGCATTGTGCTGTTCCCACTGAAGGCGCAGTTGCACGTGCATGATGCAGCCGCTGCCCTGGAACTGAAAGAGGAGAAGTGCCCCTGCTTTGAGATACCGCCTGATCTGTTCCCCCTGCATGCGCCCCTCAAAAAGATCACGTTCTTGCCGCCGCAGCTGTTGCCCGTGGGCTTTGATGCGGGCGGCGTATTTGGAGCCGGGGTGCTGCCTCGCAATTCATATCCCCTGGGATTAATGTCCCCCCAGCAGAAGGGTCATACTCCGCCGCTGTTTGTCGGCCGTCGATCCATTAAGATCGAGCCAATACCGATCTTAATCCAGGTGCCCCGGGGTCCGCCCATCAATATCAGTGCCGCCAAGCTGGCCGAGACCGAGCGCCGTCTGGTACGCAACGATGTCATGCTGGCCTCTATAATCATCCAGCCGTCGTCCTTGGTCGCCATGACCGACGTCCTCAACAACCCAAAGCCCGTGCAGTACAACATCTATGTGCCGGATCTGAGCGAGCTGCTCTTGTCGGCGCCGGGCCTGTGCAAGATGTCCATGACCGTGCTGTCGACGGTGTTGCATTCGCATGTGCCGGCCGTGGCCTATGTCACCATGAGCGAGGAGTGTCCCAAGTTTGAGCTGCCCGAGGAGCTCTTCCCGCCGCATCCCGCCGGCAAGAAGCCGGTTTTTCTGCCGCTCCGCTATCTGCCCAAGGGCTTCGATGCGGGCTGTGTGTTTGCACCCGGCCATCTGCCCGACTTCCTGTACCATGGCGCCCTGCGCTTGGGTACTCCACAGCCACAGCATAATATAATGATAACGCCGCCCCTGTTTCTGGGACGCTGGATTCTGCAGCCCCCGGAGCAGCCCATTAGCAGCGCCCTCGAGAAGCGAATGTCACGCATGCGCTATTTCGTATTGGAGGGCAATGACGCTAATGTGAGCGAGGCTTTGGAGGATGTACGCAAAGAGGGCATACCGCTGCAGGTATTCAAGGAGGCACCCAATATAAATGTGGACTTGGCCGTGCAGCAGATGCGCCAATTGATGGAGAATCGCGAAGAAATACGCGGCGAAATGGCGATGGCACGTCTGGAGCGCCGCCAGCAGGAGCACCTCAATCGTTGGCGCAAGGTGAGCGTCGTCCCGCGCAATTCCTGCACCCAGTGCGGCGAGATACACTTAGAAAACAAGGACTAACGCAGATTTTTTCCTTTTAAATTCATAAATTTTTATTAGTTTAAGAGTTTTCGGACGGGTGTATTCAAATCCAATAATTCACAAGGAAAAATGAAATCGATAAACATATGTAAATATATATATTATATAATACGATATATGTAGTATATATATCCAGCTCTGCCTGCCACATATTAGCTTGCCCGATTTCCGATTCGTTCCAAAAACAGAATTCACAAATTATTTTTTTTCTTTAGTCTTAATACATATAATTTTTTAAGTTAATGTATACGATGAATATATACATATGTATAACTATACACAGAGCGGTGTATATACACAATGGCGCAACAATTTTCTCTTGATGTGGTGAGAGGAGGGTGGTGGGTGAAAAAAGAATAAATATGTGATTAAGTCGGAGTTTACACGATGAGGCATTATGAAGATATCCCTATAATATGAAACAGGGACGCCCAACAGCGCCTTACGCGCACGCAGACACCAACAGCAAGAACAACCACATGAAAACGAAAGACAAACCCGGTTATTCCTTTCTGCTGAGTATGTGTGCAGTGCACATTGGGCCAGATTTCAGCTTGGGCGGCATAAATTCGAGAAATGTAGTTAGACAATTGCAATTTGGCACATTTGATAGACATTAAGTGTATAATAATTGGGCAAAGTTGTACAACAGTCCGACCGCGCCCACCCTTACCGCCCATATTAAAATAAGGCCCTCTGCAGGTGTAGGCGGCTAAATTTTACCTGGTTTTTTAAAACTTATGGAAAGAAATCTAGAAAAAATTTCGTAATTCTGTTTTTGTATTTGGTTGTAATATTCATTACAAATTATAAAAAATTAAAAGTGTAAAAATGCGAGGGCTGTTTAAGAAGTTCTCGGCCTTCAAAGTAGGTTCTTCTAAATAAAGGTGTTGATGGCTCGCAGCTTTCCGGGAGTCACTATTATCAGAGAGCAAAACGGGAAATTGGTAAGTATAAATGCCTTAAAGGCTCGAAGACGAAAAAAAATTAAATTTGTAAGAATGGCGGCCAGAAGACCAGAAGAGGGCCTTAAATTGCCGTTAATTATCTTATTTTAAAACATGCATTTCTGTTACCTAAACGTTTATATTTAAATTTTAGGTAATTTTTATGTGTATTTATATTTTAAAGTCATTAAATCATAAATAGTATTTTAATCATGAATTCATATTTTTTTCTTAGCATAAAAACAAATTAAATGTCACATTCCAACTTTCTTCTTAGTTTACAAAAATAGAGTAAATAGTAGTTTTATTCAAAGGTATATTAAAAAGAGCACTTACTATTATGTTATCCCTGGATTAATTACTATTTAAATTTCATCTAGTTCAATAGGAATCGAATCACAGTCCACTTCAGCATCAGAGTCTCTGTCTATGTGTGGGGAAATGATAGTGCAGTTTATTTTATAACTTGGCGACTCTAATAGCTCAATTACCTTGATTGGCAAAGGTTTTTTTGGATTTGAGCTAATCTTTTATTGAGAAATATGCTGGATAGAAGAGGATCCGAAGAATCCATTGCTCTTTGGAAAACATCTGTCATATTGTTGAGTCTAGAGTTTAGTCGAGCATGTGATCGTCTGTCCCGTTTTATAATACTTGTTGCGTGCTTCAGAAGCGTTTTCCCCAAGACAACCTATTGGTATTTCAGACGAAACTATTATTTGGAAACCGTGTATCAAAATTTTATGTACAGTTGCTGACATCGGATACCATGCAAATTTGGACAAGTATGAGGAGACTATTTTCTGACAAAATTGCCGAAACTTGTAAGCACTAATTGGAAGTTTGCATGAAATTGAAATTAACACGAAGTGGAAGTTTTCTAGAAGAGTCAAATTAAATTCTAGTATTTCTGCAAATAACTTCACATTTGAAAATGCTCTCCTAGCAGTAATGCCATCGTTGGAGTTTTCATTTCCATTCTGCTTTGGCTTATTCACGTGTAGGCCCATTTTATTTTCTTAGTATTATTTCGAAAAATCAAAAATCCAGCTCGAAATTGCACGGGCATTTCGGTTGATTTTGTTCCATACATTAAAAAGCGTTGCATGGCTGAACGCAAACTTAACTGCAAATAAAGAGAATACGCGCAAAAAGCCGCAAAAATCATTAATAACACGATGAGAAATACACTTTAAGGTCAAACTCTGCATATTTACTTTTTGTCATAAATTGTCATAAAGTTAGTTATACTCCACAATTCACGGGCACTTTTGTTAGGTTTTTCTATATAAGGACATAACAAAACGGTAAAATGATGCAACATATAACAAGAACAACATACAATTTGATTCAGTATTCACATTCTACATACCTTCACCTTTAATTTCCATATTTTAGATTAAATTTTTACGCAAAGGTTATAAATTGGCACAAGCTTAAAGTTGAGTGACCGCTTCTCGTTTTTTTAACACAACAAGCAGCTATCCGGACACTTGACTTTGCAGCCCCGCTAAAAATCCAGGGTTGCACTAATATCCAAACGCTTAGTGGTTTTAATATGCCTAATGTATATTCTTTAAGAATATTTGATAAAAATCACGATTTGTTTCCATAAAAATTTTGAATTTATGCCGCCCAAACTGAAATCTGGCCCAATGTGCAGTGTTTGGAAGTACCTAGGTATTTGTACCTAGGCACACTAGTCGTCAGAATTATTTTGACAAACAGATTTTCATAAATAAACCATTATATATTTTAAACAGAAAATCCTAAAACTGTAAAATTCTTATTGAATACTGGTATGAAAGTAAGCTTTCAATAAATCAAAAGTAGTCCACAATCAGCTGCTTGGATTAGAAAATATTAATCGAGTTGTCCAAATAGGGGATGGCATAAGTATTTTGACATGATTTTAAAATTGATTTAATCTCAGCACTCAGCACCTCAAATTATAAAAGAATGATTATATTTAAGCAAGTTTTTCATGCTGAACCAGAATCTGGCTTTAAAAACTCCATATCTCCAATGGATTAACTGTAAATTAGACATAGAAATGAAGAAGTTGGCTAATTTGAAAATTTGATTTGCTCGTGGTATAGTGGTTACTTTTATCTCTTAAATGTGACTTAAGCCATAATCATTTCATAAAGCTCTATGAGTGTCAAAAAACTCTGCTGAGCAACTAAGTTCAGCATTTACACATGTCTGAGGAGCTTAGTTGTCTCAGTTGCAAAACCAATGGTTCATTGAGCGCTCTGCTGTGCGGTCAGTTTACACACAAACGCATGGCATGCGGCCGCGCGCGATAACTGACAATGCAAGACCCCCCCTCTCTCCCACAAGCAAAATTGATTCGTATATAACTTCGGTGTTTATTGTCCGATCTTAGTGATCTTTGCAGAATAGATAGATATTGGGCCTTACTTGGTATATGTAAAGTTTGGAAAGTCTATCTAAAAAATTGTGGCTCTGGCAGTTTTTTGCGCTTAAAGGGGGGAGGGGGAGGAATTTTCCAAATCTGAAACAAACTCGTTTTGAATCGGGTATACACCTACCTACATGCAAAAATTTGTGGCTCTAGCTCTTATAGTCTCTGAGAAACACGCGTTCATACGGACAGACGGACAGACAGACAGACAGACAGACAGACGGACGGACAGACGGACATGGCTATATCGACTCGGCTGTTGATGCTGATCAAGAATATATATACTTTATAGGGTCGCAAATGCTTCCTTCTATCTGTTACATACTTTTGCACAACTTCATGATCCCCCTTTTCCCATTTTCAATGGGAACAGGGTATAAAAATCAAAAAGGATTTTAAACCCAGAAGCAACGCCTCACATTGCTTTTTCTGTGCAATGCAACTGGCACATTTAAACGAGCTTATTGTATTGGAAAGTCTGCCAAGACCCGGTCTTTTAAAGGAAAAGAGGTGCAACTGCCATATTAAAACAAGGGTATAAAAAATTGGGGTGGCTGAGTTGATTAGAAATGTCCCATAAATGAATTACGATTTTTTTTTTTTTTGGCGGTCGCGCCGCTATTTTTTATACCCTTGCAGAAGGTATTATTGTGCGGATGTTTGTAACACATTGAAGGAAGCATCTCCGACCACATAAAGTATATATATTCTTGATCAGCATCAGCAGCAGATTCGATATAGCCATGACCGTCTGTATGAACAAGCAGATCTCAGAGATGGTAAGAGATAGAGGTTCGACATGTATGGACGAAAACTTCTTATGCCTGCAGGCAGATCAAGTTTATTTTCAATTTTGGCCATATACAGAGTATATTATAGTCGGGCTTGAACGACTATCAAATCAAATCAAAATAAAGTTCTTAAAGTGAGAATTAGAGTTGGTCGCGTGCCGTCAAATTTGATGAATTGCTTGGCTACTTTGAAGCTTTCATCACGGAAGCTAACATCAACGATGTTTTGCTGAAGAAAATCCAGGAATATGGTCGATATAAATACGAGATGAAACGTTTGAAGGCGAATTGAAATCGTTAACCGATGAAGTAGAAATTCCCCTGGGAAAACAATCCCAAATGAACTTGCATCCTGGCGAAGAACCCTTGCTTCTTATAGCACATGAGCTGGCAATATTCTCTTATTGTACAAAAAGTTAAGCAGGGATTCGAAAAACTGCCAAGAATTTGATGAATATGTAACGATTGTGTTCATATTGAGCATTGAATACAAACGTCCAGTACATGAACAGGAGGTGCTGTGCCAAATTGGAAATCGTGCTAAAATGAAGTATGCAGCAAATTAATTAAAGAAAATAATAAAACAAAATATTTGTAGTGTTCCGCTCGATGCGGAGACGAAACACCAACTGATAGATTGCCTTAACAATTTGGATAAGTTGCCAAATAAGTAAAGCATGGCCTACTAATTTTTATACAAACATAATAAATATTTTACATTTAATTGAATCTTTGACAAAAGCGACTAAATTTTCGGTAAACTTGGCAAAATGATGGTTAATTTTGGATCCACCACATACATCAATGTTTTGCCGAATTGGTTGTTAGGTATGCGCCTTGCATGGGAGTGTCTATCTCAATCGTAGACGGGGAAGTCCTTGACATTTTATGCCGTTTGCCATAGTTTACACTTTACAAACTTACTCATACATATTTTGTTGTGGGCCTAGTTCAAGTGTTGCACACTGTTTACCCAATTGGTTACCTAAAGAAATGCAAAGTGGAAGCATATTTCACACTCTATGAGTACGCCTGCCAAGGAGATTCTCGGATTTGCCGAAAACTCCCGAAAACAGTCATGGTACGATGATGAGTGCCGCCACGCTGCTGCAGAGAAAGACGTTGCGTACAGGAGAACTCTGCAGTCGGGAGCAACGCGGTCTGTTAAGGAGCGATACCGGGAGAAAAGGAGAGAGGAGAAGCTCCTTTTCAGAAGGAAGAAAAATGAGCAGGAAAAGCGCATGAGGGAGGAAGTCGAAGTGCTGTTCGGAAGGAGTGAGACTCGAAAATTCTACCAAAAGGTTAGGCAACTAACCGAAGGTTTTAAGCCCAGAGTCACACTATTGAAGGACGAGCACGGAAATCTGGTCAGAGATCCGCAAGTGGCACTAGACAAATGGAGAAACTATTTCTTCAACCGGTTGGGAGGTGATGACAAACACAATGCCGCCTCTGGGGAAGTAGCGACACCACCAATCGATAACATAGAGATAGACCCGCAGGACCATAATGAAGTCTTGTTAGCCATAAAAAGGCTAAAAAAGAACAAATCTGCTGGCGCTGATGAGCTGCCAGCTGAATTGTTCAAGGCTGGCGGTGAGGGGCATGCACCAACTCCTATGCAGAGTATGGTCCGAAAAAAGCATGCCCGAAGATTGGAATATAAGCGTACTCTGTCCAATATTTAAAAAAGGAGACCCTGCGGTTTGCCGCCGCGGATCAGTGTCCTTCCCATTGGGTTCAATCATGCTATATGAACGGAAAGCTAAGGCCGAGAATGAGTGAACTGATTGAACCTTATCAGTGTTGCTTTAGACCTGGCAAATCCACCACGGACCAGATATTCACACTGCGACATATCCTGGAGAAGACCCAAGAGAGATGTATCGACTCCCACCACCTTTTTGTTGACTACAAAGCCGCCTTTGACACGCCGATAAGGTCAAAGTTCTTTGAAGCTCTGTCTACTTTTGGTATTCGCCAGCCTTGAACAATTCGGCGGGCTGCTCATCAACGCCAGCAGATTTGTTCTTTTTTAGCCTTTTTATGGCTAACAAGACTTCATTATGGTCCTGCGGGTCTATCTCTATGTTATCGATTGGTGGTGTCGCTACTTCCCCAGAGGCGGCATTGTGTTTGTCATCACCTCCCAACCGGTTGAAGAAATAGTTTCTCCATTTGTCTAGTGCCACTTGCGGATCTCTGACCAGATTTCCGTGCTCGTCCTTCAATAGTGTGACTCTGGGCTTAAAACCTTCGGTTAGTTGCCTAACCTTTTGGTAGAATTTTCGAGTCTCACTCCTTCCGAACAGCACTTCGACTTCCTCCCTCATGCGCTTTTCCTGCTCATTTTTCTTCCTTCTGAAAAGGAGCTTCTCCTCTCTCCTTTTCTCCCGGTATCGCTCCTTAACAGCCCGCGTTGCTCCCGACTGCAGAGTTCTCCTGTACGCAACGTCTTTCTCTGCAGCAGCGTGGCGGCACTCATCATCGTACCATGACTGTTTTCGGGAGTTTTCGGCAAATCCGAGAATCTCCTTGGCAGGCGTACTCATAGAGTGTGAAATATGCTTCCACTTTGCATTTCTTTAGTTAACCAATTGGGTAAACAGAGTGAAACACTTGAACTAGGCCCAAAACAAAATATGTATGAGTAAGTTTGTAAAGTGTAAACTATGGCAAACGGCATAAAATGTCAAGGACTTCCCCGTCTACGATTGAGATAGACACTCCCATGCAAGGCGCATACCTAACAACCAATTCGGCAAAATATTGATGTATGTGGTGGATCCAAAATTAACCATCATTTTGCCAAGTTAATGTAAAATATTTATTATGTTTGTATAAAAATTAGTAGGCCATGCTTTACTTATTTGGCAACTTATCCAAATTGTTAAGGCAATCTATCAGTTGGTGTTTCGTCTCCGCATCAAGCGGAACACTACAAATATTTTGTTTTATTATTTTCTTTAGCTAATTTTCTGCATACTTTATTTTACCACGATTTGCACCTCCTGTTCATGTACTGGACGTTTGTATTCAATGCTCAATATGAACACAATCGTTATTAAAAACGGGCCATCACATGTGGTACAAAGTTCTTCACTTTGGAGATGGGCGCGTGTCGAACTATTTAAAACAAAGCAAGTTCTAATTTTGCTAATTCATTCATGAATTTCTATTCATCGGTTTTAACGATTTCAATTCGCGCTTCAAACTTTTCTCTCGTTTTATATCTAATTCTCACTTCAAGAACTTTATTTTGATTTGATTTGAGTTTATATTTGATACAGCCTTTTAGATCTACTTAGTACATGCCCTCGCCCTCATTTGCCACTGCATCATCTCTCGGGCCACTGACATCAGCGAAGAGTATGTCACTCAGGCGCTTGCAGAACTCCACATGCTGGTTCTTGCTCATAGTGTCGTTCAATATCAACTCAATCTCGCGTAGTTTGGCATAGTAATTGTCGCGTTCCTCGATTGTGCTATCAATTTTAAGGGTCAGCATCTGCGATTCAGCCCTCATTTTCTCCTCCTCCTTCTCATCAGCTTCCTTTGAGTTGGTGGTGCTGGTGGTTTTGGTGAACTGGACTGGCGAAGGCTCCTTGTTGAAACATCTCGGCTTAATGGGCTTGGCCGGCTGTGCATTGGCTGCAGATATCTGATTCTCCAGGTCTCCAGGTGCCTGCGAGTCGAAGAACTTTTTAAACCATTGCAGAAACTCGAAGTTGTCTTGAAATCGGCCTTTTATTAAGCGATCTATGGGCACCGACTTGTCCAGCTTGAGGCGTGTGAAGGCAGCCTGGAAAAGTTTCAAATTGTGGAGATGCTCATGCTCCAGCTTGGCATTCAATTTGACACGCTTCAGATTGATGCAATTGGGAAAGACCAACTCCATTATTTGGCAGTATGCCACACCCGAGCAAAGCTCCTCGATCTTCTTGTAGTTTCCCTGCACCATGGTGTTCACCCACTGGAGCATATCGTGACGCGACATATTCTCTGAATTGACGCTGGTCAGGGCCACGGTTAACTTGAGGTCGGACATTTTGTGTGAATTTTACCGTAATAATATTTGTGGACTAGACAGATGTAGAATACAAATGAACAAGCCATGGATCGATATACTCCCCAAGAACGCGGAATAATCGTGAATAATCGATTTTTCGACCAAAATCATAATGGGCGATGAGGCTCATTTCCACCTCAGCGGGTACGTGAACAAGCAAAACTATCGCTTTTGGGGCACCGAAAATCCACGAGTGATGCACGAGGCGCCATTACACCCGCTCAAAGTGACTGCATGGTACGCTGTTCACGCTGGACGGTGCGCGTTATAGGGTCATGTTAACCGGGTTTTTTCTGCCACAATTGGACGAATTAGGACTGAAGGACATGTGGTTCCAACAGGACGGAGCAACGGCACCCACTGCGCGAGCCACCACCGACATTCTGAAGACGGCGTTCCCGGGTCGCCTCATCTCTCGTTTTGGCGATTTGCACTGGCCTGCAAGATCGCCCGATTTAACCGTTCCAGACTTTTTTTGTGGGGTTTTTTGAAATCCCGTGTTTACGTAACCAAGCCCGAGACCTTGGAAGCCCTCAAGGACAACATTTGACACGAGTGCGAGAATCTGCAGCCCGAAGTTCTTGCCGAAGTGATGAAAAATGCCATAAGACGAGCCCGTATGGCAATCAATTGTAACGGTGCCCATTTGGCCGATATCATCTTCTCACAATGACCAATAAAATTCTAAAGGTTCAAATAAATATAATCAAAAAACAGAATATACGTTTTTTATTTAGAAAAAAAAAAAATAAAAGCCAAACAACATCGGATGACTTCTTTTGCCCCACCTTGTACATGCAGGCAGATCAAGTTTATTTTCAATTTTCGCCACGCCCCCTCCCGCCCCCGCAAATTGGAAAAAACGACATATCTCCCACAGTTTTATAGATAAAAGGTTTGAACCTTCTAGACACATTTTCTATTTGCCAAAGGAATGGTAAAGATCGGATGAACGGTAGTAAAGATATGAGCAAACGAAAATTCAATATATCTGGGCTGCTCCTGCAGCAGCAAAACACATACATATGTATGTAGATGTATGTATATATGAGCAACGACTCCACAGCAAAGTGATAGCCAACAATATTTTAGGACAAATTTTTATTTAACGATTCATATTGGATCGTTGTGGGTGTGATGACCCCGCCCCGCCAAAAATTCCACCTTTTAAATGAATTAAACCTGCAAATATATTGTCTGAGTAATTCCAACAACGAAATCCTATACAAAACCTAACAGCTATGGCTAGCTCATTAGATCCAATTGGATTCTTGCAGCTAACTGGGACGCTCTCATTTTCCCTCTTCCCTTTCCCCACATACACAATATTGAGAGAGAGAGAGAAATTAGAGATGGTCGCGGGACAAATATATCGCCCGATACCCATCTGACTACTAAGACGAGGATTGTTTAAATTGCAAATAATATAAAAATAGTCTAGTTCTTTAATTCTAACATAATATCAAGCAATCACAATGATGTTAAGTCATTCTGGTCACTCCGGAGTCCCGCGTAGTTTTCGATGTCTCTAGCTCTGGCAAATGCAAAGGTTTTTTTTTGTCTGCGGCGCGTGCCAATCCTCTCTCTCTCTCTTAATTATACTCTGTACCAAAGGTACATAGAGTATAATAAGTTTGTGCAAAAGTATGTAACAGCACCTTAAATGATAAGTATTTAAGCAACTCAAGTCGACTCGTAGGTCTTTATTCATATATCGACCCCATTGCTATTGCAATGGCCTCCTCGTGGTGTTCCCTGGATACCGATTTTATATAATATAATCGGGAGCAAATGCAGCGGCGACCCCAACTGGTACAGAGTATAATATAGTCGGGCTTGACCGACTTTCTTCCTTGTTTTTAATTGAAATGTATAATTAAGAGCCAATAAAAAACTCGAAAAAAATGTTGCTAAAGATATACTGTAGCGTTAAAATGTTTATACCTTGTACAGTGGACGCTCACAAATTAGAACTCGTGGAAATTAGAATCTTCCAGAAATTAGAACCAGTGTTTTTATTTCATTGAACGCTCTGTAATTAGAACCGCGGTTCTAATTTGCGAGCGTTTTTTTTTTAATTTCTGGTGAGTTTTTATTTTGGTTTGCCTTTTAACGAATTGCATATAAAAAATCATTCACATGCAAACTTTTGACAAGCAGGCACATATTCGGGGATAAAAATTAAGTGAAAACTAGTTTAAAATGTCGAATAAGCGTAAGAAAAACACTTTGTCTTTGGAAACTAAAGCAATAATATTAAAACAACTCGATGAAGGCGTTCAAGCAAACCGTTTAGCCTTAGATTACAATGTGGCAAAATCTGCCATCAGTTATATAAAATCGAAAAAGGAGTTAATCTTGAATGCCGTATCAAACACCTACCAGAAGGCAAAAAATATATCCTTGCACAACGCTGAATATCCTGAAATGGAAACTCATCTTTATGAATGGTTTTTAAATCCACAGCAAAAGAAGTGCACTATGACTGGACCAATATTAAAAGCGAAAGCTAAAACTATCTTTGGTGAAGTTTATCCCAATAAGAATGAACAACCATTTTGTGCAAGCGATGGCTGGTTCACCAAATAAAAAAATTCACATGGCATTCGTTTTTTAAAAATTTGTGGCGAGATACTGTCTAGTGATGTAATGGCGGTTCCTCCTTTTATACACTGATCTCGAGCAAAGGTCACTGAAATGGAGCTAATGGAGACACAAATATATAATGTCGACGAAAGTGGACTATTTTTTCGTTGCCTACCAGACAGAACATACGTTGCCGCTTGCGAAAAGAATGCCCCTGGAAGCAAAATACAAATGTAACGCATTTCAATTCTACTCGGAGCAAATACTGATGGCTCACATAAATAAAAGCCATTGGTTATGGGAAAAGCAAAACAACCAAGATGCTTCAAAGGATATGTCAACCCACTGCATTACGACTTCTCAAAAAATGCTTGGATGACGTCGCGAATATTTCATGACTGGTTTCACGAGATATTTATTAAAGAGGTGAATAGAATTTATAATTCTTAGCAGTTATATTAAAATGAATACATAACAGAGGTCTCCCAGCCTGTCGCGAGTCTTTGACAAGTCTTTGAGTGGATTTAAAAAAATATAAATTTTCCAACAACATAACAGACTACTACAGTAAGCATGATAACTATAAATAATAAAAGAAAAATAATTTTAAATAAAAGTCATTTAAGCCTTTTTTTGCTCAATTATGAATGAATAAAATATTATTTTTTTTGAATGTTGAAAACAAATTAATTTTAATTAAAATAACATTCCCTTCGAAGCATATTTAGCAGAAAAGAATCCATTTCTTGCCTTATACGACATTTCAAAAATGCGTCCAGAAATTAGAACTTTTCAGAAATTAGAACTACCCCAGGAACCAACTGGTTCTAATTTGCGAGCGTCCACTGTACCAGAGGTAAACAGAGTATAATATGTTTGTGCAAAAGTATGTAACAGCGAGAAGGCAGCATCTCCGACCCTATAAAGTATATATATTCTTGATAAGCATTAGCAGCCGAGTCGATATAGCCATGACCGTCTGTATGCACAAGCAGATCTCAGAGATGGTAAGAGATAGAGGTTCGACATGTATGGACGAAAACTTCTTATACCTGCAGGCAGATCAAGTTTATTTTCAATTTTGGCCATATACAGAGTATATTATAGTCGGGCTTGACCGACTTTCTTTCTTGTTTAATATCGGAGCATGTTGTGAAACGTCTCATTTTGGAAAGTTCTAATAAAGCGCATTTCTCTTGAATGTGGGCAAAAGAGGAGGAAAAAGAAAATTGGATTTTAGAAAAATTTTAAATTGTTTTAATTTTATATCTTAGTCAAAGTAGCCATAGAATTTTTATTTCTCGTCCGGCACGAACTCACAAGCCAAGCATTTAGTATCCAGAATTCATATTACCTCCAACCTCACAAGTACAACAGCAAATATATATTTATTATTTTGCAGTTTTTACTGGCTCGAGGTCTGCTATGTTATTGAATATTTTAAACAGAGGCACAAACACAACAAAGGAGGCTAGGTGATCGGAGCGTTCTGAGGGACCAACCTACTCATCAGCGATTGAGCCTGAGGAAAAGGTCCTCCATCCAACCGTTGGGAACCAAAGGATTGCGCGCAAAACACAAAAAACAGCAGACCATCCCTTTGTGGTGTGGCCGTTTTGGACTTGGACAGGTGCAACCAACGGCGCCGTGACAAAGCCAAAATGTTTTTTCAACGAGTGTTTTTTGTTTTTAAATGAAACTGTTCTATTAGTTTCGAACAACAACGCCGCAACGTTTTATATTTTTATTATTACGGTATTTATTATTATTACGGTAAAATTCACACAAAATGTTCGACCTCAAGTTAACCGTGGCCCTGACCAGCGTCAATTCAGAGAATATGTCGCGTCACGATATGCTCCAGTGGGTGAACACCATGGTGCAGGGAAACTACCAGAAGATCGAGGAGCTTTGCTCGGGTGTGGCATACTGCCAAATAATGGAGTTGGTCTTTCCCAATTGCATCAATCTGAAGCGTGTCAAATTGAATGCCAAGCTGGAGCATGAGCATCTCCACAATTTGAAACTTTTCCAGGCTGCCTTCACACGCCTCAAGCTGGACAAGTCGGTGCCCATAGATCGCTTAATAAAAGGCCGATTTTGAAGACAACTTCGAGTTTCTGCAATGGTTTAAAAAGTTCTTCGACTCGCAGGCACCTGGAGACCTGGAGAATCAGATATCTGCAGCCAATGCACAGCCGGCCAAGCCCATTAAGCCGAGATGTTTCAACAAGGAGCCTTCGCCAGTCCAGTTCACCAAAACCACCAGCACCACCAACTCAAAGGAAGCTGATGAGAAGGAGGAGGAGAAAATGAGGGCTGAATCGCAGATGCTGACCCTTAAAATTGATAGCACAATCGAGGAACGCGACAATTACTATGCCAAACTACGCGAGATTGAGTTGATATTGAACGACACTATGAGCAAGAACCAGCATGTGGAGTTCTGCAAGCGCCTGAGTGACATACTCTTCGCTGATGTCAGTGGCCCGAGAGATGATGCAGTGGCAAATGAGGGCGAGGGCATGTACTAAGTAGATCTAAAAGGCTGTATCAAATATAAACTCAAATCAAAAAAATAAAGTTCTTAAAGTGAGAATTAGATATAAAAACGAGATGAAACGTTTGAAGGCGAATTGAAATCGTTAACCGATGAAGTAGAAATTCCACTGGGAAAACAATCCCAAATGAACTTGCATCCTGGCGAAGAACCCTTGCTTCTTATGCATGGCTATAAAAGTTAAGTAGGCTGGGATTCGAAAAACTGCCAAGAATTTGATGAATATGTTGACGAAAATTAGGCCAAAAAATAAAGTGTTTTAAATATTCGACACGCGCCCATCTCCAGTGAGAACTTTGTACCACATGTGATGGCCCGTTTTTAATAACGATTGTGTTCATATTGAGCATTGAATACAAACGTCCAGTACATGAACAGGAGGTGCTATGCCAAATTGGAAATCGTGCTAAAATGAAGTATGCAGAAAATTAATTAAAGAAAATAATAAAACAAAATATTTTTAGTGTTCCGCTTGATGCGGAGACGAAACACCAACTGATAGATTGCCTTAACAATTTGGATAAGTTGCCAAATAAGTAAAGCATGGCCTACTAATTTTTATACAAACATAATAAATATTTTACATTTAATTAAATCTTTGACAAAAGCGACTTAATTTTTGGTAAACTTGGCAAAATGATGGTTAATTGTGGATCCACCACATACATCAATATTTTGCCGAATTGGTTGTTAGGTATGCGCCTTGCATGGGAGTGTCTATCTCAATCGTAGACGGGGAAGTCCTTGACATTTTATGCCGTTTGCCATAGTTTACACTTTACAAACTTACTCATACATATTTTGTTGTGGGCCTAGTTCAAGTGTTCCACACTGTTTACCCAATTGGTTACCTAAAGAAATGCAAAGTGGAAGCATATTTCACACTCTATGAGTACGCCTGCCAAGGAGATTCTCGGATTTGCCGAAAACTCCCGAAAACAGTCTGGCGCAACGCGGGCTTTTAAGGAGCGATACCGGGAGAAAAGGATAGAGGAGAAGCGCCTTTTCAGAAGGAAGAAAAATGAGCAGGAAAGGCGCATGAGGGAGGAAGTCGAAGTGCTGTTCGGAAGGAGTGAGACTCGAAAATTCTACCAAAAGATTAGGCAACTAACCGAAGGTTTTAAGCCCAGAGTCACACTATGCAAGGACGAGCACGGAAATCTGGTCAGAAATCCGCAAGTGGCAATAGACAAATGGAGAAACTATTTCTCCAACCGGCTGGGAGGTGATGACGAAGTAGCGACACCACCAATCGATAACATAGAGATAGGCCCGCCGGACCATAATGAAGTCTTGTTAGTCATAAAAAGGATAAAAAAGAACAAATATGCTGGCGCTGATGAGCTGCCAGCTGAATTGTTCAAGGCTGGCGGTGAGGAGCTGGTAAGGTGCATGCACCAACTCCTATGCAGAATATGGTCCGAAGAAAGCATGCCCGAAGATTGGAATCTAAGTGTACTCTGCCCAATATTTAAAAAAGGAGACCCTGCGGTTTGCGCCAATTACCGCGGGATCAGTCTCCTTCCCATTGCACAATGGGCCAGATTTCAGTTTGGGCGGCATAAATTCGAATGGTGGAATGTCGCTCGGGACAGAGGCGAGTGGTGGGCATTAGTGGAGCGGCAAAGACCGTAAAACGGTTGTGATGGCCAAAGAAAAAGAAGAAGAAGTCTCCTTCCCATTGCATATAAGGTTCTATCATGCATCCTATGTGAACGTCTAAAGCCCAGAATGAGTGAACTGATTGAACCTTATCAGTGTGGCTTTAGACCTGGCAAATCCACCACGGACCAGATATTCACTCTGCGACATATCCTGGAGTTTGTATTTTGTTTAAGATTATGTTTAGCTTACTTGTATCAGTTATATATTAATCGTTAACTGTTTACTTAATGTTTAACAAAGTTTTTTAGGTTGTAATAAGTTGGTAAAAATCATTTGCCAAGTTTACCGAAAATTTAGTCACTTTTGTCATAGATTCAATTATATGTAAAATATTTATTGTTTGTATAAAAATTAGTAGGCCATGCTTTACTTATTTGGCAACTTATCCAAATTGTTAAGGCAATCTATCAGTTGGTGTTTCGTCTCCGCATCAAGCGGAACACTAAAAATATTTTGTTTGATTTTTTTCTTTATTTAATTTTCTGCATACTTCATTTTAGCACGATTTCCTATTTGGCACAGCACCTCCTGTTCATGTACTGGACGTTTGTATTCAATGCTCAATATGAACACAATCGTTATTAAAAACGGGCCATCACATGTGGTACAAAGTTCTCACTGGAGATGGGCGCGTGTCGAATATTTAAAACACTTTATTTCTTTGGCCTAATTTTCGTCTACATATTCATCAAATTCTTGGCAGTCTTTCGAATCCCAGCTTAACTTTTTATACAATAAAGAATACTGCCAGCTCATGTGCTATAAGAAGCAAGGGTTCTTCGCCAGGATGCAAGTTCATTTGGGATTGTTTTCCCAGTGGAATTTCTACTTCATCGGTTAACGATTTCAATTCGGCCTCGAACGTTTCATCTCGAATTTATATCGACCATATTCTTGGATTTTCTTCAGCAAAACATCGTTGATGTTATCTACCGTGATGAAAGCTTCAAAGTAGCCAGGCAATTCATCAAATTTGACGACACGCGCCCAACTCTAGTTCTCACTTCAAGAAGTATTTTAATGCTGTCCTCTCCAAACTTTGCACGAAGTCTTTTGGTACAAATACGCTGCACATTTGTCGGAACCGGCCGGATCGGATTACTATAGCATATAGCTGTCATAGGAACGATCGGTCGAAAAACTAGTCTTAGTGAGAAAAATAGGGGAAAGTTAACTTCGGCTCGGCCGAAGTTTTGTATACCATTGCAGCTTCCATTGAAAACTAAAAAGTTTTTCTAAGACTACTTTTTTTACCTTATTTTTCTAAGGGATCTATAGTATATAGATGTCTGATTTCGACCAAACTTGGAAATTATGGATAAGCATAATACACTGTTAATTACGAAATTTGGAGGCGATCCCATTTAAAACAAAAAAGTTTTTCTCACTAGAACTTCTTTTTCGACCGATCATTCATACTGCAACTATATGCTATGGTCATCCGATTTTGATTAAACTTTGTAGAAATGTGTTAAAGTATATAAATTAAGAATATGCCAATAAAAAGGACGTTTTCATTAAAAACAAAAAAGTTTTCCTCACTCGAACTAGTTTTTCGACCGATCGTTCCTATGGGAGCTATATGCTATAGTCATCCGATCCGGCCGGTTCCGACAAATGTGCAGCGTATTTGTATCAAAAGACTTCTTGCAAAGTTTGGTGAGGATAGCTTCAAAACTGACGGAGGAGATAGCATAGAAACAGACGGACAGACGGACAAAGCTAAATCAACTCAGCTCGTCATGCTGATCAAGAATATATATACTTTATGTGGTCGGAGATGCTTCCTTCAATGCGTTACAAGCATCCGCACAATTTTATAATACCCTCTGCAAGGGTATAAAAAGCAGGGATGCAAACCGGTTCCGCTTTTTTCAGCTGGTGAACCCAACCGCAAACCGAACCGTAATCCCTTCGAAAATGCTGAACCGAACCGAAATCCACAAATGAAAACGGTTCGGTTCGGTTCAGTTCACTGACGAGTCAAAAGCCGCACAAATTTTGGGAATTTCGATCGAATTTCTACGATAAGTTTTTATTGATGCCGGATTTATGTAGCACCCAACAATTTTGAATCATGCAATTGTTCACCGACCTCTGAATATGCCTACAATAAGTTAACATTCCTTCTTTGAAAGTTTCTAATCGATTTGTTTGCATATATCATTTCCTTTACGGGAGCGTCTTCACCATAATCCATTTTTAGCCAGGAGTACAGCTATTAAAGTGATATCATTATGCGCATTCGACTGTTCAAACTTTTCAATTCTCTAGGAATTCAGTATCGAAATGGTCGAAAAGTCACTTAGCACTTTAGAAATCATTCTAAGTATTTCAAATATTGAAGCAAAAGTTCGGGGGAAAAAACACTATAGGCGAGCCTTAATATTTTAAAAAGTTTTCGGTACAAAATAGCTTTCTCAGAAGAGATTTTCAATATTTGAAGGATTAGCTTGACCAAATAGAGTTGGTTCAAGCAAAAACCCGGGTGGTAATACCTTTTAAAATCAGAACTAGTACCTTATAATGTGTTCGAATCCAACTTTATTTCTCATCAAATAGTATGTCCCACCTAGGTTTATAGTTTTTGAAACTTCTGCGGTTTCAAAAGTCCAAAATAATTACTTTGTGAACAGATTTAAGGATATTTTTGAATGTTAGACTTCAGAACAGGCTTAAAGGGATAAGGTTTGACGGGTGAAACTAAGGGCGATCCAAGAAAATAACACGTTATCAGACTGCTTTTCCTTTGAAACTTTGGAAAAATATCTTTCCGCGCAGACTTTAGAGCAAACTGGGGCTGTATACTTAAGAAATGGCTTAGGACTTGAGACTCGGCAAAATAAAAAACGATCCTTGAACAGAAATGCATTTTAGACAACTTTTGGGCTCCCTTACCATCGAAAGACTGGAAAGAAATAGATTTTCGAACAGGTTTAAGCAACATTCTGCACGCTATCCTTAAGGGATTATGTTCGGCTGGAATTAGAGCGATCCTAGAAATAAGTTTTTGACATTCGTTTTAAGGGTTCAGACTTGACAGATTTTCGGCATCCAAGAACATAAGGTGCGTTGCGAATTCCTGTCCGCAAAAACAGAAACTGGCCTTCATTAAATTTTTAATAAATAAAGACTGAACCACTGAACCGAACCGAAGCCGCGGTTCAGTTGGCTTCAAAAACCATGTAATAAACCGAACCGGTGCACACTGGGCCAGCAGGCCGAAATTTTGGCCAAAAGTCCCACTTTTTTGTTTGGGAAACTTGATAAAACGATTGTCGGAAACGATTAAGAATACTTATAGCTAATTTATACCAAAATTTGGAACATTTTCACTTCTTGGTTTTTGAATGGCAGCAATTCAAAGTGGATTTTTCATGAAATTGCTGCAAAAAATGGAAAATTAATAGTCGAAACTAGGAAAGAAACAGCTTCTAGAGATTAATTATATATTTTCGACTACGGACTAGATTTAAATAAAAAAAATATAAAGAAGTTTCCAATTGTATTAGTTTTCATAAAAAAATGGAAAAAATCCTTAATTTTTTGGGTTTTTTTACATTTGGCAACTTTGATTTGAGAGTGCCCACGGGTGCCACTGGCTAATCACTCGTAACATGTCAAATAATTTTCTTTGAATGTTGTACTATAACTGGAGGTATGCGTTTTTGCGCGGTTTTGCTTTGGATTTTATTAAATCGCTTTTAAAAATGTATCCCCATTTGGCATCGAGCCAGTTTCAATTTTAAGTCAGCCGAAAAGTATGCTTTTCTTTTTTAAAACTTCGGCATTTGGACCATGAAGCCAAACTGTGAGAGCTAAGCTATTTTTATTCCAATGGATTAAAATGTGTAGCATACTTTTAGAAACACGGAATTACGGTTTAAAATACATACAAAACTTATTTTTTAATTAATTAATTTTTATATATTATTTTTTGTTTTAAGAAATGAATGTAAAGAACAGGTTAAATAAATAAAAATAACGGTGAAAGTAGTCAGATTGACTGAAAATCCTTGACAGGGTGGGCATTCAAAGTCAGTACTATTTTGAGTTAATAACTCATAAACGACTTATCCGATCATGACAATTATTTTTCTTTGAAACAATCTACACTTGTATATCCTCTCTGCAAAATTTGGCTTAGGTCTAACCACAAGTTTTTTTTTTTTTAAATTAAAAATCCAAAAAGTTGAAAAATTTTTCAACTTTGACTTGGTTTATCAATATGTTTTAAAATTTCTTTATTTTTTTTTAAATTATGTGCGTTAAGTTCAATCTTTTAAGAACATTTCGCAAAAAACTTTAGCTTCCTAGCTAATCTGGTGTAGAAATGCCAGAGTTTTGGCCAAAAAATGAGATTTCTGGCCCACAGTGCGGTGGTTCAAAAACTATGTGAACCACTGAACCGAACCAGTCCTTATTTCAAATCGGCTTGCATCCCTGCTAAAAAGTAGTCTTAGTTAAAAAAAACTTTTTTGTATATAATAGTCGGGCTTGATGGACTTTCTTACTTGTTTTGTATTCAGAATGTCTTGGACCAAAATACGCAGCGATATTTGAAACCATTTCACCGAAATGAAAAGGTCAAGCAACATCAAGCAATGACCCACGACCTCTTGCACAGCAAGCACACACACAGCCCGCTGCACCACACCCGGCACACAATTTGAAATTTACGGACAGAAAAACACGAAAGCTGTGCTCACGCAGCTCGTTTGCCCATCGCTGAGTTAGGCTAAACGGTCAATGAGATACGTTTCGTACCAAACCAGTATAATTTAATTTCTTTCCTTATGTAAAGCTTAAACTAAATAAAATTACATTTTGTTACATTTGAAACATTTGCTGTAACCCCAAACTCGAATCCGCAGCTGAACCTTACGTCGCCCAGCACTAACAGCAGGCAGAGCAGGCGAAGTGAACTTCAAGTGAATGAACTTTTCTCTTATTGTTTTTGTTTTTCCGCATGGCTCACTCACACACCAAGCCAGCGTGCACACACACACACACACTCACACTCTGCCAAGGGCCTTCTCTTAAATTTATCTCGCCAAAAGAGAGAGGGAGAGAGAGTGCGAAGCCAGCCAGCAAGGGAAAAGAAGAAAAAAGGAATAAATTTATGATTAAGCTATATTTCGAAGGCAAAGAGAAAAAGAGTTTATTTCCAACTAAGAGAGCTAAGGCCAGAGCCCTCTATCTCTCTCTCCCCCCCCACACACACACACACACATATACGCGCGCGCCATTGCTTCACTGGACTCTCTTTGGCCTCTGCTTTGGGCCGCTGCAGCCTGCTGACAGTTACATTCACATTCACCGTCTTCATTCGCTGCGAGTTTGTCGCGCGCCCGGAAAGCACGCATCAAACGATATTTTTGCTGCTCCTCAAACACAATTTGTGTGGTTAATAATTTTTTTTACGTTTTTGTTGTGATTTTTTTTTGAAATGTTATAGTAGCTAAATGCTACAGATTGTATACAAAAATCGTGGGTGGCTGCCACCCGCAACAGCCTCCCCTTCCTCCATATCCATCTACATATCTCTCCATCACTCTCTCTAGCAGAGTGCATTTTGTTTGTGCGTGTGTGTGTGCGTGTGCGTAAGGCAATTGACAAGTGTGACCGACAACAACAACAACAGAAAGAAAATCTAATTTAAAGCCCTTAAAAGCAGATTAAATTTTTTTTCCATTTTTTTGATCAATTTTCTAGCTAAAAATACAACAACAACAACAGCTGCTGCTGCATCTTGAATCAAATTACATTAAGTGAACAACTATATGACCCCACCACCCCCCTCCACTCCGCTTCTAAACTTACAAAAAAAAGTGCTAAAATAACAACAACAACAACAAGCAGCAGATCTTAAGCAGCCAAAGAATCACAAGAAGAAGAAAAGTAAAGAAAAGTTTGCTTATGTTGAAATCTGTGTGTGCGTGTGTGTGTGTGTCAAAACATAACGGTTAAACTTAAAACGAAAAAAAAAAAGAAAACAACGTAATTTTGCATTGGGCCGAGCATGGATTTCGCCTTCATCTTTAGCAGTACACAACCAGGCAAAGGATCATCAGCCGCCTCATTAACAACAACAACAAAATCAACAGCAGCAGCAACAACAGCATCCACTCCTCTGGCCAAATGAGCGCCAGCCGGCCACAAAAATGCCACCGCTGCAAGGACGTTGTCAACAATTGATGTAAGTTCATTTGCATTTATCATTAGCATTGGGTTTAGAATTTGGAGTTGGGAAAAACTGGGAATATCTTATGGAACCAAACTGAACCAGGGAGGAACAGTTGCAGCAAGAGAAGAACAGTTGCAGCTGAGAAGTTCCAGGTTCCGTACATCTCCCGAAAGTGTCCTCTGATCTTTTCCTTGCCAAAAGCCTTTCCCATGGGATAGGAACTCATAATGCTGCCGGCGTCGTGTAGAAAGAGAGAGAGAATACGTGTGTTCTATAAATAGCCCGCTCGGCGGCTTGCTCTCTCGCGACGCGTGCTTTCGGCTTTTTGTTCTCTCACGAGGCATTTGTTCGGTTGCTTGATGCTTGTTGTTGTGACATTTACTTCGTGTTTCTCTGCTACGCATACAAGCGCAAAGCTAGTGTGAGTTTGGGCACCACTGTTTTAGAACAGAGGTGCCCAAATACCTCTTATGCGTGCGTATTTACTCACACAGATAAGAACCAAAATCAGAAACAACAACAACCACAAGAAAACGAAAGAGAAAACCGGTTGTGTGTGTGCTCGCGACTCGACTTCAAAAACAAAATCGACGCTTCAGCACTGTTGCCTTCAGTTTCGCAAGAGCATAGGAGAGAAAGAGAAGAGAGACACATTCAAAGTTATTGTTGCAATTTCGTTTTGCGTTCCATAAGCCTTCGCGCAAAACAACAACAAATGCGCCTCATGCGCATATAGTGCGGGCACCCCTGCTTTAGAGTTTAATTGTAGTATGTGTTCCTTCAGTTCTTACATTAGGTGGATGCCATGATAGCTAGGATACGCCCTGTTTTCGCACAATCACTCTTCATTTTCATGTTTCAAAGTAAAATGTTTGAAAATCTTAAACCGGATCTGTGAGCCGCATCGTAGTCGCTCTCTTAAACATCTCAGAAACACTGAACCGAATGATATGAAGCAAAATTCCAATTTTTAGATTATTTCGTTGCCTACTTTAGGGTCGCTATTTCTTCACCTAGCATAATATTGGCAGAATATCTTACAACTGATTTGATGATAATTTGCCCCAAAGGCTTAAAAAAAAAGGTTGCCGGATATTTACAAAATATCTATGAATATCGATATGTTTGATGATATTGAAAAAGTAGCATTTCGAAAATGTTATCAGCCATGCCCCCATTTTCGCAATCGCAAAAAGTTTTGCGATTTGATACCAGGTTTTCGACCAAATTTGCTCTCCAAATCGCAAAACTTTTGCGAATGCTAAAATGGGAGCATGGCTGATAATATCGATATTTTCGTTATTTTTACAAAATGTGTCTACATTCCACCCAACATTTGGAAGATCGTTTAATCAAAAATCACATTGATGAGTCTTTTTCCAGCACTTTTTATGGATAGTCATGATAGTGCGATTAAAAGAAGACTCGAAACTTACTCATGCATATGCTCAAAATGTGAAAGACTAGTAAATGACTTGAAAATGCGTCGAAACTGATCAGAAGAACTGGTTAAAAACGAATCTCTTAGAAGAGTCGCGGCTAGGGAACCATTTTCTCAGAAACCTCAGAAGATCAGAAAACGAGTGCATTTATGACTATTTTATTCAGACCGAGGAATCGAAAAAGACTCGAACTGTGATCAGAAATTTCATAAAATGTTTGCTGGGATGACTAATAGGATGACTCAATTCTAATTCCACAAAAATTTTGTAACTTTAAACCGGTCTTTGGTCTAAATATGAACTCTAAATCACAAAACTTTTGCGGAAGTGGAATTGAGAACAAGGCTGTATGTGTCTTTACAAAAAGCAAGTCTATTGAGGTGTCCTTTGACGCATAATAAAAACTACATTCTAACTAAATAGATTAAATTTAAGGGAAGATGGGGTGTTCTGAGCCGCTGGGTGATGTGAGCCACCCGAATATTGGCCCAAAAAAAAAAAATAAGTTACAGCTGTTTGTTTATGTAAAGTTTCTCTCTTCTTATTACCTAATTTTTGACCAGCAACCGATCAGTCAACACGTGCTTCAAGTTTGTGAACCAAAACTCCTTTTTTTTTTAAGTTTTCAGAGTTTTTTTTTCATTTTTTGATTTTTGATTTTGAATACTTCTCAAAATTTTTTCAGAATTCATTTTTTTAATCGAAAACCAACCTAAGTTTTTTGATTCGATCCTGTTTTCATAGCTTTTTTGATGGCTAGAAAATTTCTCCTCTGCTTTTGGTGATTTTGGGAGATAAGAGTCCAATTTACCAAGCTCACACATTACTTGAGGCTGAGAGTAAATGGGAAAATATTTGAATATATCGCCACAACGCTGTTTTAACCAGGGCTGCAAAACCTTAAACTTGAATTGAACAAAAAATTTGTTCTCGGGGAAGTGTCGGAGAATTAAAAAGTATAGTTACGGCCAAACATTTGTTTTATTTACCGTTGTTTTTCAAAATAAGACTATTTTTCGGACCTTACTTTTCTATGGGAGCTATACTATATAGATGTCCGATTTCAACCAAATTTATTAGAATCAAGAATCAAGAAAGTACGAGGGCCGTCCCAGAAATAGCCGACCTAACTACTAAAACACAAAAATTTATCATTTTTTTTTATTTTTCAACATAGAATCCTTTTAGGTCGATACACTTTTCCCAGCGATGTTCAATAGCTTCGATACCTTTTTTTATAATAAAAATAGGCATTAACCTCGGACTCCACCTCTTCATTGTTGCTAAGCTGGCGAATAAGGGGCGTGAGGTAGCAATTCAAATTTTAATTCATTAATTTTAGTCATTAATTCTGAAGTGAGCAAACGCGTGCGCATAACTTTTTCATGTCCAATTTTTCGGTCAATATGCGATGTACAGCACTTTTTGAAATGCCTACACATTCAGCTAACTCACGAACTTTCAATCGCCGGTCACTCAATACACATTTTTTAATTGTGGCCACCATTTCTGAAGCGGTCACCTCATTTGGACGCCCATTACGATGTTCATCTTCGCAGCTCAAGCGACCTCGCTTAAACTCAGCCACCCAATATTTTATTGTTGTAAACGAGGGAGCAGAATTACGTAAGGTAGAATCCAGCTCCTTTTTAATATTGGTTGGACTAAGACCTTTTATATGAAAGTATTGTATCACATAACGATGACCAATTTTGTCCATGTGTGCAAATCAAGAACAAGCGTTCTCTAATAAAATCGACAAAAAAAAAACTGTGCAAGGTAAAGGCACCAAACTTCAAACTTAAGCTTTTAATAGTCGGTACTTCCCCTTTTTAATATTTTTTGCGAACATTTTCCAACACTACTTGACATATGACATTTATGTAAATAAAAGTGACACTTTCATTAAAATATAGAGACTTTAGGAATATTGACTACTCACTATTATATAGTGATTCTCACAACTATGACTGGGACACTATATATAAAATACCGACTGTTGATCCCCAATTGGACCTTCTGCATTATAATATAAGCCAACTGTTGAATAAATTCGTACCGTTAAGACATAAAATCATCAAGGCTTCTCTAAAGCCTTGGTCTAACCATAATATCAAATCAGCCGTATCAGAACGTGACAAAGCCTATTGTAAATGGAAAAGATATAAGACGGAGTTACATTATAATTTATTTAAGGCTTTGAGAAAAAATGTAGTAAATATGATCAATGCTTCTAAGAAAAATATTATTCGGATAAGCTTAGCAGTGCAATAGCTAATAAACAAACATGGAATGAAATTCAAAAACTGGGTGTCGGGAAACATCATAAAGAAATAATCTCTGAGGTTGATGCCAATGAACTTAACAACGAATTTGTCAATTTAAACGAAATTCCAGATGTTACCCATAATATGTACCTGAACAGTATACCTTACAACGCCTGTGATATTAGCTTTAATTTTTAAATGTGTTAGTCAATGTGATGTTCTTGAATGTATCCTTAAAATTAAATCAAATGCTGTTGGATTAGATGAACTTAACCCCTAAATTCGTAAAATTCTTCTTCCACAAATTTTGCCACACTTAACTCACATTTTTAATACCGCCATTACAACTTCAGTCTTCCCCGTAATGTGGAAATCCGCTAAAATAGTCCCTATTCCTTCCATCTGTCAAAGATCCTTGAGCACCTAATGGCTGACCAAATCCGGCATTTTATGACCAAGAACTTATTATATAACGATAAGCAATCTGGTTTCAGGAAGAATAGAAGCTGCACCACAGCTATTATAAAAGTAGTTGAGGATATCCGAAAGGAGATGGATGACGATAAAGTGACTTTTCTCACTTTGTTGGATTACAGTACAATTACAGTGGATAAAATGTACAATTTTTCAAACTCGGCATTAAACTTAGTGAAGTCCTATCTGTTAAATAGGTGTCAATCCGTTGTTGTATCGTCATCCCAGTCCTCTTTACTACATGTTAAACGTGGTGTCCTTCAAGGATCCGTCCTTGGTCCTTTACTGTTTACCATCTATGTTAATGACTTACCCAATATTTTGTGTAATAGTGATTGTCATATGTACGCTGATGATGTCCAATTATATGTAAGCCGTCCATTGAGCCAACTAGATGAGTGTGTAGATATATGTAACAATGAACTACAAAAAATCACAAGCTGGGCAAAACACAATGGTCTCTGTCTAAGTCCAACTAAATCTAAATGTCTAGTTATATATAAAAAACACTTTAGTATAAGCCATATCCGTCCCCTATTAATAGATAATTCTCCTATAGAATATGTTGAACAAGCTAAAAACTTGGGCTTCTATTTTAATAGGAACCTAAACTGGAATACCCGTATCATAAAAGC
>JAEIFV010001112.1:0-92066 GCA_018904265.1 Lordiphosa collinella | reverse complement strand
AAACCCCAACCCCAAACCACCCACGTGGGGGCCATTGCGTGGGAGTGAAAAATTCGATAGGACGATAAATTTCCCCACATAACCGCAAGGTCGATAAACTTGGCGCGATGCCGCCCAAAACTTTGAATTCGGTTTTAGCAGGTTTCCGCTCAAACGCTAATGCTCAGAAACCAAAAACGGCCAACAATCCGAGCGAATCAACACCAACCAAGGTACGTGACGAGGCAGAAGCCTCAATGACCATTTCATCTTCCCCTGAGCCGCCCCAGGCAGCCACAAATATTGAAAATGCCCATTCTTCCCCTGAGTTGCCTCAAGCAACCAATGATGCAGCCAATCAAAATGCTGCTGGCACCTCGAAAGGTGCTGAGCAGATCAAGAAAATGCAGGACGCCTTGCTGTTTGCAAAGCTTCCAAAAGTAGCGCCCTTTAAACGCGCTCCCACCAAGCGGCAACCCACAACGGGAAACAGCCCCAAGGCCCAGAAAAAAGTGGCCCTGAACACCTCTAACCGAGAAAATATGTTCCAATTGCTCTCGGACGACTCCGATGATGCCATGGACGAAGGAGAACTAGCTGAGGACGAGGCTCTATTCTCGCAACTCTCGGAAGACGCACTCAGAAATGTGACTGAGGCTAATAACAAACGTATCGCCCTAACTTCTGGAACTGTTCAAGTAATCCACAATGACAACGCCGCCAACCCAATCAACACAGCAAACCCTGCTAATGCTCCTGCTAATGCACCTGCTAATGCCCCTGTTTTCAAACCCGAGCCCTTATATTTTCCTGGCATGACTGGAGATATTCTTCCATTTTGCGAAGCCGTCAGCGGCCTGATCGGAGAAAATGCGTTTACAACCAAGCCCACAATGAATGGGCAGCTAATGATTCAATGCGGTGACCTGAACTCATACCGCACACTCGTGCGATTCTGTAACGAAAACGAGATTGAGCACCACACATTTCAGCTCAAGTCTGAAAAGGGACTGAGAGTCGTAATTCGACATCTCCACAGCGGAACGCCTAATGAATGGATCAAGCAACAATTATCCAAAATAGGACACGTTGCTAAATATGTAAATAACATTAAAAATCGTCGAACAGGCGAGCCCCTCAACTTATTTGAGATTGAGCTGGAGAAAAAAGAGAACAACTCGGAGATCTATGGAATCAATCAGCTTGGCTGGCAAAGAATTCGCGTCGAAAAGTCGCGTAGGCCCCAGGATGAGATTGTGCAATGCCATCGGTGTCAGCTGTTTGGCCACACCAAAAATTACTGTCGCAGAATATATAAGTGCGTAAAATGTGGAGACGCTCACCCTTCTACTGCCTGTCCCAGGCCAGACAACGAAGATGCAAAATGTGCAAACTGCCAAGGCAACCATGTTGCCAGTTACAAAGGGTGCATCACCTACAAGAAAGCAGTAAAAGAAAATAAAAACACTCGCTTGCCAAAAATAAATAACATGTTGCAAGGCTTAGGAATGCCCACCTTACCTGTTAGAGGACGCCAACAGCAACAACAACTGCGACAACAGCAACAAGTACAGCAGCAACAGCTGCGACAACAGCAACAAGTTCAGCAGCAACAGCAACATCAGGCTCAGTTGCAACAACAGCAGCAATTTATGGCCCAACCAGCTCAACAAACCAGAGGCCGCCAACAGGCCAACAGCTATGCCGCAGCTCTCAAATCGGGACTGCCTAAACAGCAAGGCAAACGCCAATTTGATCCCGTATATCCACTACCAACTGCTCAACAGCAACAACAGATGGCTCCTCCTCAGTACGCCAACAATCATGGCAACAGAGCTCGCAGCCGCAGCAATCAGCGTCACAATGGCCAGCCTAGAGACGAAATCGGTCAAAAACTTGACCAGTTAATAAGCCTCCTTACGGAGCAACGGAGCCAAGGCGCTCCAGTGAATGCCAATCCCAATCTCTCCGGCCTGGAGCAGAAAATGGACAAACTGATCGACCTCATGTCCAATATGATGTCCTTAATGATGAACATGATGTCCAACGGACGCGCGAATGGCACCCAAAATGCCCATTAACACCAACAATTGCCACAATCCATTATCTCCGATCACTTTCCTAAGTGACCGCTCATCTCAAACTGAGGATAAAGCCGACAGCCTGAATATCGTCACCTGGAACGCTGCTGGGCTACGCAGAAAGGTGCAGGAAATGGAGCTGCTAATCCTGCAAGAAAAAATAGACATCATGTTAGTACAGGAAACGCATTTTAGGGACACTGACAATGTCCAAATCGATGGGTTTTTTACTTACCTGGCAAACCATCCGTCAAACTCCAGGCGAGGAGGAGCCGCTCTTATTATCAGAAGATCGATCCAACATATTGCTCTTGTCCCCATAATCATGCCCATGGTCCAATCTGCAGCTGTTGCTATCTCCATGCGAAATGGCTCAGTACTAAATATTGCGTCAATTTATTGCCCACCCCAGGAGCAGTGGCTTCTCCAAGATTTCAACCACATTTTCAGACAGTTTGGCCCCAAATGCATTATTGCTGGCGACTGGAATGCCAGGAGCAGATGGTGGGGCAACTCAAGAGGAAATAGGAGAGGGGAACTACTCCTGAAAAGCGTACAGCAGCAAAATCTAAACATCCTAGCAACAGGCTCATCCACGCGATATCCGAGCGGCCAAAGGCAGGCCCCAACCGCTATTGATTTTGCCGTATATAAAGGAATAAATAGAGATCTCCTCCAAATTAAGGCCTCTTCTGAGCTCAGCTCCGATCATATGCCTCTAAGAATATACTTACTTAGCAAACCTGCTGAAAAAAGAGCCCTAGGGCAATTACTCCCACAAAATGCGGATTTGGCTAAATTCCAGCTCTGGCTAGACATGCATATTCTTCTCAATACTGAAATTAGATCTGGGGAAGATATTGAGGACGCGATACAAATTCTTGAGAGGAATATCAAAGAAGCAGCATTGTTCGCTACAAAATTGTCGCACCAGCCAAAACAGATCCGCCCAAGGAACAATATCACCATCAACCGGCGCACGCAAAAGATGCTGGAAACCAAAAAGCTGCTAAAAAGGCATATGGCGAATAACAACAGCCCGGCTGCCAGGAAAATCCACAACAAACTGGCCAAAAACATCAGCAATGAGATCAAACGCTCCAAGGAAAGGAAACTGGAAAGCCAACTGGAGGCCATCGATCCAAGCGACAGGTACAGCATGCAAAAGCTGTGGAGAATAACGAATGGCATAAAGAGACAACCTGCACCAAATTATCCGGTCAGGAAATATACTGACGGAACTGGGTCAGGTCAATGGTGTAAAACTGCGATGGAAAAGGCCGAGGCTTTCGCTCAGCATTTAGAGGACAGGTTCCAGCCAATACACACATCCTCGCCAGAGGACCGAAGAATAATTGAAAACCAGGTATCCATTCCGTTGTCAAATGCTGAACTGAGTTTTCCTCCAGTCACGCTCGCAGAGATTAAGGCAGAGATAGAAAGACTTGAGAACAAAAAGTCTCCAGGAATCGACCGGATTGATAACCGAACAATTAAGGCCCTGCCACAATCTGCCATTCTTTATCTCATACTGATCTTCAACAGCATCCTGAGATTTGGCCATTTTCCCATCCAATGGAAATGTGCCTCTATCACCATGATATTGAAGCCGGGCAAACCCACTGACCAACTCGAGTCGTATAGGCCAATCAGCCTCTTGGCTGGATTTTCAAAAATCTTCGAAAGACTGATACTGAGAAGAATGTTCCAGCTCGACAATGTGATCAATGCCATCCCTAACCACCAATTTGGGTTCCGCAAGGAACACGGAGCTGAACAGCAATTGGGACGAACTACTCAATATATTCTGGAGTCATACGAGCAGCATAAGTACTGTTCAGCTGTTTACATGGACATCAAAGAGGCCTTTGATCGGGTATGGCATGACGGCCTGCGATACAAGCTGCAAAAACTGCTCCCTGAAGTCCTCTACAGAGTAATCAGCAACTATCTGACCAACAGAACATTTATGGTTGAATGTTGCGGCGACACACGCTCAAATCTGAGGAACATAGGCGCTGGAGTCCCTCAAGGCAGTGTCCTTGGCCCTGTCCTATACACACTCTACACGTCTGACATGCCTAAACCAAGGCCCCGAAGATTTGATATCTCTCATAACATAATGATATCAACGTATGCAGATGACACAACAATTTTGTCAAGAGCCACCACCCAACACGAGGCGATTTCAAATCTGGACCAGTTCCTAAAACAAATCTCCGAGTGGTCAGCAAAATGGTGTATAACCATAAATGCGAAAAAGACAAAACACGTCATGCACACCTGGCGCCACACCCAGCAACCTTTCTTTCCGCCTGGAATAATGGATGAAGGACTCGTCACTGAGGATAAACATGCCTACCTGGGGATTCAAATGGACAGAAAACTCCTGTTCTCGAGCCATGTCACGACAATTATTGGAAGGCTCAGGGCCAGAGCGAATAAACTGCATTGGCTTATTGCAGATAGCAGCAAATTGCCTCTAAGAGCCAAAATCATGCTCTACAAGCAATTGATTTCGCCAATCTGGCAATATGCGATTTCTGTATGGGGACCACTGATATGCGAAACGCAGTTCAAAAGGCTGCAAGTGGCCCAAAACCAAATATTAAGAACTATTGTTTCTGCTCCATGGTATGTCAGCAACAGAACGCTGCATGCTGATCTGGAAGTCAAAATGGTAGAGGAGACATACATAAAAATATGTACCAGATACTGGGAAAGGCTGAAGTATCACTCAAATGAGGAAGCCAGGCAAATCGCTTTGAAGCCAGTTGTGCCTATTAGGCACAGCGAACTCAGAAAGAGATACAAGGAGATGCTCCAAGTATGTATTCCTCACGTGCTACGGGAGCATCAGTTGGGAAGTGTCTCGGATCATCACAGTCCACAGGCCGAGACACAACAGCAACAATGGCGATTGCCAACTTATTTGGGATTCTCACCCATTCAGAGGCCTCTAAATTTTAGAGAGCAAATTCTGCATGATAGCAGGAGAAGAGTTGCCGAAAGACAATGGTACATAAATGGCCAACGAATAAATGACCAATCAAGCCAAATAAACGGCCAAACAAACCAAATTAATGGTCAAACAAGCCAACAAATTGAACATCGAGTAAGTGGTCAAATAAGTCAACAAGACTCTTCGGTGGCAGAACAAACCAGGCAACAAGCCAATGGTCAAATAGGCCAACAAGAATCCCCAGAGCCAGACCTAGTCCGGCAACAGATTCTTCAAATCATAAGAGAATGTGACGCCGAGAGGCTGCAAAGGCGGCAAAACAATATTGACCTTGTCACACACGATTCTGTTTCACATGACCCAATCCCACGCCCCACGAGACGAATAGTTTTACAAAGATGGAGACCAAAGACCCAAATATCAGAACAACCGGCTCTACAAAATGCCAATGTTGCAGATCACGAACCCCAGGAGCAACCAGACTCCATTGATGACGTCAGCGCTGCCCAAGTGCAGCAAAGTTTGGCCCCAATACTAAGTTCCAGCGGCCCTGTGTTCGATAGAGTCTCCAATCCGGATGAAAGAGTCCCCAATCTGGGTGAAACGGACCAACAGATGCCCAACCAGCGGATACGAACGATGCACGGGTCAAATCCCAACCTGCAGGAGCAACCAGACTCCATTGATGACGACAACACTGCCCAAGTGCAGCAAAGTTTGGCCCCAATAGAGATATCCAGTGACTCCGATGAGTCAAACCCAATCCGGCAACAGATCTTGCAGGTCATCAGAGAATGCGACGCCGAGAGGCGGCAAACACGTCTTGTTCCCGTTCCACATGACCCTGTACCATATGACCCCACTCCACGCCCCACAAGGCGTATAGTATTGCAAAGATGGAGACGAAGCACCCAAATATCTGCCCAACCGGCTTTGCAGAATGTCGCTGAGGCAGATTCCGATCCCCAAATACCAACCCGCAGCCCACAGGAGCGACCAGAACATATTGACGACGACAGCGCTGCCCAAGCGCAGCAATGTTTGGCCCCAATATCGATCTCCAGTGACTCCGAGGATGAAGCAGACTCCATTCTGCAAGACACGGACCAGCAGATGCCTATCCAGAGGATAGAAACGATGCATTTGGTAAGGCCCAATCACCAAGAACCAGATTCCACAGATGACAGCAAAGCTACCCAAGTGCAGCAAGGTACTGCCCTGATATTAAGTTCCAGTGGCTCAGAGTACGAGAATGACTCCAATACCAACGTGATGGACCAGCAGGTGCCTATCCAGCGGATAGGAATAGCGAGCGCGGCAAACTGCAGCCAACATATGCAACCAGACCCCATTGACGACGACTACGCTGCCCAATTGCAGCAAAGTTCGGCCCCAATAACAATGTCCAGTGGCTCCGAGCACGAGAGCAACTCCAATATGGGTGAATCCGTTCAACATATGCCTATCCGGCTAACAAGAACTGGACTGCTAACAAACTGCAGCCAGCAAGAGCTACCAGGCCCAAATGATGACAATAATGTTGCCCAAGTGCAACAATGTTTACCACCAAAAATGAACTCCAGAAGCTCTGATTACGATGACGACTCAAATTTAAATGATGCTGCACAACAGGTGCCTATCCAGCGGATAGAAATGGAGCCAATCCTTGTGTCAAGCAGCTCTGAATCAGACCTAAATGCTTCTACTGATCAACCTAGTTCTCTGCCGGATGAGGCAGCCCGCATAATGCCAACCAGGCGAATCGTACTAAAGCGTATTAACACAAATCACCTACCTCGAACGGCCATGGCCGTAACCAGAAACACTCAGTCGCATCCAAATCCTGGTGACGCAGCCAACGCTGATCCATTTCAACGCTGTGAAGCGCCAATCGAAATTTCGAGCGAATCCGAAGATGAAAGATACTGCCTGACAGACGAGCCAGCACTGTCAGCGCCAGCAAGACCAGCAAGGCGAATTGTTCTGCACCGCATTAACACCAGTCACTTGCCCCATGGGCCAATGCAGCCACGCCCACTCCGAGAGCCAATGCAGCCTGACGACTCAGTTGCCCCAGCGGTGGCAACAACAACAGACGACAGCCCACATCCACATGCAAATCCGGCAATTGTTGACAATCCTCGGATGATACCAACTTCCAAGACGCTTGAGACGCCCACCAAGGCACCTGACGCGCCTTGACCTGCTAATACACACAAACAAATTAGCACACACACACACGCAAAGATGACGCCAACTCACCGAGGATGAAAACTCCGAATATCCAAAGGCGGAAGATGATCGTCGACCACCATTGGGCCACCAAGGAACTAGTTTAGCTCCACACAACTATTTAAATTGTAATTATTAACATTTAAGCAAATATTTTCTTCCAATTTGTAAAATGCGTAGTTAGCTAAATGGCGGCTTTCCGATAATGCATATCGCAAAGCGATCGCACAGCGATATCGATAGGCGCCTTCTGCGCAACCAGCTGAATGCTCACAGAGAGGGGCAAATTTGAATTTTTAGCCGTAAGTTTGATTTAGCTATTTTTAAATTGTATAAATTTAAATTTCAAACTGGCACGAAGCCATTCATTGTAAATACTAAAATTATGTATAAAAATGAATAAATATGCCTGTTGGTTCCCCTTGCTCCTACTCCTGCTGGTCAGGCGAGGATAGTGAGGACAGAATCGACAGAATGCGTTTGTCCTGTGAATACGTTTATCCTTGTACCGAAGGAACGAACGGAAATAGGAAAACACTTGATCTGTTTGAGGTTGAACTGCAACTCTAAAAGACAACAACTATGACATTTATAAAGTAGAGTCTCTGGGATGTCAAAAAATCAAAGTAGAAAAACCAATCAGGTCCTCGATGTAGTTCAGTGCCATCGGTGTCAACAGTTTGGGCACACCAAGAACTATTGCCGCAGGATATTCAGGTGCGTGAAATGCGCAGAGTGCCACCCGTCGACTGCTTGTGAAAAGCCTTCTAATGTTGATGCCAAATGCGCCAATTGTGAGGGGAAGCACACAGCAAGTTTTAAAAGGTTGTGTCAAGTATAAGGAAGCCTTTCGAAAGAAGCAATCAGAAGGAGCATTTCAAGCTAATAAGCTCCTCACAGAGTTAGGTCTCCCAAACCTACCGATAAATACTAGAGGGCAACAGCAACGCCAGCAGCATCGTCAACAACAACGTCAACAACAAGCTCAACTGCAACAGGCATCGCTCAACAGGCAGCAGCAACCAGCCGTCCAGCAGCAGCCCTTAAATTCGCCACCAGTTAACACCTATGCGAATGCCCTTAAATCTGGTCTTCCTCTAAACCACTCCCAGAAACCTCAAAAGCAGCAGCCACCCAAACAACACCAGCGTGACCCCCGCCTGCAGCAGCGGAACCAGGCAGTCCAACAACAGCAGCAGCGTGACCCATGCCTGCGACAGCATAATCCAGCAGCAGAGCAACAGCAGCAGCGTAATCAATCTGCCCAGCAGCCAATGCCTCCAGCTGGTGTACCTGCAGCACCAGTGAGCCAACAATATAGAAGTCGCAGCAGAGGAGGCCAACAGTATAGGAGCCACAGCCGTGGCGGTGAACGGAATCCAGACAATCAGATGCATATGGTCTGTCACAAGCTAGACCAACTTATATCACTTACTATTGAAAATTCTAGGGGTAAAACTGTCCCTGCCACTAACAACAGGTTCGAGGACAAAATGGACAAAATCCTTGAGACCATGAACAACATGATGACCATGATATCCAACCTCATGATGGTTATAGGACGCGCCAATGGAAACAAAAATGTCTAGTACAAACAATTATTTCTCCTCTCCGTCTAGTCAACCAAATAGACGCCAACTAAACTCAATGACAGACAATAATTTAAAAATCGCATTTTGGAACTCTGCGGGGCTCCGCAACAAACTTCAAGAACTGGAACATTTTATGACTGAAAACAATTTGGACATTATGCTAATATCTGAAACTCATTTAAAAGAAAATGACATAATAGACATTGATGGATACCTCACATATCAGGCAAATCACCCGGCAAATTCACGGCGAGGTGGTGCTGCCGTTTTAGTAAAGCGCTCTATCCAACATGTTGCACTCATCCCGACTTCCTTGGTCATGATTCAACTTGCTGCTGTAGCCATCACCCTGCACAATGGTACTGTCATCAATATAGCATCTGTTTATTGCCCTCCTACAGAAAACTGGTTTGAGCAAGATTTCAATTTCGTTTTCCGTCAACTGGGTCAGAAATTCTTAGCGGCTGGAGACTGGAACGCTAGAAATAGTTGGTGGGGTAATGTAAGGTCAAATAGAAGAGGAAGAACCCTGCTAGAGTGTGTACAACGGCAAAATTACGATATTTTGGCAACAGGCTCATCAACACGCTTTCCAAGAAGTGCTCGGCAATCCCCAACTGCGATTGACTTTGCAGTTTACAAAGGTGTGCACCGTGATTTGCTTAAAATTTTTGCCACACATGATTTGGGGTCAGATCATCTGCCTCTTAGGATTGACTTACTGAGCAAACCAGCTATGAACAGCACCAATGGACAACTTCTACCTGCAAACGCGAGCATACCAAAATTCCATCTGTGGCTCAACAATCACGTCCTATTGAACACGGAATTGCATTCTGCCGAAGATATTGATGATGCCGTTCAAATCCTTGAAAGAAATATCCATTCTGCAGCCAAGTTTGCTGCAAAATTAGCCTTCCAGAAGAATACAGGACGTTTGCGAAACAACTTCAATATAAATAGGCAAACACAAAAAATGATAGAGGCCAAGAAACTGGTAAAGCGCTACATGATGGGTCACTATAGTGAAGCAGCGAAGCAAATTCACAACAGACTGTCCAACAGGATCAGCAAATCAATTAAAAAAGCAAAGGAAGACAGACTGGATGGTTTACTGGAGTCAATTGACCCAACTGATCGATACAATATGCAAAAGTTGTGGCGTTTAACCAATAACATCAAAAGGCAGCCGGCACCTAACCTGCCAGTCAGAAAACATGATACTGGGAATGGTACTGCTGAATGGTGCAAAACATCTTTAGAAAAGGCTGAGGCGTTTGCACTCCATTTGGAATTAAGATTTATGCCAAGAATCACATCGCTTCCATCTGACAGAGCCATTATTGAACGCCAAGCCTCGCTCCCATTGGCAACTGAAGAACTCAGATTCACTCCAATCCTGATCAGTGAGCTCCAGGCTGAAATTGAGGCTCTCAAGAATAAAAAATCACCAGGTATGGACCGAATTGACAATCGTACGATCAAAGCACTTCCAAGGTCAGCTGTGCTATACCTCCTCCACATCTACAACAGCATGTTGCGTCTTGGTCATTTTCCTCAAAGCTGGAAATGTGCGAAGATCTCCATGATACCGAAGCCTGGGAAACCAACTGACCAGCTTTCCTCATACAGACCTATTAGCCTACTGACTGGCTTTTCTAAAATTTTTGAGCGATTGGTCTTGCGACGAATGTTCCAGCTTGATTCAGTCATCAACTACATTCCCAATCACCAGTTTGGTTTCAGACATGAGCATGCTGCCGAGCAACAGCTAGGCCGAGTTACGCAATTCATCCTAAAAGCGTATGAATCCAATATGTATTGTTCCGCCGTTTACATGGATATACAGGAGGCGTTTGACCGAGTTTGGCATAACGGCTTGAGGTTTAAGCTTAAGCAGATATTACCAGAAGCTCTATACCGAATAATCTGCAAGTACCTTACAGACCGCACATTCATGGTGGAATGCTGTGGTGGTGCCAGATCAAGTATAAAGAAAATTAATGCTGGCGTTCCACAGGGCAGTGTGCTGGGACCCATACTTTACACGATATACACAGCAGATATGCCATCTCCGCGACTCGGTATACACAATGCAAATAGGCTAATAGTCGCAACATACGCAGACGATACGGCCATCCTATCAGCAGCTCACACGCAGGAAGATGCAGTTGCTAATTCTGAGCTATTTTTAATCACCTTAACACAATGGGCCAGAAAATGGGGAATAACCGTAAATGTTGCAAAAACCAAGCATTTATTTCATACCTGGAGAAATCTTCAGCTGCCACCTTTGCCCCCGAGCATCATGGACCAACATTTGGTCACTGAAGAAAGACACCCTTATCTTGGTCTACAGATGGATAAAAAATTGCTTTTTGGCTCCCATGTCTCGACTCTAGTGGGCAGAATTAGAGCGAGAGCTGAAAAACTGCGCTGGCTGATCTCTGGCAGTAGCAAACTCCCACTCAGAACTAAGGTCATCATTTACAAGCAGCTTATTGCACCGATTTGGCAATATGCTATACCTGTTTGGGGATCCTTAATCAGCGAATCGCAAATCGGGCGAATTCAGGTTGCTCAAAACCGTATATTAAGACTGATGACAGATGCTCCTTGGTACGTACGCAATAATACTTTACACACAGATCTGGCTGTGGAAAAAGTGGACAGCGTCTTTAATACAGCATGCTCTAAATATTGGGAGCGCCTCCAAAATCACAGCAACGAAGAAGCCAGACAAATCGCCCGAGAGCCCATGGTGCCATACAGACATGCGGGAGTCAGGAAAAGATATAGGGAAATGCTACAAAATCACTTACCTCAAGTAAACCTTATCCAGAATCAGCTACCACAGCACCGGATGCAGCAGATTCCTAGCAGCAACAGGATCCTCCCACAACAACAACAACAGCAGGTAACTCATGACGAACCGCGACAAATTAACAGAACTCTGTTTCCACTCCTCGAAAGGCCAATGAACTTTCGAGATCAGCTCCTCTATGACCAAAATAGGCGGATAGCAATGAGAAGCCAGCGTAGTCAGCAAATTCCTGCTAGACCTCCAACAAGTGCCAGTCCATCCCAGTTCCAGCCACCCTTTGGTTCAAGTCCATATACCAACTCATTACCTGAGGTGCAATTGCGATTTGAACCAACAAGGAGAATAATACTACAGCGTAGAGCGAGACCAGCAACGGCGGAACCATTAACTGATGCTGAAAATCTGAATCCACCAATAATATCTGCCCAAGAAATGCATCATAGCCGAAGCTCTGATTCAGAGCCAAATTCCATAATAGCCAGAGCCCACTCAGCAGATCAAACAGAGACTATTCCGCCTATTGCAGTGCCCCTCGGGTTACATAAGAGACTGGTCTCAAACTCACCAGATATCTCCACTTCCTTGCTAACTATCGGCCGGACTGCTGAGCGACCACACACGCTAATAAAACAGCACATATGATGGCGAATAATAGCGCGTCTGCAGACTCATCTGACGAATTGACTCCACCCCCATCTGCTGTGCTGGCCCCATCAGGCGAATAGTATGTAGACGTCGCACCAGGCCTACATGCAGAGGTGTTCCCACAGAAAATGGATCGAGTACTGATGATTCGACTCCATCGCCATCTGCTATGCCAGTTCCCGCAAGGCGAATAATATGTAGACGGCGCACCAGGCCCATATGTATGTCCCCAAGTGTCAGTGTAATGCAGTCAAATCCATCTATACGGTATGCCCAGATGTCAAACACTTGCCTGAGCTCAGACACCTCTGAGAAGTCGAGTCCCAGCAGCCTCAAAGCGGATCATATGCCCATTAGACGCATTGTATGTCAGCGATGGACCAGGCCATTAGCTGCGGCTCATGTGACGCATCCTAGTCCAAATGCATCCACACCAGATGAACAACAAAAGCTTCTGATTGCAGTCTCTTCGGATGATCATCAACATGCCCCGGACCAGCGTCGATAACAAGGTCAATAAGGGAAACCACAGCCGAGTAAAAACTCACCCTGGCTGCGGAATCCGAGACGATGGGGCCCCCTATATTCCACCATGGCCATCTATGTCTTGAAGGCACCAGTCAATGAAGCCGATGAAGGCGCCAATTAATTCTTTAAAAATGCACTGAATTGTATTAATATAGAATAAAACTTATTTACAGATTCTCAAGGCCACTATGATCGGGTTCGGGAGTAGTAGGCTGTGACAATTTTGGAGCAGCCTCTACTCCTGAATTAGTTGGCCGGTAAAATTTGTAAAAATAGGTTGCCTCTGTAAAAATATAAATAAAAAAAAAAAAAATAAAATAAGCAAATTGAAAATTTGTGGCTATTACTAGGAGTGCACTCGGACTTTTTCGTTTCAGGTGAACGGAGAAGTAAAGATCTTCGACACGTAACGAGGACGCAATAAAAAGCGATATTGTGTTTAGCCGTCTGAAACAGTCGGTCAATATAAATGATCCGGAAGCTGGCACATCCGGGAATGCAATCGCCAATAAACCAGCCTCATTAAAAGAAATAATCGAAGGTCCTGCTACAACGCACCCATGTATGGACTGGACCAGCATCCCATCTAAGCGTCGACATGGTAATGACGCTGATATGAATAAAAGCAAGAAGCCCGTCAGTATGAGCGCGGAATATGCCAATTCATTCCAAATGTTATCGGATATTGAAGACGTGGAATCTGACTCAACAAGCAATGTGCATGAGACTCGCCCAGCAACTCATCGTCGTACTATAAGCTATAATAATGCAGCCATTCAAGAACCTATTGCTAAGCCGGAGCCTTTATATCTCCCGAAATATAACGCAAACATTATGGAGCTTTTCGAAAGAATTGGCAGCATCATCGGAGAAAATAACTTCGTTACTAAGCCCTCTCCCTCTGGCGGACTCTGGATTTACTGCACTGACGTAAAAACATATCGGACTCTCGTCAGTAATTTTCAAGAAAACAATATCGAGTGTCACACCTATCAGTTGAAAAGTGAGCGTGGATACAGGGTGGTCATCCGATACCTACACCACGCAACTCCAAATGAGTGGATATCTGAGCAACTGGCCAAACAAGGGCACAGCGTGAGATATTGCAGTGTCATTAAAAATCGTTACACAAACAAGGCCTTGGACTTATTTCAAGTAGAACTTGATAAAGATGACAGCAACTCCAAAGTATTTGAAGTTACTCAGCTCGGTTGTCAACGAGTACGTGTGGAAAAGCCCAGAAGAATACTTGATAATGTTCCTCAATGCCATCGATGTCAGAAGTATGGGCACACAAAGAATTACTGTAATCGTATATTCAAATGCGTCAAATGCGGAGGCCCACATCCATCTACAGCTTGCAATAAGCCATCAACGACACCAGCGACATGTGCAAATTGCGATGGGCAACACCCGGCCAATTACAAGGGATGCTCTGTATTCAAGGCTGCCTGCAAAAAAGCTAGAGAAGAAGCAACACCTAAAGCTAATAAGTTATTATCGGAGTTGGGCCTGCCTACTCTCCCAAAAACAAAAGGTCGTCCGCAAAATCTTCAGCAGAATACTGCAAACAAACGTGCATCTTCCACTCAACGCCAACCAAGAATCGAGCATCAGCCTTCATCGGGTCACCAAACCCAGCCAACAACAAGTTACGCTGCAGCTCTTAGGGCTGGTATCCCAAACAATAACTCACAAAATATCCAGAAGCAACAGTCATCTTATAATCAGAGGACTAGAAACCCATCGCACTCAACAGAACGCGGTAGAGACCAACCGCCCAGAAGTCGAAGTCGCAGCTCACCCAGAGATGACGATCTTATTAGGAAGCTTAATCAGGTTATTTCATCCAACGCCATCAAACATAACAATATGGAGCAGCAAATGCAGAAGCTAATGGAGATGGTTACCAGCTTAGTTTCCACAGTAAATAGCTTAATGACGGCCCTGGTGCAAGCGAATGGAGCCAAAAATGTTTAACTCAAACACCCGTAATAAGGCAGCTGATCTGACGGATCCGCTAAAAATAGTAACCTGGAACTGTGCAGGTGTACGCAACAAACTACATGAATTGGAACACTTTATGAAGCAAAATAATACGGACATAATGCTATTAGCCGAATCACATCTTCGGGATAATGACACAATTAACATTAATGGATACCACACCTACACAGCAAATCATCCTTCAAACTCTCGCCGTGGGGGCGCAGTCATCTTAGTGAAGACAGCTATTCAACATATTTCGCTTACTCCTACATCTCTTACGAAGATACAGATTGCTCCAGTAGCTGTCACCTTAAAGAATGGATCTGTCATCAACATAGCTTCAATCTACTGTCCCCCTCAAGAACTATGGACGATGCAAGACTTCAAAGACCTCCTACAACATCTAGGTGACAAATTCATTGCTGCAGGAGATTGGAATGCCAGAAGCAATTGGTGGGGTAACGCAAGATCCAACAGTAGAGGCAAAGCCCTGCTACAGTGTATACAGCAATGTAAGTATAACATACTAGCAACTGGCTCATCTACGCGATATCCAAGAAGTGCACGTCAATCACCAACTGCGATAGACTTCGCTATCTACAATGGAATACGCCGTAATCTCCTGCACATCAACGAAACTTATGATCTGGGCTCTGATCACTTGCCTCTTCAGATGGATCTATTAAGTAAACCAGCAGTTAGCAACAACAACCCTCAACTTTTGCCATCGAACGCCAACATTGCCAAATTTCACCTATGGTTGAATATGCATATTAATCTAAACACGGAGCTCCACTGTGAAGATGACATTGAAGATGCTGTTAAAATCCTTGAGCACAACATACACTCCGCCGCCCAGTTTGCTGCCAACCTGGCACATCAGCCAATCGCAAAATGGACTGGATACAATTATATTTTAAGCCGGAGAACTCAGAAGATGATTGAAGCAAAGCGGCTGGTCAAACGCGTCATAATGGGCTATCATAACCCAGCGGCAAAACAGATACATAACATGCTGTCAAACAAAATAAGCAAGGAGATTGCGAAGTCCAAGGCAAGGAGAATGGACAGACTGTTGGAGACGATAGACACAAGCGACAAATATAGCATGAAGAAACTATGGCGAATCACGAATAACATCAAACGGCAGCCTGCTCCAAATTTGCCAGTGCGTAAACACAACCCGGTAAATATAAATGACCAATGGTGCAAGACTACCCAAGAGAAGGCTGAAGCTTTTGCTGAGCATCTTCAGCTTAGATTCAGGCCCATTGTCACTTCGCTTCCCTCTGACAGGAGCCTTATCGAGGAACAAACCATGCCACCACCGTTAACAGAAAGTCACAGCTTTAGCCCTATTAAAATCGAAGAAGTTCAATATGAGATCAAGGCAATGCAAGCAAATAAGTCTCCAGGTATGGACCGAATAGATAACAGAGCGATCAAGGCATTGCCGCTTTCGGCTCTGTTGTACATTGTACTGATATTTAACAATATGCTCAGGCTTGGGTACTTCCCAAAATTGTGGAAGAGAGCGCTGATCTTAATGGTCCAAAAGCCGGGCAAACCTTCGGATAAACTTGAATCTTACAGACCAATTAGTCTTCTAGCCGGGTTCTCAAAAATTTTTGAGCGACTGGTGCTGCGGCGAATCCTAGCTTTGGACTCCATTGAACAGGCTATCCCAAAACATCAGTTCGGATTTCGGCGAGAGCATGCTGCGGAGCAACAACTGGGCCGTGTCACCCAATTTATCTTGCAAGCGTACGAGGAAAACAAGTATTGCTCGGCTGTATATATGGACATACAAGAGGCTTTTGACCGGGTTTGGCACCATGGTCTGCTCTACAAATTAAAACAGCTCCTACCTCATATGTTATACAAACTAATCTATAGCTACCTAAATGAGCGCACCTACAGGGTAAAATGCTGCGGAGGTACTGTGTCTAGCATTAAAAATATATGTGCTGGTGTTCCACAAGGAAGTGTGTTGGGTCCTGTGCTATACACGTTATATACATCTGATATGCCCATCCCGGAGCCACTAACCGTACGGCTGTGCAGCTTAAGCAGGATGATGTTAGCAACTTATGCAGACGACACGGCTATACTATCAACAGCATTTACCCAGGAAGAAGCTATTGCTAATTTGGACACCTTCTTAAAAACCCTCTCAGCATGGACAAAGAAGTGGAGCATCACCATAAATATTGCCAAAACCAAGCACGTCATGCACTCCTGGAGAAGAGTTCAGTTGCCAATTCTCCCACCACGCATAATGGGACAGCATCTAATGACGGAAAAGGAACATCCCTATCTGGGAGTTTTGCTGGGTCAGAAACTTATATTTACCTCGCAAGTCACAACCCTGGTAAGAAGGCTAAGGACTAGGGCCAGCAATCTGCACTGGCTTACTACAGAAAGCAGTAAATTGCCTCTTAAGACTAAAGTCCTCGTTTACAAGCAACTAATTGCACCAATTTGGCGTTATGCACTTCCGATCTGGGGCTCTCTTGTATGTGACTCTCAAATTGAAAGGATTCAGGTGGCACAGAATATAATTCTACGTCAAATAACGAATGCTCCATGGTACGTGAGAAACACTATGATACATGCGGACTTGAGTATTGACACAGTAGAAACCATATACTCTGATATTTGCACAAAATATTGGCATCGCTTACTTAATCATACCAACGAAGAAGCAAGACGAATAGCTGTAAGGCCCATAGTCCCACGAGTTCACTGCAGGTTCAGAAAAAGGTATATTGCCATGCTCAATAATGCTCTACCACAAGCAGCCCAGAACCAACAGTTGCGACTCCAAGGAACTACACAACCTTTAACCCAGCAAACACAACCGCCATCAATTCAAATTCAGCAAAACCGCATACAAGCAAGTCAACCACGTCCGTTATACCAGTTCCCAGAACCGCTGACATCCCAGAGCTCATCCCCTGAAATTTGTTTTCTGCCTTCTAGGAGAATAATACTTGCCCGTAGACGCATCATCACAGCGAAGGAGGCGGAAGAAGTGGTTGTGGCCCAACAGCAACCAATGCAGTCTCTACAACAACAGAAGCAAACTCTACACGCTTCATCCCAACCTCAACAGCGACTGCTACCAAAGCTCCTACTTATGGCCGCTGGATTATTCTCCCTGATGCCATATCAGTGCCAGCAATTCAAACAAACTAAGAGAGCTGATCCACATATAATGGAACGACATTTCCAGCGCATACACAACGCAAACAGAAGAAGACAATATGCACGGATTAGCCCCTCAAGGCATCACAGAACCAAACTAACACAGAATTACAGATTAAGACGACCAACACAATGGCGACATGAACTCCCACTATTATTTGGACACATAAATATCACAAAATCAAGACACCTGGACGAGGGCTGGTCAAACTGGCGCTACAACTACATTAAGATACTACTATTACACAACTGGATGAAGATAAGAAGATGGAGATAACACATGCACACTAACATATTTACACTAACACAATAATTGTAACACCTAAGCAGGCGTACACAAAAATAACAACAAAATCGCTCACAAAGCGTCACATGAAAATTCTGTCAAATGTTTAAAACAATATTATAGAATAAAAACTCCCCTTATGGGGCATATTGTGTTTAGCCTCTGTGCTAAACAGTTCAATAAAAAAAAATTCCCCCAAAAAAAAAAAAAAAAAAGCAAATTCGGCAAATTTTGTGGCTATTACTAGTGAGTGCACTCGCGACTTTTTCGTTTCAGGTGACCACGGACGAAGTAAACAGCCATCTCCAGAACGTGTGCCCACAGAGGAATAAAAAAGGCCATCTCCAGAGGCGTGAGTATTTAATCCGTGCTGGGGCCAGCGGCCCCCCGCTCATATATGGACACGGAGAAGTTATCTATCAAGACCGCGACACGTAAGTCTCGACCATCGCCTTATGCACGAGGACGCCAATCAGGTAATGGTAAAATAAGCTCTGATGAGGACTCTGATGACACATTGGTCCGGGTCAGCAAACTAATAAAGCAGACGGCCAATACCAATGCGGGCAATCATGAAGATGTAACTGCAAGCCATGTTTCAACTTGCATATCTGAAGACGCGAATATGTCGAACTCAAGGGAAAAGGAATACGTTATGACGCGGTATATGAATGATCCGGAAGCTGGCACATCCGGGAATGCAATCGCCAATAAACCAGCCTCATTAAAAGAAATAATCGAAGGTCCTGCTACAACGCACCCATGTATGGACTGGACCAGCATCCCATCTAAGCGTCGACATGGTAATGACGCTGATATGAATAAAAGCAAGAAGCCCGTCAGTATGAGCGCGGAATATGCCAATTCATTCCAAATGTTATCGGATATTGAAGACGTGGAATCTGACTCAACAAGCAATGTGCATGAGACTCGCCCAGCAACTCATCGTCGTACTATAAGCTATAATAATGCAGCCATTCAAGAACCTATTGCTAAGCCGGAGCCTTTATATCTCCCGAAATATAACGCAAACATTATGGAGCTTTTCGAAAGAATTGGCAGCATCATCGGAGAAAATAACTTCGTTACTAAGCCCTCTCCCTCTGGCGGACTCTGGATTTACTGCACTGACGTAAAAACATATCGGACTCTCGTCAGTAATTTTCAAGAAAACAATATCGAGTGTCACACCTATCAGTTGAAAAGTGAGCGTGGATACAGGGTGGTCATCCGATACCTACACCACGCAACTCCAAATGAGTGGATATCTGAGCAACTGGCCAAACAAGGGCACAGCGTGAGATATTGCAGTGTCATTAAAAATCGTTACACAAACAAGGCCTTGGACTTATTTCAAGTAGAACTTGATAAAGATGACAGCAACTCCAAAGTATTTGAAGTTACTCAGCTCGGTTGTCAACGAGTACGTGTGGAAAAGCCCAGAAGAATACTTGATAATGTTCCTCAATGCCATCGATGTCAGAAGTATGGGCACACAAAGAATTACTGTAATCGTATATTCAAATGCGTCAAATGCGGAGGCCCACATCCATCTACAGCTTGCAATAAGCCATCAACGACACCAGCGACATGTGCAAATTGCGATGGGCAACACCCGGCCAATTACAAGGGATGCTCTGTATTCAAGGCTGCCTGCAAAAAAGCTAGAGAAGAAGCAACACCTAAAGCTAATAAGTTATTATCGGAGTTGGGCCTGCCTACTCTCCCAAAAACAAAAGGTCGTCCGCAAAATCTTCAGCAGAATACTGCAAACAAACGTGCATCTTCCACTCAACGCCAACCAAGAATCGAGCATCAGCCTTCATCGGGTCACCAAACCCAGCCAACAACAAGTTACGCTGCAGCTCTTAGGGCTGGTATCCCAAACAATAACTCACAAAATATCCAGAAGCAACAGTCATCTTATAATCAGAGGACTAGAAACCCATCGCACTCAACAGAACGCGGTAGAGACCAACCGCCCAGAAGTCGAAGTCGCAGCTCACCCAGAGATGACGATCTTATTAGGAAGCTTAATCAGGTTATTTCATCCAACGCCATCAAACATAACAATATGGAGCAGCAAATGCAGAAGCTAATGGAGATGGTTACCAGCTTAGTTTCCACAGTAAATAGCTTAATGACGGCCCTGGTGCAAGCGAATGGAGCCAAAAATGTTTAACTCAAACACCCGTAATAAGGCAGCTGATCTGACGGATCCGCTAAAAATAGTAACCTGGAACTGTGCAGGTGTACGCAACAAACTACATGAATTGGAACACTTTATGAAGCAAAATAATACGGACATAATGCTATTAGCCGAATCACATCTTCGGGATAATGACACAATTAACATTAATGGATACCACACCTACACAGCAAATCATCCTTCAAACTCTCGCCGTGGGGGCGCAGTCATCTTAGTGAAGACAGCTATTCAACATATTTCGCTTACTCCTACATCTCTTACGAAGATACAGATTGCTCCAGTAGCTGTCACCTTAAAGAATGGATCTGTCATCAACATAGCTTCAATCTACTGTCCCCCTCAAGAACTATGGACGATGCAAGACTTCAAAGACCTCCTACAACATCTAGGTGACAAATTCATTGCTGCAGGAGATTGGAATGCCAGAAGCAATTGGTGGGGTAACGCAAGATCCAACAGTAGAGGCAAAGCCCTGCTACAGTGTATACAGCAATGTAAGTATAACATACTAGCAACTGGCTCATCTACGCGATATCCAAGAAGTGCACGTCAATCACCAACTGCGATAGACTTCGCTATCTACAATGGAATACGCCGTAATCTCCTGCACATCAACGAAACTTATGATCTGGGCTCTGATCACTTGCCTCTTCAGATGGATCTATTAAGTAAACCAGCAGTTAGCAACAACAACCCTCAACTTTTGCCATCGAACGCCAACATTGCCAAATTTCACCTATGGTTGAATATGCATATTAATCTAAACACGGAGCTCCACTGTGAAGATGACATTGAAGATGCTGTTAAAATCCTTGAGCACAACATACACTCCGCCGCCCAGTTTGCTGCCAACCTGGCACATCAGCCAATCGCAAAATGGACTGGATACAATTATATTTTAAGCCGGAGAACTCAGAAGATGATTGAAGCAAAGCGGCTGGTCAAACGCGTCATAATGGGCTATCATAACCCAGCGGCAAAACAGATACATAACATGCTGTCAAACAAAATAAGCAAGGAGATTGCGAAGTCCAAGGCAAGGAGAATGGACAGACTGTTGGAGACGATAGACACAAGCGACAAATATAGCATGAAGAAACTATGGCGAATCACGAATAACATCAAACGGCAGCCTGCTCCAAATTTGCCAGTGCGTAAACACAACCCGGTAAATATAAATGACCAATGGTGCAAGACTACCCAAGAGAAGGCTGAAGCTTTTGCTGAGCATCTTCAGCTTAGATTCAGGCCCATTGTCACTTCGCTTCCCTCTGACAGGAGCCTTATCGAGGAACAAACCATGCCACCACCGTTAACAGAAAGTCACAGCTTTAGCCCTATTAAAATCGAAGAAGTTCAATATGAGATCAAGGCAATGCAAGCAAATAAGTCTCCAGGTATGGACCGAATAGATAACAGAGCGATCAAGGCATTGCCGCTTTCGGCTCTGTTGTACATTGTACTGATATTTAACAATATGCTCAGGCTTGGGTACTTCCCAAAATTGTGGAAGAGAGCGCTGATCTTAATGGTCCAAAAGCCGGGCAAACCTTCGGATAAACTTGAATCTTACAGACCAATTAGTCTTCTAGCCGGGTTCTCAAAAATTTTTGAGCGACTGGTGCTGCGGCGAATCCTAGCTTTGGACTCCATTGAACAGGCTATCCCAAAACATCAGTTCGGATTTCGGCGAGAGCATGCTGCGGAGCAACAACTGGGCCGTGTCACCCAATTTATCTTGCAAGCGTACGAGGAAAACAAGTATTGCTCGGCTGTATATATGGACATACAAGAGGCTTTTGACCGGGTTTGGCACCATGGTCTGCTCTACAAATTAAAACAGCTCCTACCTCATATGTTATACAAACTAATCTATAGCTACCTAAATGAGCGCACCTACAGGGTAAAATGCTGCGGAGGTACTGTGTCTAGCATTAAAAATATATGTGCTGGTGTTCCACAAGGAAGTGTGTTGGGTCCTGTGCTATACACGTTATATACATCTGATATGCCCATCCCGGAGCCACTAACCGTACGGCTGTGCAGCTTAAGCAGGATGATGTTAGCAACTTATGCAGACGACACGGCTATACTATCAACAGCATTTACCCAGGAAGAAGCTATTGCTAATTTGGACACCTTCTTAAAAACCCTCTCAGCATGGACAAAGAAGTGGAGCATCACCATAAATATTGCCAAAACCAAGCACGTCATGCACTCCTGGAGAAGAGTTCAGTTGCCAATTCTCCCACCACGCATAATGGGACAGCATCTAATGACGGAAAAGGAACATCCCTATCTGGGAGTTTTGCTGGGTCAGAAACTTATATTTACCTCGCAAGTCACAACCCTGGTAAGAAGGCTAAGGACTAGGGCCAGCAATCTGCACTGGCTTACTACAGAAAGCAGTAAATTGCCTCTTAAGACTAAAGTCCTCGTTTACAAGCAACTAATTGCACCAATTTGGCGTTATGCACTTCCGATCTGGGGCTCTCTTGTATGTGACTCTCAAATTGAAAGGATTCAGGTGGCACAGAATATAATTCTACGTCAAATAACGAATGCTCCATGGTACGTGAGAAACACTATGATACATGCGGACTTGAGTATTGACACAGTAGAAACCATATACTCTGATATTTGCACAAAATATTGGCATCGCTTACTTAATCATACCAACGAAGAAGCAAGACGAATAGCTGTAAGGCCCATAGTCCCACGAGTTCACTGCAGGTTCAGAAAAAGGTATATTGCCATGCTCAATAATGCTCTACCACAAGCAGCCCAGAACCAACAGTTGCGACTCCAAGGAACTACACAACCTTTAACCCAGCAAACACAACCGCCATCAATTCAAATTCAGCAAAACCGCATACAAGCAAGTCAACCACGTCCGTTATACCAGTTCCCAGAACCGCTGACATCCCAGAGCTCATCCCCTGAAATTTGTTTTCTGCCTTCTAGGAGAATAATACTTGCCCGTAGACGCATCATCACAGCGAAGGAGGCGGAAGAAGTGGTTGTGGCCCAACAGCAACCAATGCAGTCTCTACAACAACAGAAGCAAACTCTACACGCTTCATCCCAACCTCAACAGCGACTGCTACCAAAGCTCCTACTTATGGCCGCTGGATTATTCTCCCTGATGCCATATCAGTGCCAGCAATTCAAACAAACTAAGAGAGCTGATCCACATATAATGGAACGACATTTCCAGCGCATACACAACGCAAACAGAAGAAGACAATATGCACGGATTAGCCCCTCAAGGCATCACAGAACCAAACTAACACAGAATTACAGATTAAGACGACCAACACAATGGCGACATGAACTCCCACTATTATTTGGACACATAAATATCACAAAATCAAGACACCTGGACGAGGGCTGGTCAAACTGGCGCTACAACTACATTAAGATACTACTATTACACAACTGGATGAAGATAAGAAGATGGAGATAACACATGCACACTAACATATTTACACTAACACAATAATTGTAACACCTAAGCAGGCGTACACAAAAATAACAACAAAATCGCTCACAAAGCGTCACATGAAAATTCTGTCAAATGTTTAAAACAATATTATAGAATAAAAACTCCCCTTATGGGGCATATTGTGTTTAGCCTCTGTGCTAAACAGTTAAACATGAATAAGAATAAATATCAAGTCCTCTCTGACAGCGATGATATGGGCATGGACGAGGAAGGAGATGAAAATAGCGAAGCTGATAGTGAAATTACTGCAGTTTCAAACCATTGCGAGGAGGAAAATGCAAACAATGAAGAGGCCAACCCCCAACCAACCTTCTTGCCGGAGCCACTTTTCTTACCGAATATTAATGGAAGCATAATCCCATTAATAACCCACTTCAACAGACTTATTGGAGAAGAGAGCTACACCACCAAGCCTACTAAGGATCAAGGGTTGAGGGTCCAGTGCCTCAACATAAGCGCATATCGGTCTCTGGTGAGCTATCTGGAGGAAAATAACATTCAATGCCACACCTACCAACTAAAGAACGACAGAGGCTTCAGAGTGGTCATTAGACACCTTCATCGGGCAACGCCTAATGAGTGGATTAAGGAGCAGCTGGCTAAACGTGGTCATATCGCCCGGTATGTCAATGTAATCAAAAGACGCCACACTAAAGAAACACTTGATCTGTTTGAGGTTGAACTGCAACCTAAAGACAACAACTATGACATTTATAAAGTAGAGTCTCTGGGATGTCAAAAAATCAAAGTAGAAAAACCAATCAGGTCCCTCGATGTAGTTCAGTGCCATCGGTGTCAACAGTTTGGGCACACCAAGAACTATTGCCGCAGGATATTCAGGTGCGTGAAATGCGCAGAGTGCCACCCGTCGACTGCTTGTGAAAAGCCTTCTAATGTTGATGCCAAATGCGCCAATTGTGAGGGGAAGCACACAGCAAGTTTTAAAGGTTGTGTCAAGTATAAGGAAGCCTTTCGAAAGAAGCAATCAGAAGGAGCATTTCAAGCTAATAAGCTCCTCACAGAGTTAGGTCTCCCAAACCTACCGATAAATACTAGAGGGCAACAGCAACGCCAGCAGCATCGTCAACAACAACGTCAACAACAAGCTCAACTGCAACAGGCATCGCTCAACAGGCAGCAGCAACCAGCCATCCAGCAGCAGCCCTTAAATTCGCCACCAGTTAACACCTATGCGAATGCCCTTAAATCTGGTCTTCCTCTAAACCACTCCCAGAAACCTCAAAAGCAGCAGCCACCCAAACAACACCAGCGTGACCCCCGCCTGCAGCAGCGGAACCAGGCAGTCCAACAACAGCAGCAGCGTGACCCATGCCTGCGACAGCATAATCCAGCAGCAGAGCAACAGCAGCAGCGTAATCAATCTGCCCAGCAGCCAATGCCTCCAGCTGGTGTACCTGCAGCACCAGTGAGCCAACAATATAGAAGTCGCAGCAGAGGAGGCCAACAGTATAGGAGCCACAGCCGTGGCGGTGAACGGAATCCAGACAATCAGATGCATATGGTCTGTCACAAGCTAGACCAACTTATATCACTTACTATTGAAAATTCTAGGGGTAAAACTGTCCCTGCCACTAACAACAGGTTCGAGGACAAAATGGACAAAATCCTTGAGACCATGAACAACATGATGACCATGATATCCAACCTCATGATGGTTATAGGACGCGCCAATGGAAACAAAAATGTCTAGTACAAACAATTATTTCTCCTCTCCGTCTAGTCAACCAAATAGACGCCAACTAAACTCAATGACAGACAATAATTTAAAAATCGCATTTTGGAACTCTGCGGGGCTCCGCAACAAACTTCAAGAACTGGAACATTTTATGACTGAAAACAATTTGGACATTATGCTAATATCTGAAACTCATTTAAAAGAAAATGACATAATAGACATTGATGGATACCTCACATATCAGGCAAATCACCCGGCAAATTCACGGCGAGGTGGTGCTGCCGTTTTAGTAAAGCGCTCTATCCAACATGTTGCACTCATCCCGACTTCCTTGGTCATGATTCAACTTGCTGCTGTAGCCATCACCCTGCACAATGGTACTGTCATCAATATAGCATCTGTTTATTGCCCTCCTACAGAAAACTGGTTTGAGCAAGATTTCAATTTCGTTTTCCGTCAACTGGGTCAGAAATTCTTAGCGGCTGGAGACTGGAACGCTAGAAATAGTTGGTGGGGTAATGTAAGGTCAAATAGAAGAGGAAGAACCCTGCTAGAGTGTGTACAACGGCAAAATTACGATATTTTGGCAACAGGCTCATCAACACGCTTTCCAAGAAGTGCTCGGCAATCCCCAACTGCGATTGACTTTGCAGTTTACAAAGGTGTGCACCGTGATTTGCTTAAAATTTTTGCCACACATGATTTGGGGTCAGATCATCTGCCTCTTAGGATTGACTTACTGAGCAAACCAGCTATGAACAGCACCAATGGACAACTTCTACCTGCAAACGCGAGCATACCAAAATTCCATCTGTGGCTCAACAATCACGTCCTATTGAACACGGAATTGCATTCTGCCGAAGATATTGATGATGCCGTTCAAATCCTTGAAAGAAATATCCATTCTGCAGCCAAGTTTGCTGCAAAATTAGCCTTCCAGAAGAATACAGGACGTTTGCGAAACAACTTCAATATAAATAGGCAAACACAAAAAATGATAGAGGCCAAGAAACTGGTAAAGCGCTACATGATGGGTCACTATAGTGAAGCAGCGAAGCAAATTCACAACAGACTGTCCAACAGGATCAGCAAATCAATTAAAAAAGCAAAGGAAGACAGACTGGATGGTTTACTGGAGTCAATTGACCCAACTGATCGATACAATATGCAAAAGTTGTGGCGTTTAACCAATAACATCAAAAGGCAGCCGGCACCTAACCTGCCAGTCAGAAAACATGATACTGGGAATGGTACTGCTGAATGGTGCAAAACATCTTTAGAAAAGGCTGAGGCGTTTGCACTCCATTTGGAATTAAGATTTATGCCAAGAATCACATCGCTTCCATCTGACAGAGCCATTATTGAACGCCAAGCCTCGCTCCCATTGGCAACTGAAGAACTCAGATTCACTCCAATCCTGATCAGTGAGCTCCAGGCTGAAATTGAGGCTCTCAAGAATAAAAAATCACCAGGTATGGACCGAATTGACAATCGTACGATCAAAGCACTTCCAAGGTCAGCTGTGCTATACCTCCTCCACATCTACAACAGCATGTTGCGTCTTGGTCATTTTCCTCAAAGCTGGAAATGTGCGAAGATCTCCATGATACCGAAGCCTGGGAAACCAACTGACCAGCTTTCCTCATACAGACCTATTAGCCTACTGACTGGCTTTTCTAAAATTTTTGAGCGATTGGTCTTGCGACGAATGTTCCAGCTTGATTCAGTCATCAACTACATTCCCAATCACCAGTTTGGTTTCAGACATGAGCATGCTGCCGAGCAACAGCTAGGCCGAGTTACGCAATTCATCCTAAAAGCGTATGAATCCAATATGTATTGTTCCGCCGTTTACATGGATATACAGGAGGCGTTTGACCGAGTTTGGCATAACGGCTTGAGGTTTAAGCTTAAGCAGATATTACCAGAAGCTCTATACCGAATAATCTGCAAGTACCTTACAGACCGCACATTCATGGTGGAATGCTGTGGTGGTGCCAGATCAAGTATAAAGAAAATTAATGCTGGCGTTCCACAGGGCAGTGTGCTGGGACCCATACTTTACACGATATACACAGCAGATATGCCATCTCCGCGACTCGGTATACACAATGCAAATAGGCTAATAGTCGCAACATACGCAGACGATACGGCCATCCTATCAGCAGCTCACACGCAGGAAGATGCAGTTGCTAATTCTGAGCTATTTTTAATCACCTTAACACAATGGGCCAGAAAATGGGGAATAACCGTAAATGTTGCAAAAACCAAGCATTTATTTCATACCTGGAGAAATCTTCAGCTGCCACCTTTGCCCCCGAGCATCATGGACCAACATTTGGTCACTGAAGAAAGACACCCTTATCTTGGTCTACAGATGGATAAAAAATTGCTTTTTGGCTCCCATGTCTCGACTCTAGTGGGCAGAATTAGAGCGAGAGCTGAAAAACTGCGCTGGCTGATCTCTGGCAGTAGCAAACTCCCACTCAGAACTAAGGTCATCATTTACAAGCAGCTTATTGCACCGATTTGGCAATATGCTATACCTGTTTGGGGATCCTTAATCAGCGAATCGCAAATCGGGCGAATTCAGGTTGCTCAAAACCGTATATTAAGACTGATGACAGATGCTCCTTGGTACGTACGCAATAATACTTTACACACAGATCTGGCTGTGGAAAAAGTGGACAGCGTCTTTAATACAGCATGCTCTAAATATTGGGAGCGCCTCCAAAATCACAGCAACGAAGAAGCCAGACAAATCGCCCGAGAGCCCATGGTGCCATACAGACATGCGGGAGTCAGGAAAAGATATAGGGAAATGCTACAAAATCACTTACCTCAAGTAAACCTTATCCAGAATCAGCTACCACAGCACCGGATGCAGCAGATTCCTAGCAGCAACAGGATCCTCCCACAACAACAACAACAGCAGGTAACTCATGACGAACCGCGACAAATTAACAGAACTCTGTTTCCACTCCTCGAAAGGCCAATGAACTTTCGAGATCAGCTCCTCTATGACCAAAATAGGCGGATAGCAATGAGAAGCCAGCGTAGTCAGCAAATTCCTGCTAGACCTCCAACAAGTGCCAGTCCATCCCAGTTCCAGCCACCCTTTGGTTCAAGTCCATATACCAACTCATTACCTGAGGTGCAATTGCGATTTGAACCAACAAGGAGAATAATACTACAGCGTAGAGCGAGACCAGCAACGGCGGAACCATTAACTGATGCTGAAAATCTGAATCCACCAATAATATCTGCCCAAGAAATGCATCATAGCCGAAGCTCTGATTCAGAGCCAAATTCCATAATAGCCAGAGCCCACTCAGCAGATCAAACAGAGACTATTCCGCCTATTGCAGTGCCCCTCGGGTTACATAAGAGACTGGTCTCAAACTCACCAGATATCTCCACTTCCTTGCTAACTATCGGCCGGACTGCTGAGCGACCACACACGCTAATAACAGCACATATGATGGCGAATAATAGCGCGTCTGCAGACTCATCTGACGAATTGACTCCACCCCCATCTGCTGTGCTGGCTCCCATCAGGCGAATAGTATGTAGACGTCGCACCAGGCCTACATGCAGAGGTGTTCCCACAGAAAATGGATCGAGTACTGATGATTCGACTCCATCGCCATCTGCTATGCCAGTTCCCGCAAGGCGAATAATATGTAGACGGCGCACCAGGCCCATATGTATGTCCCCAAGTGTCAGTGTAATGCAGTCAAATCCATCTATACGGTATGCCCAGATGTCAAACACTTGCCTGAGCTCAGACACCTCTGAGAAGTCGAGTCCCAGCAGCCTCAAAGCGGATCATATGCCCATTAGACGCATTGTATGTCAGCGATGGACCAGGCCATTAGCTGCGGCTCATGTGACGCATCCTAGTCCAAATGCATCCACACCAGATGAACAACAAAAGCTTCTGATTGCAGTCTCTTCGGATGATCATCAACATGCCCCGGACCAGCGTCGATAACAAGGTCAATAAGGGAAACCACAGCCGAGTAAAAACTCACCCTGGCTGCGGAATCCGAGACGATGGGGCCCCTATATTCCACCATGGCCATCTATGTCTTGAAGGCACCAGTCAATGAAGCCGATGAAGGCGCCAATTAATTCTTTAAAAATGCACTGAATTGTATTAATATAGAATAAAACTTATTTACAGATTCTCAAGGCCACTATGATCGGGTTCGGGAGTAGTAGGCTGTGACAATTTTGGAGCAGCCTCTACTCCTGAATCCCGTAATTAGTTGGCCGGTCAGAATCTGTAAAAAACATATTGTGTTTAGCCTCTGTGCTAAACAGTTCAATAAATTAACAACCCATAACAAATGGGAGAGCAGCAAATGCAGCTAATGGAGATGGTTACCAGCTTAGTTTCCACAGTAAATAGCTTAATGACGGCCCTGGTGCAAGCGAATGGAGCCAAAAATGTTTAACTCAAACACCCGTAATAAGGCAGCTGATCTGACGGATCCGCTAAAAATAGTAACCTGGAACTGTGCAGGTGTACGCAACAAACTACATGAATTGGAACACTTTATGAAGCAAAATAATACGGACATAATGCTATTAGCCGAATCACATCTTCGGGATAATGACACAATTAACATTAATGGATACCACACCTACACAGCAAATCATCCTTCAAACTCTCGCCGTGGGGGCGCAGTCATCTTAGTGAAGACAGCTATTCAACATATTTCGCTTACTCCTACATCTCTTACGAAGATACAGATTGCTCCAGTAGCTGTCACCTTAAAGAATGGATCTGTCATCAACATAGCTTCAATCTACTGTCCCCCTCAAGAACTATGGACGATGCAAGACTTCAAAGACCTCCTACAACATCTAGGTGACAAATTCATTGCTGCAGGAGATTGGAATGCCAGAAGCAATTGGTGGGGTAACGCAAAGATCCAACAGTAGAGGCAAAGCCCTGCTACAGTGTATACAGCAATGTAAGTATAACATACTAGCAACTGGCTCATCTACGCGATATCCAAGAAGTGCACGTCAATCACCAACTGCGATAGACTTCGCTATCTACAATGGAATACGCCGTAATCCCACAAATCAACGAAACTTATGATCTGGGCTCAGCATCACTTGCCTCTTCAGATGGATCTATTAAGTAAACCAGCAGTTAGCAACAACAACCCTCAACTTTTGCCATCGAACGCCAACATTGCCAAATTTCACCTATGGTTGAATATGCATATTAATCTAAACACGGAGCTCCACTGTGAAGATGACATTGAAGATGCTGTTAAAATCCTTGAGCACAACATACACTCCGCCGCCCAGTTTGCTGCCAACCTGGCACATCAGCCAATCGCAAAAATGGACTGGATACAATTATATTTTAAGCCGGAGAACTCAGAAGATGATTGAAGCAAAGCGGCTGGTCAAACGCGTCATAATGGGCTATCATAACCCAGCGGCAAAACAGATACATAACATGCTGTCAAACAAAATAAGCAAGGAGATTGCGAAGTCCAAGGCAAGGAGAATGGACAGACTGTTGGAGACGATAGACACAAGCGACAAATATAGCATGAAGAAACTATGGCGAATCACGAATAACATCAAACGGCAGCCTGCTCCAAATTTGCCAGTGCGTAAACACAACCCGGTAAATATAAATGACCAATGGTGCAAGACTACCCAAGAGAAGGCTAAGCTTTTGCTGAGCATCTTCAGCTTAGATTCAGGCCCATTGTCACTTCGCTCCTCCTGACAGGAGCCTATCGAGGAACAAACCATGCCACCACCGTTAACAGAAAGTCACAGCTTTAGCCCTATTAAAATCGAAGAAGTTCAATATGAGATCAAGGCAATGCAAGCAAATAAGTCTCCAGGTATGGACCGAATAGATAACAGAGCGATCAAGGCATTGCCGCTTTCGGCTCTGTTGTACATTGTACTGATATTTAACAATATGCTCAGGCTTGGGTACTTCCCAAAATTGTGGAAGAGAGCGCTGATCTTAATGGTCCAAAAGCCGGGCAAACCTTCGGATAAACTTGAATCTTACGGACGAATTAGTCTTCTAGCCGGGTTCTCAAAAATTTTGAGCGACTGGTGCTGCGGCGAATCCTAGCTTTGGACTCCATTGAACAGGCTATCCCAAAACATCAGTTCGGATTTCGGCGAGAGCATGCTGCGGAGCAACAACTGGGCCGTGTCACCCAATTTATCTTGCAAGCGTACGAGGAAAACAAGTATTGCTCGGCTGTATATATGGACATACAAGAGGCTTTTGACCGGGTTTGGCACCATGGTCTGCTCTACAAATTAAAACAGCTCCTACCTCATATGTTATACAAACTAATCTATAGCTACCTAAATGAGCGCACCTACAGGGTAAAATGCTGCGGAGGTACTGTGTCTAGCATTAAAAATATATGTGCTGGTGTTCCACAAGGAAGTGTGTTGGGTCCTGTGCTATACACGTTATATACATCTGATAGCCCATCCCGGAGCCACTAACCGTACGGCTGTGCAGCTAAGCAGGATGATGTTAGCAACTTATGCAGACGACACGGCTATACTATCAACAGCATTTACCCAGGAAGAGCTATTGCTAATTTGGACACCTTCTTAAAAACCCTCTCAGCATGGACAAAGAAGTGGAGCATCACCATAAATATTGCCAAAACCAAGCACGTCATGCACTCCTGGAGAAGAGTTCAGTTGCCAATTCTCCCACCACGCATAATGGGACAGCATCTAATGACGGAAAAGGAACATCCCTATCTGGGAGTTTTGCTGGGTCAGAAACTTATATTTACCTCGCAAGTCACAACCCTGGTAAGAAGGCTAAGGACTAGGGCCAGCAATCTGCACTGGCTTACTACAGAAAGCAGTAAATTGCCTCTTAAGACTAAAGTCCTCGTTTACAAGCAACTAATTGCACCAATTTGGCGTTATGCACTTCCGATCTGGGGCTCTCTTGTATGTGACTCTCAAATTGAAAGGATTCAGGTGGCACAGAATATAATTCTACGTCAAATAACGAATGCTCCATGGTACGTGAGAAACACTATGATACATGCGGACTTGAGTATTGACACAGTAGAAACCATATACTCTGATATTTGCACAAAATATTGGCATCGCTTACTTAATCATACCAACGAAGAAGCAAGACGAATAGCTGTAAGGCCCATAGTCCCACGAGTTCACTGCAGGTTCAGAAAAGGTATATTGCCATGCTCAATAATGCTCTACCACAAGCAGCCCAGAACCAACAGTTGCGACTCCAAGGAACTACACAACCTTAACCCAGCAAACACAACCGCCATCAATTCAAATTCAGCAAAACCGCATACAAGCAAGTCAACCACGTCCGTTATACCAGTTCCCAGAACCGCTGACATCCCAGAGCTCATCCCCTGAAATTTGTTTTCTGCCTTCTAGGAGAATAATACTTGCCCGTAGACGCATCATCACAGCGAAGGAGGCGGAAGAAGTGGTTGTGGCCCAACAAACCAATGCAGTCTCTACAACAACAGAAGCAAACTCTACACGCTTCAAAACAGCGACTGCTACCAAAGCTCCCTACTTATGGCCGCTGGATTATTCTCCCTGATGCCATATCAGTGCCAGCAATTACAAAAAAAGCAAAGAGATAAACAACATATAATGGAACGACATTTCCAGCGCATACACAACGCAAACAGAAGAAGACAATATGCACGGATTAGCCCCTCAAGGCATCACAGAACCAAACTAACACAGAATTACAGATTAAGACGACCAACACAATGGCGACATGAACTCCCACTATTATTTGGACACATAAATATCACAAAATCAAGACACCTGGACGAGGGCTGGTCAAACTGGCGCTACAACTACATTAAGATACTAGACCTAATGCCAAATAAATCAACAGTAGCTGTCTCAACAAAAACTTACCATCAACTTACCAAAATGGCCCAGGAAATGGATGATGACTTGTCTGCTATTCTTCATCTGCGGACAAAAAACTCTAATACAATGAGCCGCTGTCTCCTCAGTGCCATAAATCCTGTAATGCAGTCCAATCTAAACCGCTAGACAGATGGATGACCCGTTCAGAAGGATTACCTAGAGCAGACCACACTACAACGCCAGAGTGCAAAACCTGTGGATGCTACTGTGATGGATGACCCTAGAAGGATGGCCTCTATGCTGCGCCAAATACTAACACCCATTAATACTAACATCTCTTCTCTAAATTTGCAGGTTGTTCTCTGCCAAACGCATGTGGCCAGACGACGACCTATGGAAAATGCTAGTACTGGGCTGATTCCAACACCCTTTAATCAGTCTACAAATGGTTCAAATGATGCAGCGGCTGGTGCTGCTCACACACTACTCAGGATGACCATCAAAAGGCGTAGATCCTGCTCCAACCGACGTGCATGTCATCACTTTGGAGTGGGTCCTCTGAAGCGTCGGACTTCTGGTGCTATTTTGCCAAGCACATCTCTGAGGCTGGTCCACGACTGGCCTTGGTCGGCAAACCAACTGCAGCGCTCTCCAGATGATACTTGTCTGGTCACACCAACTCGTACTCCACCCTGGCTCTGCAGGCCACCTCAGATGACTGGCCAGTTATTGTATGGATGTCCCTTTTGCAGCTCTGTGTTCTGCAAAATTAATCATCAGTATGTGGCAAATATTTAAAAACATATACACTACACTGGCTGCTGGCCATCTACTCATCTGTTGAAGCCGGCTGCGCTGCCTGTCCTGGAACATAACTGGGCGCTGATGACCTTATTGGACGACTCACAGGCTGCTACCAGGGCACTTGACACCATTTCCAGCCCTAACTTTCATTTCCTGGGTGTTTGGCAGGCACTTGCCAATTGTACAAATTCTGCTTCGGTGTCTGGCCAATCACACACACACACACATACGGGCCTCTGCTGCCATGCCTCCTATGGAGCCTTTATGTGTACTGCTGATATACTGGATGAGGTGCTGGTGGCCCCTGGTGTACTCTAAATCCCTTCTGGACATCTGTGGATGAGTTAAACTAGTAATGCGAATAACCATTTGCAAAGTCAACATACTTACTTTGGCTGTTTTGACACACACATACACTCACACACTGGTGCCGGCGGCCTGGCATCCGATGCATGCACCCTGGCGGTGGCATTGGAGGTTCTTGCAGCTGCTGTCTTGGTGTCGAGTGGATGGCCTGATGTCCCCAAAGATGTTCTGCAAAAGTTTAAAATTAATTAGAGTCTCCTTTATAGTTTAAAAAATTACTTTTATATTTCTGCATTCTGCTTTTTGTCAAAATTCTATTATGGAGGCACAGCGTTGCCAGTACAAAATCTGGTATACAGCTGTTGCCTTCACTGCCTCTGCTTACACTTCATGTACAGTGGGCAATTAATGCTGTTATTATTTCAAATTGAATGTTTAGAGTCAATGTTGCCAAAACTTATTTTGATTGTATAGAATCATGTTGCTATAAATTTTATTGATTTCTATGTTTAGAATCAATGTTGTTAATAATATTTATAAAATGTTTCCAAGAGAATACATACATAAATAAAGAAGGCCAGGAAGCGACTCTTTAGTCGTCGCCAGCCGTTATTTGTGTGCCACTGATGCCAAGACACGCCCTCCTGTTAAGCTCTCCATGGACTCCGAACTGGCACTCATCCCATAGATTCCAACGCTGCTCCTGAAAAATTTAATTCAGAAATCAGTGACTGCTGGTTGCAAAGGCGGGTCCACTCACAACACCTATATGGCTTGCCTGTATTTTGGCCACACTGATGTCCAAGCTATGTGTCCATCCAACTGGTCCAATTCTACTGTCCAAGGGCTGGTATTGCTTCTTCCATGTTTGTGTACCTGCGCCGGCGGAGTTTGTACTGATGTGGATATTTATTATGGGTCTGTGATGCGGCTGCTGACTCCCCACTCCACCTCCTGCAAAATTTGTAAACAAATTACTGCCGGCATAACTGTGCTGGCATACTAACATTTGGAATACACACGCATCTACTCTGGTAGCTGGCTGCTCACATACACACGCACATACGTATGTGCCTTGGCTGCCAGTCCCGGGCCCAGGCAGGGCTCGCCTGGTGTCCAACTCTACTGGCTGGATGCTGAGTGCAACTCCTTAGCACCTGCAATGCTAATCCCTGGCCTGGTTTTTCCTGCACATCCCAATGCACGTTTTTCTGGTTGCCGGTCTCCTCACACATACACGCACGTCTGTATGCGGCCTGGCCTTTGGCTGCTGGCTCCCACGGGTCTGTTTGCTGGGTCACGATTTGCGGACGTTCTCTGGTGTCACTCGGCCTGATACACCCATTGCTGACTCCTGAATGAATTGTTAAGCTCATCATTCCAATTTATTTGTGTCAAACAGTTGTCCTCTGCCCTGTGCCAAAAAATAAGAATTATGTAAACACGCGCTTTGAACAACAGCATTGCCAGACTTGAAAAATGGCAACCTCTTATCTCTTTCAATGTTATTGCACAGTGGTTCAACATATCTGGAAAAATGTTTATTGTATCAAATTATGTTATTTTATTATTAAGAAATAATTTTGTCAAATGTTTGTAATTTTATAGCACAGTGGTGCAAACTACTTCAAATATTGCTCAATGAAGCAAATATTGTACCTAAAAATATTTGTAAAATATTATATTTATGTAATGTACACAAATAAATTACAAGGCCTGGAATTGACGTCAGTCGTCGCCAGGTCCTTACCGTGCGCGCACCGTCGCCACTAAATTGAAAAAAAAAAAAAATAAAAAAAAACTAAATAAAAAAAACCACTAAATAAAAAAAAAACACTCAATATAAAAAAAAAAATTGAAAAAAAATAAATAAATTAATAAAAAGTATAAACAATTTAAAACAAAAAATTAACAATTTTGCATGGGCAATGCTAAAAGCTACAAGAAACTGAAAAGTGATAATTAAAATAAATTGTTGCTAAAAATGGTTAATAATACTACTTAAAATTTAAAAACAATTTAACAAGGGTGCCGCGTAACGTTGCAACAACCCGATTATTAACGCTAAAAAACATTAAAACCGGCTGCGCGACGGACTAAAGCAATTTGTTGCTAATTAATTGCTATTTTAACACGTTTTTCGTTATTCGTACGTTTGTGTGTGTTCAAGGAGTTTTATTTGCTGTAAAACTCTATTTGTGAGCGTCTACGCATTGTACTTTTACTGTGTTACTTGTCAGTGTATGTGAGAGCATACACTCATATATGTTATACAGTTGCTTGAATAGCATCCACAAAAATGGCCACTGGTGCAAACGCTAACACTAACACATACAATTACACCGTCTCTCGCTCTCTCTGGGAGGATGATGGCGATCAAGAGCGCACCAATACATCTATAACACATGACGACTCATCTAATGAAGAGATATTGGAATCAGATTCTGGCAGCGATGGAAATGTTACCACCTTAGAAATCAAAGCGCCTACGCAGGATTTTTCATTTAATTTCACTGCCCCTATTGACCTTAGTTTGATTACCTCAACACCCTCTAAACGCAATCTATCTAGGGGGGAAGCTTGAAATTTCAAAACTTACCAAGGCTCTGTCAAAATCCAACACAAAAATCCAGCCTAGATCTTTGGGAAAGCATCCCAAACCTGTTCGCCTGGCTGCGTGTGCCAGTGCTGCGCTTTTAAGGCATCCTCACTCAAAGAAAACGCGCTTAGCAGACAAACTGACGAGGGCGGCTAAATTAAAGCCCGTAAAAATTGCTAAAAACTCTGCCATACGAGCAGAGATGGATCGTAACCTGGCCGAAAGTAAAGCTATTATGGACAGGTTTTTGAAAGACGGAGAAACGAATGCTAAAGGCACGCGCAGGGTGCAGAAGCCACTGGTGGCAGAAGCTGACGGCCAGCCCAGCCGCAAAATGGAAGTTGACCTGACGGCCTTAACCCCTCAGCAGCAGCAACAACAACAAATGCAGCAGGCTGCCATGGAGGAAAAAATACCTGCCATCTTCATTCATGAAGTGAAGGAAATTCAGCCATTATTAGACAGACTCAACAGCATCCCGGGCATAGGCAAATTCACATCTAAATGCTCCACCATCCTTGGTAGCATTAAAATTGAGTGTGAGAACATGACGACATACAACATGTTATTAAGTGCGCTAAATGTCGAAAAAACTCACACACACCAACCAATTAGTGAGCGTGCCTACAAGGTAATTGTACGCCACCTACATTTTTCCACTCCCTGTGACTGGATAAGGAACCAGCTGCGCATGCTCGGCTTTGAGGTAAAAAACGTTAATGTTATGAAGCATAGGCGACGACTCACGCCTATGAACATGTTTAACATCCAACTGCAGCCAAGGATTGATGGAGGGAATGACAAAATTCTTGCAATCACTGAACTTGGCAATCAAAAGGTGGTATTTGAACGTCAATTGAGGAGGCATGACCCTGTCCAGTGCCACCGTTGCCAGGCATACGGACACACTAAGAACTACTGCCGCAAGCCCTTTGTATGCCACAAATGTGCTGGTGGCCACCCCTCTACAGACTGCGCGAACATCAGAGTTAAAAACCCCAAGTGTGCTAATTGCCAGGGCGCACATATTGCAAACTATAAGGGATGCCCCAAGTTTAAGCAAGCTCGGGAGAATCTTGTTATAAACAAATTACGCGCAAACCATGGCAGGCAGAGGCAGCAGCAGCAGAGACAACACCAGCAGAAGCAGCGTACAAATCCGGCCCCTCCTTCTTCTCCCAAAGGAAAGAGTGGCAGCTCCAACGGTCGTGTCCAAAGTGGGTCCTCAGCTGAGACTCTCCAGCAGCAGCAGCAGCAGATACCTAAAACACCCGCTACTAATTCTGGGAAGCAGCATCAGCAGCAGCAAAACCAACTGGAGAGGCAAAATTTATCTAAGGCAAGTCCCCCTCCTCAACAGCAACAACAGTCTAAAATCCCAAAAGATGATGGCCCTCTTATGCGCGCCTTGGAGGCCCATACTTTAATTGCCACTGAAATGGGTAAAAAGATAGATGCCCTTCTATCTATTCTACATATCATCTTGAGGGGTAACTCTGCCTTGGCAAATTGCTCGCCGCCAAACAACGCTAATCCAAACCTAAATGCCTAATTCTACAATTACATTTTCTCACACGGCCGCCAATACCCAAAAAACTAAAAACGCTACTAGTCCAGCATATTCCTTAATACCTATTTTTTCTACTGCTACTATTTTACCTAAAAAAAGGAAAAAAAAATGGTAATAAAATTAAAAGGAAAACTATAAATTAACAAAATAAAGGAAAACCTAACCAGCGCTAAGTTTCCACAACCTGGATAAAATCTTGCTGATGGCGATTCGAGACAGTGAGGACTATCAGTGCGACCCAAGCGCAAAGCAACTATTATGTCTGTAGTCACCGACTATAACAATAAGACATTCCTTGTTACTAAAAACTACACAAGGTGATGTGATCTGGCAGCTTCTGCAAAATTCTTTCGGAGGTAATTTCGTATTATCGCGACTTAAAAGCTAAGCAATGTTATTGTCCTACTCACTTACTACAATAACAAAACATATTGCTAGGATGATGTTGGCTATACATCTCACCTGCGCTCAATGCAAACAGAAGCTAAAATCTGCGAGATCCTGCTCACAGACTATAATAAATTAAAAACAAATATATCAAAACGTTAAAACTAAAGGCAAAGCAGCAGAAGAAAACACAAGAAGCTGCTAAACCAAAATCTGTCAAGAGATTTTGTGAGCTAATGATTAATACGTATGCTGGACTATTTCGGAATGGCCTAATCTCAAGGGATGAACTGGAGGAAAGAATAAAGGACCAACCGATCCGAATTCAAAGGCTTATGCTACCAGCTCCTTCTGCGGCTGAGCTACTTCAACCTCCATCTGAAGAACAACAGCTTAACTTTGTTTACTGGCACTGCAGGAGCAATTGGCCCGAGAAATGGACGAATGGCTTGAAGAATCTGCCACAATGCCTCCGTCTATGGATTTGAACGAGCTACCAATTCCTCAAAAGCTACCAAGGCAAACTCCTGAGTCCATCCAAAAAGATGCTTATACACAGAAGGAAGATCCAAAGATGAGTCATGCGAATCTGGAGTGCATTGACGCAGCCGCTACTAACAAAACCAATAACAAAGCTAACACCTCTGCTCTAAACTTACAGATCCCATTTATTATAAAAACCAAAAATATCTACAGCAGAGGCGTTTGGTTGATGACATCATCTTGCCTCCTCCAAGGCTGCGTTCGCCCCATGGGTGGCGCCGCACAGTTCACCGCAAGACACGCCCTCCTGTTAAGCTCTCCATGGACTCCGAACTGGCACTCATCCCATAGATTCCAACGCTGCTCCTGAAAAATTTAATTCAGAAATCAGTGACTGCTGGTTGCAAAGGCGGGTCCACTCACAACACCTATATGGCTTGCCTGTATTTTGGCCACACTGATGTCCAAGCTATGTGTCCATCCAACTGGTCCAATTCTACTGTCCAAGGGCTGGTATTGCTTCTTCCATGTTTGTGTACCTGCGCCGGCGGAATTTGTACTGATGTGGATATTTATTATGGGTCTGTAATGCGGCTGCTGACTCCCCACTCCACCTCCTGCAAAATTTGTAAACAAATTACTGCCGGCATAACTGTGCTGGCATACTAACATTTGGAATACACACGCATCTACTCTGGTAGCTGGCTGCTCACATACACACGCACATACGTATGTGCCTTGGCTGCCAGTCCCGGGCCCAGGCAGGGCTCGCCTGGTGTCCAACTCTACTGGCTGGATGCTGAGTGCAACTCCTTAGCACCCGCAATGCTGATCCCTGGCCTTTTTCCTGCACATCCCAATGCACGCTTTTCTGGTTGCCGGTCTCCTCACACATACACGCACGTCTGTATGCGGCCTGGCCTTTGGCTGCTGGCTCCCACGGGTCTGTTTGCTGGGTCACGATTTGCGGGCGTTCTCTGGTGTCACTCGGCCTGATGCACCCATTGCTGACTCCTGTATGAATTGTTAAGCTCATCATTCCAATTTATTTGTGTCAAACAGTTGTCCTCTGCCCTGTGCCAAAAAATAAGAATTATGTAAACACGCGCTTTGAACAACAGCATTGCCAGACTTGAAAAATGGCAACCTCTTATCTCTTTCAATGTTATTGCACAGTGGTTCAACATATCTGGAAAAATGTTTATTGTATCAAATTATGTTATTTTATTATTAAGAAATAATTTTGTTAAATGTTTGTAATTTTTATAGCACAGTGGTGCAAACTACTTCAAATATTGCTCAATGAAGCAAAAATTGTACCTAAAAATATTTGTAAAATATTATATTTATGTAATGTACACAAATAAATTACAAGGCCTGGAATTGACGTCAGTCGTCGCCAGGTCCTTACCGTGCGCGCACCGTCGCCACTAAATTGAAAAACTCAATATAAAAAAAAACGCCCACTAAATTGAAAAAAACTAAATTGAAAAAAAACTCAATATAAAAAAAAAAAATAAAAAAAAACTAAATTGAAAAAAAAAATAAAAAAACTCAATTAAAAAAAACAATATAAAATAAGTAATAATATTAACTAAAGTTATAAACAATTAAAAACAAACAAATTTAACAATTTTTGCATGGGCAATGCTAAAAGCTACAAGAAACTGAAAAGTGATAATTAAAATAAATTGTTGCTAAAAATGGTTAATAATACTACTTAAAATTTAAAAACAATTTAACAAGGGTGCCGCGTAACGTTGCAACAACCCGATTATTAACGCTAAAAAACATTAAAACCGGCTGCGCGACGGACTAAAGCAATTTGTTGCTAATTAATTGCTATTTTAACACGTTTTTCGTTATTCGTACGTTTGTGTGTGTTCAGAGAGTTTTATTTCCTGTAAAACTCTATTTGTGAGCGTCTACGCATTGTACTTTTACTGTGTTACTTGTCAGTGTATGTGAGAGCATACACTCATATATGTTATACAGTTGCTTGAATAGCATCCACAAAATGGCCACTTGTGACAATACCAATACACCGAAGCCTGTCTCTCCCTCTCTCTTTGAGGAAGAATGTGAACAAGAGCGCACTAACACATCCATAAAAGCAAATGCGCGGGAGGCCGCTGGCGCACTTACTCACACTGACAAACCAGCCTCCTCTATTCTCTCTGAGGATGACGGTGAACAAGAAAGCACTAATACATCTGAGGCTGCAAATGTGTGTGTGGCAAGTGACAATAATCAAAGCGAAATTATATTGGAAACTGATACCGAAAATGAAGACAACGAAGACACAATTCATGCAAATTTAAGTAATTTTAGCCCAACCCAAATGCTATACTCTGCCCTTATATCCCCTGACACCACAGCTCCAAGCTCGGGGCAGCAAACTGAACCTAACATACAGAATATAAATTCATCATTTGACCTCAAAGAAATTGTGGCGGATTTTGGTATACTTACATCAACACCTGCTAAACAACTCCCACTTAAGAGGACGGGACCTGCCCCTTCGGTCCCCGCAGTACTTACCAAATCTGTCTCTAAAATAAACCTTAAAAAAAAGCGACTCAGCCTGGTGGGAAGGCATTCCAAACTTGAGCACCTGCCAGCTTGCGCCAGTGCTGCACTTTTAAGTCACCCATTTATGAGGAACTCTCGTCTGGTGGACAAACTGACTACAGTGGCTAATCCTAAGCCTGTCAAAAAATATAGGAAACTAAACAAAAATGCTTACACCACCGACTGGCTGTCCAAGAATGTAGTAAACACAGCTGAGCCTTCTAGCGCGCATGCCACTTTGGTGGTTAAAGCTGACAGCCAGTCCAGTGACAAAATGGAAACCGATCTGCATTCAAATGACGACCAGGAAGCCCCTGAGACAGCCACCTCCAATGATGAGTCTTTCATAAAGAAAGCTCTTTACATCGGTCCACCAAATCAGCAGCCGCAATCACATCCACTGGCCTCTCATGAGCAGCAGCAACAGCAACAAATTTTGCAGCAGGAAAAAACACAACAGGCCGACAATAAGGAAAAAATTCCTGAGATATTTCTTCATGAGGTCAAAGAAATTCAGCCAATGCTGGACAGGCTAAACAGTACCCCTGGCATTGGTAAGTTCTCCACAATATGTACTAATGCTGGCGGTATAAAAATACATTGTGGGGATATACAAACCTATAACATTATCTCAAGGGTGCTTAATGTTGATAAAGTACACACACACCAGCCTAGCAGCGAGAGTGCTTATAAAGTTATAATCCGCCACCTCCATCACTCCACTCCGTGTGACTGGATCCGGAATCAGCTACGTACCCTAGGCTTTGAGGTACGAAACGTTAATGTAATGAAGCATAGGCGGCGATTATCTCCAATGAATATGTTTGCTATTGAACTCCAGCCCAGGCTTGATGGAGAAAATGACAGGATCCTTTCAATTAACGAGCTTGGCCACCAACATGTGGCAATTGAACAGCAAATTAGGAGGCAGGACCCTGTCCAGTGCCATCGGTGTCAATCTTTTGGACATACTAAGAACTTTTGCCGCAGACCTTTTGTGTGCCACAAATGTGCTGGAGGGCACCCCTCAACGGATTGTGCGAATGTTAGAGTAAAAAATCCCAAATGCACCAACTGCCTAGGGCAACATATTGCAAGTTATAAGGGGTGCCCTAAATTTAAGCAGGCCAGAGAAAATCTTACCACGAATAAATGGCGATCAGAATTAGGCAGGCAAAGGCAGCAGCCGAGGCAGCAGTATCATCAGCGGCGTGAACAACACCAAAAACAACAGCCTTATCAGAATAGACAAAAGCAGAGGACTGAGTCTCGCAGCCAAAACACATATTTCCAGAATCGTCGACCAGCTATAAATCAAACGCGGAATCCTGCAGCAGACCATCTACAAATGTTCCAGCAAAAGCTCCGCATGGAACAGCAGCAGCTGCAGAATGAGTCGCACTTGAGTAAGCAGCCGAGAAGAAATCCTAACAATCCTTTTTCTTCTCCCAGAGGGAAGCGTGACGGCGGCAAGGAACGTTTACAAAATTTGTCCCCTGTAACTAAAAGACGACAGCAGCAGCAGCAGCAGCGGACTGAGACGCCTCAAGTCAACATTTGGCAGCTACGCCTACAACAACAGCAGCAGAGGCAGCAGGAGCTTCAACAATCACAAAAGGCACCAAAGGAAACTGCTCATCAGCAACAGCGTGGGATCCCTAAAGACGATGGTCCCCTTCTACGTGCTCTGGAGGCCCATACCCGTATAGCTACGGAGATGGGAAAAAAGGTAGATACCCTACTCTCTATTTTGCATTCCCTTTTGAGTGGGAATTCAGCGTTAGCAAGTCATCACTCGCTTATCAATGCTAATGACAACAACAATGTTTAGTTCTGCTAACCACACTACACAACCACACATCAATGCTAGTCCTCCCTACTCTATTTCTAACAACAACTTGATTAATGCCACAGTTTCTACCATTTTTGGAATGAAAGAGCATAACCAACTTAATATTGCCTACTGGAATGCCTTCGGAGTAGGTAATAAGCTTTTGGAATTAGAATTGTATATGCAAAGACTCCACATTGATGTCATGATGGTCATAGAGACACGTGTTGATTGTTGCCATAACCCATCTACCTCCAGCTTTGCAATTAATGGCTATTATATGTATTCTGCCCCCCACCCCCACAGTAAAAGAAGTGGTGGGGTCGCTGTGTATGTCAAGCATGGAATAGTGCACTCAGCCCTACAAACTATCTCACTCCCGTGCATTCAATGTGCTCCCATATCTATCACTGTGTCTGCGAACGAAACTATAATTGTTGCTCCTGTCTACTGCCCTCCCACCTTTAACTGGGCCTCACACCATTTCACTGAACTTTTTAAGCATGTTAGCAGTCTTTCTAAAGACTCTAAGTTCCTTCTGTGTGGGGACTGGAATGCCCAGCATAGGTGGTGGGGAAACTACAAAGCTAATAAACGGGGAACTGAGTTGATGAATGCTGTCCATATTAATCCTCTTTGGAACATCTTAGCTACAGGGAGCTCTACCCATTTTCCCTATGACCAAAAGAAGAAGCCCTCTGCAATTGATTTCGCCGTATACTCAGGAATCTCAGGAGATAGAATTCGGACCCACTCTTCAATTGACCTTGGATCGGACCACTTGCCTATTAGGGTTGAATTGGCCTTAGGGAATGCTTCTCTACTCATTGATTCTACACCATTGCCGCTATTGCCTAAAAATGCGAATAAGATGATTTTCCGAAGCTATATCGACCAAAGAATCAAACTCAATACTGAGATCAAATCGTCCTCAGATATTGAAGATGCAGTAGAAATTTTTACGAATCTAATTGTGAATGCAGCTATCGCTGCTACTCCGCCCCCACGGCGTAAAAAATTTCTGGATCAATGCAATTTTTTCGTCCAAAATAACAGGAAAATGAAAAATCTAATCAAGCTCAACAGGAAGTACAAAAGAGAGCTTCTGATCCTTCGTACTCCTATGGCACGGAAAATGCAAAAATCTACGCAAAAACGCCTAAGGAAAGCTATTCAAGAAGCCAAAATTAAATTCACGAACAGGCAACTTTGTAAAATTGACCCTACTGATCGTTATCGAATGGACAAATTATGGAGAATCACAAATCGCTTCAAAAGGCAGCCTGAGCCAAATTTTCCACTTAGAATCAAAAGCTCTAACAAAAACTCTAACCAATGGACTAAGAACAGTGGTGAAAAGGCTGAAGAATTTTTGGTGCATCTGGAGGAGCGGTTTTCACCTAAATTGACCTGCACCAATGAGTTCCGTCAGAACATCTGCTCTGAAACTGCACAAATAAAGCATCAGAAGCAGCTACAGTTCAATGCTAATTTGCTCCAAAAAAGTCAAATTGCCGAATGTAACCCTTCTCTCATCAATGGACCGAACCGAAATCAACAATCGTTCCTGCCTTTTCGACCAATTACAGTTCCTGAGCTGGCCTTGGAAATTAAGAATTTAGAGTTAAAAAAATCCCCTGGGCTGGATAGAATCAACAACTATGTTATCCGATCATTGCCTGTCAAGGCCCTGATCTTCCTAACTCTAATCTTCAACTGTATCCTAAGACATGGTCACTTCCCTAGCCAGTGGAAGTACGCTGCAGTAAAAATGATTCTTAAGCCGGGCAAGCGATATGAGGATGCGGGCTCCTATAGGCCGATTAGCCTCCTGCCAGGCCTCTCAAAACTCTTTGAAACATTGCTAATGCGCAGATTATTCGAATGTGACCAGTTTTCAAATGCTATTCCGATGCATCAGTTCGGCTTCAGGAAGGAACACGGAACAGACCAGCAACTGTCTAGAGTCTCGCAATACATCCTCAAATCCTTTGAGGCAAAACACTCTTGCTCGGCCGTCTATATAGATATAAAGGAAGCCTTCGACAGAGTCTGGCATGAAGGACTCCTCAATAAACTGGTCAAGCTGCTACCATCAGCATTATACAATGTATTGGAAAGCTATTTGCAAGATAGAAGATTTGTGGTCAGAACTAACGACAACGTCATCTCCAGAACTGGTAGGATTACTGCTGGAGTCCCTCAGGGCAGCGTATTGGGCCCCATCCTTTATACTATCTACTCATCGGATATGCCACTTCCTAAATTACTTAAAAAGAATTATCCGGAACGCATGAGCAGTGAAGTTTTCCTATCTACTTATGCGGACGATACTCTTATAATGTGCTCAGCTGAACACGCACATGATGCCATTCTTGCTACTCAGAGATACCTAGATCACTTCACCAAATGGGCTTCCAATTGGTGTATAACAATCAATGCTGAGAAGACTGTGCACGTGATGTATACTAGAAAGAAGTATAACCACAACGATGCGAAGCTGTCTCCAATCATGAATGGTAATAGGATCAAAAATATTCCCAAACATCGGTATCTTGGAGTTCATCTTGATAGCAGACTGGCCCTCTCTCATCAAATTTCATACCTCAGAGGAAGAATTCTAGCTGCTGTAAAGAAATTTGATTGGCTCATTGGTCACAACAGTAAGCTGAACAAGCCCTGCAAGGTGGTGGCATTTAAACAACTAATTATGCCAATATGGCAGTATGCTATCCCTGTTTGGGGCTCCCTTGTTTCCGACTCTGAATTCCAAAGAATTTCTGGCATGCACAATCGATTGGCCAGGAAAATTGTAGGTGCCAACCGGTACACAACCAACGAAAGCATAAGAGCTAAACACCAAATCAAATCCGCTGATGAATTCTACCAGAAAGCTAGTGAGAGATTGGCCAACTCGCTATCATTTCACCCAAACATGGAGGCGCAAAAGCTGTTACTGGAACCTTTCACCCCGCAGAGGTTAAATAGGCCTAGGTATTTGGCCCAACTTGAGCAGCATTTCCTTCCCTTGAGACAACAACAACTCATTCTGCTACGCCAACTGCCTCAAAAAAATGAGATGCCTCAGGATCATCTGCCCTCACTGCTTATGTTTGAGCAAGAAGAACGCATGCAGACTGCAGAGCTGGCAAAGCAGCAGAAGAAAACACAAGAAGCTGCTAAACCAAAACCTGTCAAGAGATTTTGTGAGTTAATGATAAATACGTACGCTAGACTATTCCGGAATGGCCTAATCTCAAGGGATGAACTGGAGGAAAGAATAAGCGACCAACCGATCCAAATTCAAAGGCTTATGCTACCTGCTCCTTCTGCGGCTGAGCTACTTCAACCTCCATCTGAAGAACAACAGCTTAAACTTCGTTTACTGGCACTGCAGGAGCAATTGGCCCGAGAAATGGACGAATGGCTTGAAGAATCTGCCACAATGCCCCCATCTATGGATTTGAATGAGCTACCAATTCCTCAAAATCTACCAAGGCAAACTCCTGAGCCCATCCAAAAAGATGCTTATACACAGAAGGAAGATCCAAAGATGAGTCACGCGAATCTGGAGTGCATTGACGCAGCCGCTACTAACAAAACCAATAACAAAGCTAACACCTCTGCTCTAAACTTACAGATCCCATTTATTTCCTGGCGAAAATTGAGGCCTCGCAACCATGGTGCTCGCAGAAGTTGGCCTAACCACTCCTCAACTGGTTCCGCTCACTGTGCTACTGCTCTGCCAATCCCTCGGCCAAAGTTCAGGAGGACAAATATGAGGCTACGCTGCAGACCTAATAAACCAAAATATCTACAGCAGAGGCGTCTGGTTGATGGCATCATCTTGCCTCCTCCAAGGCTGCGTTCGCCCCATGGGTGGCGCCGCACAGCTCACCGCAAGACTCGCCCTCCAGTGAAGCTCTCCATGGACTCCGAACTGGCACTCATCCCATAGATTCCAACGCTGCTCCTGTAAAATTTAATTCAGAAATCAGTGACTGCTGGTTGCAAAGGCGGGTCCACTCACAACACCTATATGGCTTGCCTGTATTTTGGCCACACTGATGTCCAAGCTATGTGTCCATCCAACTGGTCCAATTCTACTGTCCAAGGGCTGGTATTGCTTCTTCCATGTTTGTGTACCTGCGCCATTTAAGATTTTATTAGGGTCGAGCGGCGGAATTTGTACTGATGTGGATATTTATTATGGGTCTGTAATGCGGCTGCTGACTCCCCACTCCCACCTCCTTATATAAGCAGTGTGAATCGTCGTATCGTCACCTTTGTGCGAATTATGTTTGTACATGTGATGTTTTGAGATGTTGTGTTTTGTTTGTTTTCATCGTAAGTATGTATGTATTTATGTTTATGCATTAATTGTCCGCAGGTCAGTTGCAGTTGCTGTGCTGCTTAGTGAATTCCTCGACTTGTTGTTGTTGATTGTTTGTATTGTGGTAGACCAATTTGATGATAGTTGCTTAAAATAAACATAATTAAACTTAAATTATTTAAACATGATTTCTTTGCAAAAGTCTGCGTGGAATCATGGGTGAATCAAACATGAATTTATAGGTGAATTCATCAATGAATTTTGCAAAGAAATCATGTGTGAATCATCGATGAATCGATTCGTGAATTCATGTGTGATTCACCCATAAACTGTCATGCGTGAACGCCTAGGACATGCCAATGTTAAATTCATGCATAATTTGTATGGGAGGTCACCTATGATTCATTGATGCCTTCGACCAATTCATCGGTGAATCTTTGGTGATTCACTAATGCTGAGTACTGAAGGGTGGCTGCTCACATACACACACATACGTATGTGCCTTGGCTGCCAGTTCCGGGCCCAGGGAGGGCTCGCCTGGTTTCCAACTTTACTGGCTGGATGTTGAGTGCAACTCCTTATTACTTGCTATATTAATCCCTGGACTTTTCCTGCACATCCCAATGCACGTTTTTCTGGTTGCCGGTTCCCTACACACACACGTACATCTGTATGCGGCCTGGCCTCTGGCTGCTGGCTCCCACGGGTCTGTTTGCTGGGTCATGATTTGCGGGCGTTCTATGGTGTCACTCGGCCTGATGCACCCATTGCTGACTCCTGTATGAATTGTTAAGCTCCTCCGTTCCCCGTTTTTATTTATCTGTTTTCCTCTGCCCTTGTCCAAAAAATACAAAATAAGTAAATACGCTCTTTGAACAACAAAATGGCATGACTTTAAAAAAGAAACCTCTACTTTTTTTCAAATTTTTTTTGAAAAAGGGTCCCAAATATGTTAAAAAATTTTTTATTATATCAAATTATTTTTTTTTATTAAAAAAAAATTTTTTTTTTTAATGTTTGTAATTTTTACAGCACAGTGGTGCAAACTACTTCAAATATTGCTCAATGAAGCAAAAAATTGTACCTAAAAATATTTGTAAAATATTATATTTATGTAATGTACACAAATAAATTATAAGGCCTGGAATTGACGTCAGTCGTCGCCAGCCTTCCTTGCCGTGCGCACCGTCGCCACAACAAAAAAAAAAAAAAAAAGCGACTCAGCCTGGTGGGAAGGCATTCCAAACTTGAGCACCTGCCAGCTTGCGCCAGTGCTGCACTTTTAAGTCACCCATTTATGAGGAACTCTCGTCTGGTGGACAGACTGACTACAGTGGCTAATCCTAAGCCTGTCAAAAAATATAGGAAACTAAACAAAAATGCTTACACCACCGACTGGCTGTCCAAGAATGTAGTAAACACAGCTGAGCCTTCTAGCGCGCATGCCACTTTGGTGGGAAAAGCTGACAGCCAGTCCAGTGACAAAATGGAAACCGATCTCCATACAAATGACGACGAGGAAGCCCCTGAGACAGCCACCTCCAATGATGAGTCTTTCATAAAGAAAGCTCTTTACATCGGTCCACCAAATCAGCAGCCGCAATCACATCCACTGGCCTCTCATGAGCAGCAGCAACAGCAACAAATTTTGCAGCAGGAAAAACCTCAACAGGCCGACAATAAGGAAAAAATTCCTGAGATATTTCTTCATGAGGTCAAAGAAATTCAGCCAATGCTGGACAGGCTAAACAGCACCCCTGGCATTGGTAAGTTCTCCACAATATGTACTAATGCTGGCGGTATAAAAATACAGTGTGGGGATATACAAACCTATAACATTATCTCAAGGGTGCTTAATGTTGATAAAGTACACACACACCAGCCTAGCAGCGAGAGTGCTTATAAGGTTATAATCCGCCACCTCCATCACTCCACTCCGTGTGACTGGATCCGGAATCAGCTACGTACCCTAGGCTTTGAGGTACGAAACGTTAATGTAATGAAGCATAGGCGGCGATTATCTCCAATGAATATGTTTGCTATTGAACTCCAGCCCAGGCTTGATGGAGAAAATGACAGGATCCTTTCAATTAACGAGCTTGGCCACCAACATGTGACAATTGAACAGCAAATTAGGAGGCAGGACCCTGTCCAGTGCCATCGGTGTCAGGCTTTTGGGCATACAAAGAACTTTTGCCGCAGACCTTTTGTGTGCCACAAATGTGCTGGAGGGCACCCTTCAACGGATTGTGCAAATGTTAGAGTAAAAAATCCCAAATGCACCAACTGCCTAGGGCAACATATTGCAAGTTATAAGGGGTGCCCTAAATTTAAGCAGGCCAGAGAAAATCTTACCACGAATAAATGGCGATCAGAATTAGGCAGGCAAAGGCAGCAGACGAGGCAGCAGTATCATCAGCGGCGTGAACAACACCAAAAACAACAGCCTTATCAGAATAGACAAAAGCAGAGGACTGAGTCTCGCAGCCAAAACACATATTTCCAGAATCGTCGACCAGCTATAAATCAAACGCGGAATCCTGCAGCAGACCATCTACAAATGTTCCAGCAAAAGCTCCGCATGGAACAGCAGCAGCTGCAGAATGAGTCGCACTTGAGTAAGCAGCCGAGAAGAAATCCTAACAATCCTTTTTCTTCTCCCAGAGGGAAGCGTGACGGCGGCAAGGAACGTTTACAAAATTTGTCCCCCTGTAACTAAAAGACGACAGCAGCAGCAGCAGCGCGGACTGAGACGCCTCAAGTCAACATTTGGCAGCTACGCCTACAACAACAGCAGCAGAGACAGCAGGAGCTTCAACAATCACAAAAGGCACCAAAAGAAACTGCTCATCAGCAACAGCGTGGGATCCCTAAAGACGATGGTCCCCTTCTACGTGCTCTGGAGGCCCATACCCGTATAGCTACGGAGATGGGAAAAAAGGTAGATACCCTACTCTCTATTTTGCATTCCCTTTTGAGTGGGAATTCAGCGTTAGCAAGTCATCACTCGCTTATCAATGCTAATGACAACAACAATGTTTAGTTCTGCTAACCACACTACACAACCACACATCAATGCTAGTCCTCCCTACTCTATTTCTAACAACAACTTGATTAATGCTACAGTTTCTACCATTTTTGGAATAAAAGAGCATAACCAACTTAATATTGCCTACTGGAATGCCTTCGGAGTAGGTAATAAGCTTTTGGAATTAGAATTGTATATGCAAAGACTCCACATTGATGTCATGATGGTCATAGAGACACGTGTTGATTGTTGCCATAACCCATCTACCTCCAGCTTTGCAATTAATGGCTATTATATGTATTCTGCCCCCCACCCCCACAGTAAAAGAAGTGGTGGGGTCGCTGTGTATGTCAAGCATGGAATAGTGCACTCAGCCCTACAAACTATCTCACTCCCGTGCATTCAATGTGCTCCCATATCTATCACTGTGTCTGCGAACGAAACTATAATTGTTGCTCCTGTCTACTGCCCTCCCACCTTTAACTGGGCCTCACACCATTTCACTGAACTTTTTAAGCATGTTAGCAGTCTTTCTAAAGACTCTAAGTTCCTTCTGTGTGGGGACTGGAATGCCCAGCATAGGTGGTGGGGAAACTACAAAGCTAATAAACGGGGAACTGAGTTGATGAATGCTGTCCATATTAATCCTCTTTGGAACATCTTAGCTACAGGGAGCTCTACCCATTTTCCCTATGACCAAAAGAAGAAGCCCTCTGCAATTGATTTCGCCGTATACTCAGGAATCTCAGGAGATAGAATTCGGACCCACTCTTCAATTGACCTTGGATCGGACCACTTGCCTATTAGGGTTGAATTGGCCTTAGGGAATGCTTCTCTACTCATTGATTCTACACCATTGCCGCTATTGCCTAAAAATGCGAATAAGATGATTTTCCGAAGCTATATCGACCAAAGAATCAAACTCAATACTGAGATCAAATCGTCCTCAGATATTGAAGATGCAGTAGAAATTTTTACGAATCTAATTGTGAATGCAGCTATCGCTGCTACTCCGCCCCCACGGCGTAAAAAATTTCTGGATCAATGCAATTTTTTCGTCCAAAATAACAGGAAAATGAAAAATCTAATCAAGCTCAACAGGAAGTACAAAAGAGAGCTTCTGATCCTTCGTACTCCTATGGCACGGAAAATGCAAAAATCTACGCAAAAACGCCTAAGGAAAGCTATTCAAGAAGCCAAAATTAAATTCACGAACAGGCAACTTTGTAAAATTGACCCTACTGATCGTTATCGAATGGACAAATTATGGAGAATCACAAATCGCTTCAAAAGGCAGCCTGAGCCAAATTTTCCACTTAGAATCAAAAGCTCTAACAAAAACTCTAACCAATGGACTAAGAACAGTGGTGAAAAGGCTGAAGAATTTTTGGTGCATCTGGAGGAGCGGTTTTCACCTAAATTGACCTGCACCAATGAGTTCCGTCAGAACATCTGCTCTGAAACTGCACAAATAAAGCATCAGAAGCAGCTACAGTTCAATGCTAATTTGCTCCAAAAAAGTCAAATTGCCGAATGTAACCCTTCTCTCATCAATGGACCGAACCGAAATCAACAATCGTTCCTGCCTTTTCGACCAATTACAGTTCCTGAGCTGGCCTTGGAAATTAAGAATTTAGAGTTAAAAAAATCTCCTGGGCTGGATAGAATCAACAACTATGTTATCCGATCATTGCCTGTCAAGGCCCTGATCTTCCTAACTCTAATCTTCAACTGTATCCTAAGACATGGTCACTTCCCTAGCCAGTGGAAGTACGCTGCAGTAAAAATGATTCTTAAGCCGGGCAAGCGATATGAGGATGCGGGCTCCTATAGGCCGATTAGCCTCCTGCCAGGCCTCTCAAAACTCTTTGAAACATTGCTAATGCGCAGATTATTCGAATGTGACCAGTTTTCAAATGCTATTCCGATGCATCAGTTCGGCTTCAGGAAGGAACACGGAACAGACCAGCAACTGTCTAGAGTCTCGCAATACATCCTCAAATCCTTTGAGGCAAAACACTCTTGCTCGGCCGTCTATATAGATATAAAGGAAGCCTTCGACAGAGTCTGGCATGAAGGACTCCTCAATAAACTGGTCAAGCTGCTACCATCAGCATTATACAATGTATTGGAAAGCTATTTGCAAGATAGAAGATTTGTGGTCAGAACAAACGACAACGTCATCTCCAGAACTGGTAGGATAACTGCTGGAGTCCCTCAGGGCAGCGTATTGGGCCCCATCCTTTATACTATCTACTCATCGGATATGCCACTTCCTAAATTACTTAAAAAGAATTATCCGGAACGCATGAGCAGTGAAGTTTTCCTATCTACTTATGCGGACGATACTCTTATAATGTGCTCAGCTGAACACGCACATGATGCCATTCTTGCTACTCAGAGATACCTAGATCACTTCACCAAATGGGCTTCCAATTGGTGTATAACAATCAATGCTGAGAAGACTGTGCACGTGATGTATACTAGAAAGAAGTATAACCACAACGATGCGAAGCTGTCTCCAATCATGAATGGTAATAGGATCAAAAATATTCCCAAACATCGGTATCTTGGAGTTCATCTTGATAGCAGACTGGCCCTCTCTCATCAAATTTCATACCTCAGAGGAAGAATTCTAGCTGCTGTAAAGAAATTTGATTGGCTCATTGGTCACAACAGTAAGCTGAACAAGCCCTGCAAGGTGGTGGCATTTAAACAACTAATTATGCCAATATGGCAGTATGCTATCCCTGTTTGGGGCTCCCTTGTTTCCGACTCTGAATTCCAAAGAATTTCTGGCATGCACAATCGATTGGCCAGGAAAATTGTAGGTGCCAACCGGTACACAACCAACGAAAGCATAAGAGCTAAACACCAAATCAAATCCGCTGATGAATTCTACCAGAAAGCTAGTGAGAGATTGGCCAACTCGCTATCATTTCACCCAAACATGGAGGCGCAAAAGCTGTTACTGGAACCTTTCACCCCGCAGAGGTTAAATAGGCCTAGGTATTTGGCCCAACTTGAGCAGCATTTCCTTCCCTTGAGACAACAACAACTCATTCTGCTACGCCAACTGCCTCAAAAAAATGAGATGCGTCAGGATCATCTGCCCTCACTGCTTATGTTTGAGCAAGAAGAACGCATGCAGACTGCAGAGCTGGCAAAGCAGCAGAAGAAAACACAAGAAGCTGCTAAACCAAAACCTGTCAAGAGATTTTGTGAGTTAATGATAAATACGTACGCTAGACTATTCCGGAATGGCCTAATCTCAAGGGATGAACTGGAGGAAAGAATAAAGGACCAACCGATCCAAATTCAAAGGCTTATGCTACCAGCTCCTTCTGCGGCTGAGCTACTTCAACCTCCATCTGAAGAACAACAGCTTAAACTTCGTTTACTGGCACTGCAGGAGCAATTGGCCCGAGAAATGGACGAATGGCTTGAAGAATCTGCCACAATGCCCCCGTCTATGGATTTGAATGAGCTACCAATTCCTCAAAAGCTACCAAGGCAAACTCCTGAGCCCATCCAAAAAGATGCTTATACACAGAAGGAAGATCCAAAGATGAGTCATGCGAATCTGGAGTGCATTGACGCAGCCGCTACTAACAAAACCAATAACAAAGCTAACACCTCTGCTCTAAACTTACAGATCCCATTTATTTCCTGGCGAAAAATGAGGCCTCGCAACCATGGTGCTCGCAGAAGTTGGCCTAACCACTCCTCAACTGGTTCCGCTCACTGTGCTACTGCTCTGCCAATCCCTCGGCCAAAGTTCAGGAGGACAAATATGAGGCTACGCTGCAGACCTAATAAACCAAAATATCTACAGCAGAGGCGTCTGGTTGATGGCATCATCTTGCCTCCTCCAAGGCTGCGTTCGCCCCATGGGTGGCGCCGCACAGCTCACCGCAAGACTCGCCCTCCAGTGAAGCTCTCCATGGACTCCGAACTGGCACTCATCCCATAGATTCCAACGCTGCTCCTGAAAAATGTAATTCAGAAATCAGTGACTGCTGGTTGCACAGGCGGGTCCACTCACAACACCTATATGGCTTGCCTGTATTTTTGGCCACACTGATGTCCAAGCTATGTGTCCATCCAACTGGTCCAATTCTACTGTCCTAGGGCTGGTATGGCTTCTTCCATGTTTGTGTACCTGCGCCGGCGGAATTTGTACTGATGTGGATATTTATTATGGGTCTGTAATGCGGCTGCTGACTCCCCACTCCACCTCCTGCAAAATTTGTAAACAAATTACTGCCGGCATAATTGTGCTGGCATACTAACATTTGGAATACACACGCATCTACTCTGGTAGCTGGCTGCTCACATACACACGCACATACGTATGTGCCTTGGCTGCCAGTTCCGGGCCCAGGCAGGGCTCGCCTGGTGTCCAACTCTACTGGCTGGATGCTGAGTGCAACTCCTTAGCACCTGCAATGCTAATCCCTGGCCTGGACTTTTTCCTGCACATCCCAATGCACGTTTTTCTGGTTGCCGGTCCCCTCACACACACACGTACATCTGTATGCGGCCTGGCCTCTGGCTGCTGGCTCCCACGGGTCTGTTTGCTGGGTCACGATTTGCGGGCGTTCTCTGGTGTCACTCGGCCTGATGCACCCATTGCTGACTCCTGTATGAATTGTTAAGCTCATCGTTCCAATTTATTTGTGTCAAACAGTTGTCCTCTGCCCTGTGCCAAAAAATAAGAATTATGTAAACACGCGCTTTGAACAACAGCATTGCCAGACTTTAAAAATGGCAACCTCTTATCTCTTTCAATGTTATTGCACAGTGGCTCAACATATCTGGAAAAATGTTTATTGTATCAAATTATGTTATCTTGTTATTAAGAAATAATTTTGTTTAATGTTTGTAATTTTTATAGCACAGTGGTGCAAACTACTTCAAATATTGCTCAATGAAGCAAAAATTGTACCTAAAAATATTTGTAAAATATTATATTTATGTAATGTACACAAATAAATTATAAGGCCTGGAATTGACGTCAGTCGTCGCCAGGTCCTTACCGTGCGCGCACCGTCGCCACTCAATATAAAAAAAAAAAAAAAACCACTCAATATAAAAAAAAACACTCAATATAAAAAAAAATAAAAAATAAAAAAATAAATTAACTAAAGTTATAAACAATTAAAAACAAACAAATTTAACAATTTTGCATGGGCAATGCTAAAAGCTACAAGAAACTGAAAAGTGATAATTAAAATAAATTGTTGCTAAAAATGGTTAATAATACTACTTAAAATTTAAAAACAATTTAACAAGGGTGCCGCGTAACGTTGCAACAACCCGATTATTAACGCTAAAAAACATTAAAACCGGCTGCGCGACGGACTAAAGCAATTTGTTGCTAATTAATTGCTATTTTAACACGTTTTTCGTTATTCGTACGTTTGTGTGTGTTCAAGGAGTTTTATTTGCTGTAAAACTCTATTTGTGAGCGTCTACGCATTGTACTTTTACTGTGTTACTTGTCAGTGTATGTGAGAGCATACACTCATATATGTTATACAGTTGCTTGAATAGCATCCACAAAAATGGCCACTGGTGCAAACGCTAACACTAACACATACAATTACACCGTCTCTCGCTCTCTCTGGGAGGATGATGGCGATCAAGAGCGCACCAATACATCTATAACACATGACGACTCATCTAATGAAGAGATATTGGAATCAGATTCTGGCAGCGATGGAAATGTTACCACCTTAGAAATCAAAGCGCCTACGCAGGATTTTTCATTTAATTTCACTGCCCCTATTGACCTTAGTTTGATTACCTCAACACCCTCTAAACGCAATCTATCTAGGGGGGGGAAGCTTGAAATTTCAAAACTTACCAAGGCTCTGTCAAAATCCAACACAAAAATCCAGCCTAGATCTTTGGGAAAGCATCCCAAACCTGTTCGCCTGGCTGCGTGTGCCAGTGCTGCGCTTTTAAGGCATCCTCACTCAAAGAAAACGCGCTTAGCAGACAAACTGACGAGGGCGGCTAAATTAAAGCCCGTAAAAATTGCTAAAAACTCTGCCATACGAGCAGAGATGGATCGTAACCTGGCCGAAAGTAAAGCTATTATGGACAGGTTTTTGAAAGACGGAGAAACGAATGCTAAAGGCACGCGCAGGGTGCAGAAGCCACTGGTGGCAGAAGCTGACGGCCAGCCCAGCCGCAAAATGGAAGTTGACCTGACGGCCTTAACCCCTCAGCAGCAGCAACAACAACAAATGCAGCAGGCTGCCATGGAGGAAAAAATACCTGCCATCTTCATTCATGAAGTGAAGGAAATTCAGCCATTATTAGACAGACTCAACAGCATCCCGGGCATAGGCAAATTCACATCTAAATGCTCCACCATCCTTGGTAGCATTAAAATTGAGTGTGAGAACATGACGACATACAACATGTTATTAAGTGCGCTAAATGTCGAAAAAACTCACACACACCAACCAATTAGTGAGCGTGCCTACAAGGTAATTGTACGCCACCTACATTTTTCCACTCCCTGTGACTGGATAAGGAACCAGCTGCGCATGCTCGGCTTTGAGGTAAAAAACGTTAATGTTATGAAGCATAGGCGACGACTCACGCCTATGAACATGTTTAACATCCAACTGCAGCCAAGGATTGATGGAGGGAATGACAAAATTCTTGCAATCACTGAACTTGGCAATCAAAAGGTGGTATTTGAACGTCAATTGAGGAGGCATGACCCTGTCCAGTGCCACCGTTGCCAGGCATACGGACACACTAAGAACTACTGCCGCAAGCCCTTTGTATGCCACAAATGTGCTGGTGGCCACCCCTCTACAGACTGCGCGAACATCAGAGTTAAAAACCCCAAGTGTGCTAATTGCCAGGGCGCACATATTGCAAACTATAAGGGATGCCCCAAGTTTAAGCAAGCTCGGGAGAATCTTGTTATAAACAAATTACGCGCAAACCATGGCAGGCAGAGGCAGCAGCAGCAGAGACAACACCAGCAGAAGCAGCGTACAAATCCGGCCCCTCCTTCTTCTCCCAAAGGAAAGAGTGGCAGCTCCAACGGTCGTGTCCAAAGTGGGTCCTCAGCTGAGACTCTCCAGCAGCAGCAGCAGCAGATACCTAAAACACCCGCTACTAATTCTGGGAAGCAGCATCAGCAGCAGCAAAACCAACTGGAGAGGCAAAATTTATCTAAGGCAAGTCCCCCTCCTCAACAGCAACAACAGTCTAAAATCCCAAAAGATGATGGCCCTCTTATGCGCGCCTTGGAGGCCCATACTTTAATTGCCACTGAAATGGGTAAAAAGATAGATGCCCTTCTATCTATTCTACATATCATCTTGAGGGGTAACTCTGCCTTGGCAAATTGCTCGCCGCCAAACAACGCTAATCCAAACCTAAATGCCTAATTCTACAATTACATTTTCTCACACGGCCGCCAATACCCAAAAAACTAAAAACGCTACTAGTCCAGCATATTCCTTAATACCTATTTTTTCTACTGCTACTATTTTACCTAAAAAAAGGGAAAAAAAATGGTAATAAAATTAAAAGGAAAACTATAAATTAACAAAATAAAGGAAAACCTAACCAGCGCTAAGTTTCCACAACCTGGATAAAATCTTGCTGATGGCGATTCGAGACAGTGAGGACTATCAGTGCGACCCAAGCGCAAAGCAACTATTATGTCTGCAGTCACCGACTATAACAATAAGACATTCCTTGTTACTAAAAACTACACAAGGTGATGTGATCTGGCAGCTTCTGCAAAATTCTTTCGGAGGTAATTTCGTATTATCGCGACTTAAAAGCTAAGCAATGTTATTGTCCTACTCACTTACTACAATAACAAAACATATTGCTAGGATGATGTTGGCTATACATCTCACCTGCGCTCAATGCAAACAGAAGCTAAAATCTGCGAGATCCTGCTCACAGACTATAATAACAGAACATATAGCGAGGATGATGCTGGCAATACATCATCTCCGCACTCAAAGTACTTAAAAAGAAGCTAAAAATCATAAAAATTCCACTAATCCGCTTCTAAATGCCGGGCGTATCCAACGTCAAACTTTAAAACTTTTAAATTAAAAACAAATATATCAAAACGTTAAAACTAAAGGCAAAGCAGCAGAAGAAAACACAAGAAGCTGCTAAACCAAAACCTGTCAAGAGATTTTGTGAGCTAAAGATTAATACGTATGCTGGACTAGTTCGGAATGGCCTAATCTCAAGGGATGAACTGGAGGAAAGAATAAAGGACCAACCGATCCGAATTCAAAGCCTTATGCTACCAGCTCCTTCTGCGGCTGAGCTACTTCAACCTCCATCTGAAGAACAACAGCTTAAACTTTGTTTACTGGCACTGCAGGAGCAATTGGCCCGAGAAATGGACGAATGGCTTGAAGAATCTGCCACAATGCCTCCGTCTATGGATTTGAATGAGCTACCAATTCCTCAAAAGCTACCAAGGCAAACTCCTGAGTCCATCCAAAAAGATGCTTATACACAGAAGGAAGATCCAAAGATGAGTCATGCGAATCTGGAGTGCATTGACGCAGCCGCTACTAACAAAACCAATAACAAAGCTAACACCTCTGCTCTAAACTTACAGATCCCATTTATTAAACCAAAATATCTACAGCAGAGGCGTTTGGTTGATGACATCATCTTGCCTCCTCCAAGGCTGCGTTCGCCCCATGGGTGGCGCCGCACAGTTCACCGCAAGACACGCCCTCCTGTTAAGCTCTCCATGGACTCCGAACTGGCACTCATCCCATAGATTCCAACGCTGCTCCTGAAAAATTTAATTCAGAAATCAGTGACTGCTGGTTGCAAAGGCGGGTCCACTCACAACACCTATATGGCTTGCCTGTATTTTGGCCACACTGATGTCCAAGCTATGTGTCCATCCAACTGGTCCAATTCTACTGTCCAAGGGCTGGTATTGCTTCTTCCATGTTTGAGTACCTGCGCCGGCGGAGTTTGTACTGATGTGGATGTTTATTATGGGTCTGTGATGCGGCTGCTGACTCCCCACTCCACCTCCTGCAAAATTTGTAAACAAATTACTGCCGGCATAATTGTGCTGGCACACTAACATTTGGAATACACACGCATCTACTCTGGTTGCTGGCTGCTCACATACACACGCACATACGTATGTGCCTTGGCTGCCAGTCCCGGGCCCAGGCAGGGCTCGCCTGGTGTCCAACTCTACTGGCTGGATGCTGAGTGCAACTCCTTAGCACCCGCAATGCTGATCCCTGGCCTTTTTCCTGCACATCCCAATGCACGCTTTTCTGGTTGCCGGTCTCCTCACACATACACGCACGTCTGTATGCGGCCTGGCCTTTGGCTGCTGGCTCCCACGGGTCTGTTTGCTGGGTCACGATTTGCGGACGTTCTCTGGTGTCACTCGGCCTGATACACCCATTGCTGACTCCTGAATGAATTGTTAAGCTCATCATTCCAATTTATTTGTGTCAAACAGTTGTCCTCTGCCCTGTGCCAAAAAATAAGAATTATGTAAACACGCGCTTTGAACAACAGCATTGCCAGACTTGAAAAATGGCAACCTCTTATCTCTTTCAATGTTATTGCACAGTGGTTCAACATATCTGGAAAAATGTTTATTGTATCAAATTATGTTATTTTATTATTAAGAAATAATTTTGTTAAATGTTTGTAATTTTATAGCACAGTGGTGCAAACTACTTCAAATATTGCTCAATGAAGCAAATATTGTACCTAAAAATATTTGTAAAATATTATATTTATGTAATGTACACAAATAAATTACAAGGCCTGGAATTGACGTCAGTCGTCGCCAGGTCCTTACCGTGCGCGCACCGTCGCCACTAAATTGAAAAAAAAAAACACCAGGCAGGAAACCATAATTATTGCCCCATTGTACCTCCCACCTAATTTTACTTGGTCCTCCTCTCACTTTACTGAATTATTTAAAGAAATCAGAAGCCTTTCTAAAGGCTCCAAATATATACTCTGCGGGGATTGGAATGCTCAGCATAGGTGGTGGGGAAATTATAGAGCTACTGATCGTGGTACTGAGCTTATGAAGAGCATTCATAAAAACAGCAAACTTAATATATTGGCTACTGGCAGTGCTACACATTTCCCATATGATAAAAGGAAAAAGCCTTCAGCGTTGGACTTTGCTGTTTATTCAGGAATTGCGGACTCCCGGCTGCGCACTTTCTCTTCGTTTGACTTAGGATCTGACCACCTACCAATAATAATCGAGATGGATACTGGAATAATGAATGGCTTCCAAAATTTGGATCGGGATGGGCAGCAAAGACTTCTTCCGAAAAATGCCAACCTTGGGAGATTCAGGAACCACATCGAGCAAGGGATTAAACTTAACATCGAACTTAAATCTGGCCCTGACATTGAAGACGCAATTAAAATCTTTACTAAATTGGTTGTTGACGCTGCTGTTGCTGCCTCTCCAAAGCCTAAATCTCAGGTTGGCAAAAATCTTCATCACGGAAACCTCAATCTTCACATTAACGGGCGGATACGAAGCCTCTTAAGTTTGTGTAAACAATATAAAAAACACATGTTGTACAATGGTACCCAGTCATCACGTCAAATTTACAAGGATACTCAAAAGCAACTCAAAAGCGCCATAAAAGAGGCTAAAACTAAGGCTATCAACAATCAGTTAAACAAAATTGATCCCAATGACAGGTACAGGATGAATAAGGTGTGGAATATTATAAACCGTATCAAGAGGCAGCCGGAGCCTTGTTACCCACTGAAATTCAAAGAAAATGCTGCAGCCGACTCTATCAGATGGACTAGGAACAGCACTGAGAAGGCCGAAGTTTTCGTGACACATCTCGAGGAAAGATTCTCACCAATTCTTTCATGTTCCAAGGATTTCCACGAAAAAGTGCGTTCTGAGAAAAAACAGCTAAAAAATCTGAAGTCGCTACAATTCAAGGCTTCACTATGTCACCAACGATTATATGAGAGGAATCAACTTCAGGAACAATTGTCCTTTCCACCCTTTCGACCTGTCACTGTGCCAGAACTCTGCTCTGAGATTGCTAACCTAGATAGAGGAAAATCACCAGGTCTTGATAGAATCAATAATGTTGTCATCAGATCCCTCCCTGATAAAGCGCTGACCTACATTACTATGATGTTTAACTGTATCCTGCGTCATGGTCATTTTCCAGAGCAATGGAAATGTGCAGCAGTCAGGATGATCCTTAAACCAAAGAAGAAGAACGAGGAAGCTGGTTCATACAGACCCATAAGTCTTCTCTCAGGCCTTTCTAAATTGTTCGAGATTGTTCTGATGAGAAGGCTATTTGAGTGCGAGGAATTCTCCAATGCAATCCCCTCCCATCAGTTCGGATTCCGTAGGGAACATGGAACAGAGCAGCAACTTTACCGGGTTTCGCAAAAAGCCTTGAAGGCTCAGGAGGATTCCAATTTCTGTTCTGCAGTCTTCATAGACGTTAAAGAGGCCTTCGACAGAGTATGGCATGAGGGCTTATTGAACAAGCTTATTAAACTTCTCCCTCTTGCTCTCTACAATGTACTAGAAAGTTACTTATCAGATAGAAAGTTCGTGGTCAAGACCAATGACAAATCAATATCCAGAATGGGAAAAATATCTGCCGGTGTGCCCCAGGGCAGCGTCCTTGGCCCTGTCCTCTATAACATTTATTCATCCGATATGCCTCTTCCTGACTCCATGAACATAACAGACTCTCGTGGCGAAAGGCTCTCTGTCCAGCTCTCAACATATGCTGATGATACCCTGGTTATGTGCGCTGCTGACAACATCCAAGATGCCATCCTTGCAAACCAGAAGTATCTGCAACATTTCTCAACATGGGCAAATAATTGGTGTACCACCATAAATCTTCAAAAAACCAGTCATGTCATGTTTTCTCTTAGAAAATACGATTATAAAAATGGACTACTCTCCCCTCGATTAAATGGAAAGCTGATCAAAAATGCATTGTCCCATCACTACCTCGGAGTTGAATTGGACAGCAAGCTTCTCCTCTCGAAACATATCACGCAGCTACGTATAAAAGTTAAAAATGCGATAACTAAATTTGACTGGCTCATCGGACGAAATAGTAGACTGGATAAGTCCTGCAAAGTTACAGCATACAAACAGCTTATAATGCCGATATGGCAATATGCGATCCCCATATGGGGTGCAATGGTTTCGTCAAGTGAGTTTAAGAGAATGGCTGGCTATCATAATCGAATGGTTAGAGTCATAGTAAACGCTAACAGATTTACCACAAATGCCAATATAGCAGCCAATTATGGTATCAAAACAACGGAAGAGTTCTATTTAAAAGCCAGCTCAAGACTTATAAACTCGCTTTTTGACCACCCGAATCCCATTGCGCAGAATCTGGTTCTATTTCCATTTGTTCCGAAAAGAATTGGCAAGCCCCGATACACCTCTCAACTCGAATTGGATGTCCTTCCACAGAGGGATCAACAACTTAAGATAATTATGACTCGTCGAGCACAACAGCAATATGATCCTGATCTCCTGCCAACCCTCTTACACCTGGAAAGGGAATGGGACAAAATTTCCAAAGAAGAGGCTAATGAGTCTGCCAAAGTTCTACAATCCCAAAAAAACAGAAAGAATCCCCCTAAGAGGCTTTGTGAAACTCTTATCAACAGTTTCTCTAGAGAATTTCGGAAAGGACTCATTTCCAGAGAAGATCTTCAGGAGAGGATCAAGGACCAGCCGATCCAAGTACAGAGACTCATCCTTCCACCCCCAACTGAGGCTGAGCTTCTTCTCCCCCATTCGGAGGACAAGGTGCTAAGCCTTAATCTGGATGCACTGCAGAAAAGGATGGAGCTTGAAATGGACGAATGCTATCTCAACGAACGAATCCCTGATGAAGCTTGCCCTGAACTCTTGAGGATTGGTCTGCCATCACACTCAATTTGGCCTATACAGAAGCCCCCCTAAACTGAATGCCTTTTGCCATTTTACCTGCTGAAACTCTCTACATTGGACCAATTCGGACGACTGAAACCCTGAAGAACTGCTCTGGAGGCTGCCGCAGCTGTTTCTCTCTGCTTATTTATTTCCAGATTACACACAGTTTGACTTTGGCAGCCCTGAAGGTATTTCCGAAGACGTCAATCATGTTCAGCTACTTGGGCCAGACGTTGACGGCGGATCCCTGTGAATTTGGAGGCATTAAAAACGGCTGTTATCTCTCGGCCTACTCACCATTAATGCCGAAAACTACCACCTGAGCCTCTTAAGGAACCTGCTTGTTCTAAAGCCATTTATGTCAAAAGCCTTTTATTTAAAATCTTGAGCAAAATGTGGGAGATAAAAAGGACGCGACCTTCAACAAAAGCCCAAACTCCCGGGCACCACACCAGCAGCAAAAACAGCAGAGGCCTCAGCTGCACCAGAGGCCACAGCACAATGGCCAGAGGAGTAGAAGTCCAAGCCAGAATCGCAGCCACATATCACAAGCTTCGTCTCCAAAACCAAATCTACACGATGAGACACCAATCTGGAGGGCTATCGAGGCCAATATGAAGGTAGCCATGGCGATTGAGAGGAGACTGGAGGCTATCATCAAGCTGGTCCATAACATCTTGAATGGCAAACTGGAGCAGATCAATGGACATCAGCCGCCGCAGCTCTAACTCTGCTTACATATTTTTCAGATCACCACCAGCCAGCTCAATGTTTTTCCTGTGGAATGGAGTCATTAAAATAGGCTGCTATTTATCTGCCTACTCACCTCTTGTGTTGACAACTGACTCCTTGGCCTCTTGTGGAACCTTCCCATGCTATCTTTTCTGGTCGAGAAATCCACCTGGAGGCTGTTCCCTCTTGAGCTGCTGCATGGGTGACTGGTTGTCTGACACGGCGGCATTTCACCTCTGCCCAAATTTGAACATTCAAAATTTGGGCCTAAGTATACACGTCCAGCGGTCCTATGCTGCCTTTGCTGCTCCTGTGTGCGCCCTACTGTCTTCCTTGGCACCCAACTACGCTGTCTCCGCACCTGGAACGCTGCTCCGAAGATGACAATGATGCCGCTTGCGCCTGGGCCTGTTGCTAATACCGTCTCATATCTGCATTATGGAGAAATTAATATTGGCTATTTATGTTGGCCAACTCACCGTCACTATTAGCAACTGTCTCCTGGGCCCCTCGAAGAACCTGCCCAAGCTATTTTTGGATGCTTTTCCTCCGTCAAATCCGTTTATCTGGAGCCGTGGTCTGGCCAGCTGGTGTCAACATTGTTGTGGCTGCCCTGGCCGGTAGAATTGTGCTGCTACTTATCCCCTTGATGTGCCTTCCTGGCATCCATGCGTGCCCTGCTGTCTGCATGGGCCCCTTTTAATGCTGGCAGTACGCCTGGATCGCTGTTTCGGAGACGACAATGATGCCGTTTGCGCCCAGGATGGCTGCTGATACTGTCTCCCTCCTGTAATATAGAGACATTAATATTGGCTATTTCCTGGAAGCCAACTTACATTTATTATCAGCAATTGACTCCTGGGTGCCCTGAGGATCCTGCCTATGCTACCTGTGGATGCCTATTCCTCCTAAGAACCTGTCAATCTGAGGCTGCTGTCTGGCCAGCATTCTGTGAGTCCGCCTGGGCGGGCGCAAGTGAGTCGTTCCATATCCCTCTGATGTGCCTCCCACCTGGCTGAAGACGCCTGCCACTGGTTGCTGGTAGCCAAGTGATGTCATCGCCTACAGCTGTGGGCCTGTAAAAATAATTTAAGTTGTTATTTTCTAATTGTTATCTAATTGTTAAGTTTGTTTACCTTTTCTGCCTTCATGGCCTACCAATGTGACCGTACCAAGCTCAAAATGTGCTGCTATATCGCAGTGTATGCTGTTATGTCGTACGTATGACTTACAGCTGCACATGTGCTGTTATGACACAGTGCCCTTAGCACTGAATCCGCTAGTTCCAACGATGTAAAACTAACATGTATGGTACCTAAAACTATTTATACATTTTATAACCATGTAAAATAAATAAATAAAACAAGGCTGAATGTTGCTTGCAGCATTCAGTCGTTACGTGTCCGGCTACGGCACCAATTGAGAGGGAGATGCGGAATTGGACTGCCACGCCCCCTTGCTGACGTGGCAACACATCAAGAGCTACCATAGTGAGGACAACGCCCCACCAACTCCAATAGCAACCGCTACAGCCATTTTGGAGCTTTTGGAATTTTTCTCTGCATTTTCTCGCAGATGGGAGAAATTCTAAAAGTCACTGAGATTCGGCATACCGCCAAACTTACACTCTGAGCCTGCACCCGCAGCGCCTGTTCCAACTGCTTTTGGAACTGTTCTCTGCATTCTCATGCAGATTGAGCAACATTTTATCATCCCTGACCAACCAAATTTTTTTGGACATTTTGGACTTGTTCTCTGCGACTCTATGCAGATTGAGCATTTTTCCATTTACCTTTGCGGGTATCTGGGAATCCATCTATTTGGCCAAAGATGACGCACAGAAGACGTAGCATCATCCGATGCGTGCCTCCCATGGCGTGCGGCTCCAGTCGAAACCAGTCGGTCCTCCCGCTGTGGCAGATCACTTCTTCAGCATGCCACGATACGCACCTCGGCTTCGCCTCGGTCCGTATGCGTGCTGATATCCTGCCCAGCCTACTGCTACGAGACCCCCGGATTGGTAGACGACCTCGCAGCCCACACAGCAGCCCCAACAGGCTCAACGCCAGACGCACCCCGCCTGGCCAAGAAGGAAGACCATGATGACATCATACATCCTCAACGTAGTTAGGAAATATTTTTAAAAATAGTTTGAGATCAAATTTTTCACTTTTTAAAATTTTTTCCAACTTTCTCTCATATTCTCAGAGCAATAGTTTACCATCCTTTTCAACCTACCAATTGTAAATCATGTTAAACTCTTGCCAATTTACAATTAGTATTAATTAGTATTTACACGGAGCCTCCGCTGTGCGGTTTGCCCCTAGTTTACTAAGTTAGATTAGTAATTGGCTGTGCCCCCTTCTGGGGTACAGGACACTGTGTGTGTCATTAGATACCCAGGCCGGATTAGCAGACAGAAATGTTTGGATTGCCAGCTAAACGTGTTTAATAAACATATGCGGCGTCTGTCTCCTCCGGGCCGGTTCAGTGGCCCACGGCCGCCCGGGGGGTGAAAACTCGCCGATGCCCCCACTGTGGGTTGAACAGAAAAAGAGAACAGACGTGTTTTTATTCGCTCCCGCGAAAAAGTCGCCAAGTGCGCGAAAAACCATCTAAAATTGGCAAATAAATTGCGGAAAATTCGGAGATAGTTGTCTGACAACTGTGCGCGTTCAAGAATCGTGAAAATTCGGGCGATTTTCCATGAAAATTGGCATTTTCGTCCAATTTTTCACCCGTCTCACACATACACGCACGCGTTTCGTTGCGCAACCATGCTGTTGAGAGCGCGCTCTCGCTCTCTGGCTCTCTGACTCACACGCACACCGGATAGACACACACGCATGCCCATGTGTGTGTGTGCGCTCTCTGCCTCTCACGCGCTGAAAAACAGTATTAATTTACAAATGGAAAATTTTACTGGGGCTTCTCTGGACTGAGCGCTCGATTTAGGCTCGTCCCATACAAAAATAAGGCAACTTGGCCGAATAAAAACTCGCCCAGGCGGCACCCCAAGTGGCGAAAATAAATACTCAGATTGTGCGCGAAGGTGTCTAGTGCATAAATCGGGCTCACACGCCCCATATACGTGTTTGTGGTTCGCGTATGTGGCTCTGGCGCAGAGCAATTGGCCCAGATCTAGTGGAGAAAAACTCTCACAAAGACAAATCTGCATAAAAACTCGAAAATTTTATTAAAATTTATTGCGCTTGTGCAGCTGTATTGGTGTGCCCGCTCTCAAACCAAAAACCACTATTATTTGGTGAGAGAGAGAGTGCGCGCCTATGTGTATGTGTGCGCTGCTCCATACACCCACCCTGACCTATACCAATAAGCAAAAATTTTGCGGCACCCGAATTGGCGAAAATTAACTATACAGATTGTGCGCGAAGGTGTATATGTGCATAAATCAGGCTCGTCCGCCCCATATACGTGTTTGTGGTTCGCGTATGTGACTCTGGCGCTGAGCAATTGGCCTGTTCCCTTTGGACAAATCTACATAAATCGCAATTTTCATTGCGCTTGTGCAGCTGTATTGGTGAGCCCGCTCTCAAATCGAAAACCATTATTTTGGTGAGAGAGAGAGTGCCCGCCTCTGTGTGTGTGAGCGCTGCTCCATACACCCACCCTGACCTACATCAACGTATGCTGTATTGGTGTGCCCGCTCTCAAATCAAAAAACCATTATTTTTGGTGAGAGAGTGCGCGCGCCTCTGTGTGTGTGAGCGCTGCTCCATACACCCACCCTGACCTACACCAACATACGAAATTTGGCGGGAGAGAAAATATCCCTTCTCTGCCCTAGCAAATTTCCCACGCCCTCTCAAAAGACGACAATCAACACTGACACGTGGTTCCAGAGTGACCTTGTCACACTTCCAAATCACGAGTACCGATAACGGGCTGTTATCGACTGTTCACCGATCACGATGAATAGTTCACGGCGCCCCACCTCTAGCCCTATTGGCAATAAGGCCAATTGGAATAAATCCAAGCAGAATATTGTCCCAAATGGGAGTAAAGACGCCAATACTTCTGCACCCAGACCTTCACAGGCAACAGCTATTAGAGGAGGCCTCGGGAACCGCCTCAATAGCACCAACACTAGCGCCACCAAGGCAACGCCGGGCAGTGGGCGTCCAATACAGACACGGCCTGTGTCTGCAAAATTATTGGGTGCCACCACGCCGGCCCGCAACAGCAACAACAACAACAACAGCAGCAAACAATCAGTACAGACCTGGCCCAGCACTGTCAACAAGGAGAGAGGAACGAATAGAGCCGCAAATTTGGGACTGTTCACCCCAAAAACAAGCGGCAATTTGGGCGCAAATAAATATTCTTCTTCCTCTGCCCCCTTCGACAAATGTCCAAACCGTACTAATTTGTCTGTTAAATTTCAGAGGGATTCTGGCCCCTCGCCTCAACAAGATGACAACAGATTCGCGATTCTTGCAGATCAACAGTCAGCCAACCCTGATGACGTCAACACCGATTCACAAAATGGGGATAAAATGGATGTCTGCGACGTCCACTCTATTCCCTCATCTTCACCTGAGGCAATAGCCTCGGACCTGGACAGCACTGGCAGCTCTCTGGCTCGAAGTCTACAAGAATATCGAGCACAATATGGGTTACCTGATCCTGCCCTACCAGACCCCACATCGTCACCGGCATCATCATCGACGCCAGTACCAGCAACAACACCAACGTGTGAGCAAATTGTGGACCTAACCAGGTCTCCATCAGCACCAGCTTCATCATCATCATCTGAGGAGCAAACAATTCGGGAAAATTCAGAAGATTCCCAATCAGCATCTGGCAGCTGTAGCAGCAGCAGCGGTAAAAAATCTTTTACACCTAAAATGCCTGCAATCTGCATCATGCAGATCCCCAACCTGTCCAACATACTGCACGTGCTTGGGCAAACTGTGACCTGGGAGCGATTCCAGGCCCGCACATCACTCGGAGACGTCACCCGTCTAAAGGCCTACAACCTTGAGGCGCATGAACAGATCTTGTGGGTGCTAAATAAACTTGGCATCAGCTACTACACGTACCAACACAAACCGGAGCGTGTGTACAAGGTCCGCATCACAGGAATGCACTCATCAACGCCCGTTGAGGATATTACGGATGCATTGACTAAGCGAGGTTTTAATGTTCAACACGTCTACTGCCCCAAGAGTCGTGCCACGGGCAAAAAGATGAACATGTTCTTGGTCAACCTGCACCAAACTCCGAATGTGATGGAAATACATCAACCCATGTCGATTCTGGGTCAAAGGATCTATGCAGAGGCGATTAAACCACGCCCTGAGGTCATTTCATGCCGAAATTGCTTGCACTATGGGCACACACAAAAATACTGCAGCAATTTACCAAATTGTGCCAACTGCGGCCTCGGCCACTCAACCAAAGACTGTGACAGAAGTGAAATTATTTACTGCTACCATTGTAAAAATTCCAGTCACAGGTCCAACACCAAGGCGTGCGTTTTCTACAAGCGCGAGCTTAAAAAGGCTATGGAAAGAATGCCTAAAAATGTCCAAGAGCGAAAGTCAGACCGATTTTCCCCACCCAGACCCGTTTCGAGGCCCATAAATGAAGAAGTTGCTGCCGTCTCCGTTCCTGCAGCTGCTGATGTCAAAGTCAACAAAACCAGCAACACAGACAGCAACAACAACATCAACAACAACAGCACTCCTGTAGTCACGGAAATTTCCGCAGCCCCAGTCCCTGGCAATTTAACAATTTCATATGCCAAAATTGTCAAAGGCGGAGTAAATCCAAAACCTGCTCATAATAATGGCAAAAATATCAAACAAAAGCCAAAGAAAATTATGCAGCCACGGCAGCAGCAACAGCTGCAAACCAAAATGCCAAAAAAAGAGCCTAAAACTCAACAAAGGCCTAAAGCTGATCATCCTGATGTAAATAAAATCATCAAAAATCATCAAGACGACCAACTCCACCCGGAACAGACATCAGTCAAAACAACACCAACACATGATGCTGTCAGCCAATTCCCAGTTTGGCTTCCTCCCCTTGTGTCGGCCATCGACACTTTATTGCAAGGCATGAAGGAATTTCAACAGATCCAGCATGAATTCATGAAGGAGATCAACTCTGGCCGTAACAATCAAAACACCTGTACCTCTCCACCGGATTGGGTACACCTGATTACCGAGCCATTCACACAAATGCGAAACGACATTTCCGCCCTGCTGGAACTTGTGAAAAAATCGTCCATTTTCACAAACGCCTCCGGCAACCAAACACTATGATGGAAGCTTAAATTGGTATAAACCGAATATAAAAATTGTTTAAATTATTTTGGTCATTTAACTGATGGCGAAAGTATTTTTAAATATTATTAAATTTATTTAATATATTTATCAATATTATCGTGAATAATATTTATCAGTCACCGAAATTATTTTGAACATTTTTATTATTCGTCACCGGCTCTGTCACTGGCCAGCACTTGACCTGCAGCTTAAATTGGTATAAATCGATCATAATAATGATTTAAATCATTTTGGCCATTATACTGATTGCGGCGATATTGTTAAATATTTTCAAATTTATTTGATATATTTATCAATATTGTCGTGATTATTATTTTTCGCCGAAATTATTTAAATTCATTATTATTGCCTCGTCACCGGCTCGGTCTAAGTCACCACTCACTGCTCAGCACTGTCACGAAGTCATGGTTACAAGTCACGAGTACCCGTTACAAATCACGAGTACCTGCTGTAACTACCATCTCTAACTGTTGCCCATCTCAATTGGCCATGGTTTTACATTTGTCAAATTGTAAAATTTCTCAATTTGGATGCAATTTTCTTGGACCCGGGACACCACCATCACTATTAGCAGACCCTACACAGGATCCCCCAATGGCAATGGACACCCTCTCTGCATAGGGAGTCACGTGCGACAGCGGCGGCGGCGGCGGCAGCGGCAGCAGCTACAACAACATCTTCCGAGATGACGGATTTTCCGGCAGCCTGGTTGCCTGCACCACCACCCACTGGCCATCCACTCACCCAATCGTGATGCACCCAAAAACCGGCAATTTTCATTGCCATTGGACACCTTGTGCCCCACAAACGAGAATTTGATTTCTCATATGCAAATATTTTGCCATTCCCTGTTTTTTTGCATGTGTATGAGTATACTAATTCTGTATATTTTCAGAGGGAGCACACCTCACCCCCTCTCTGCTAACGCTAACAACAACAGCGGCCCTACAGATGCCCACATGGCGACGACGACGACGCCGACAGAGACAGAGGCAGCTGCCTCAGCGCACAACAGCATACACCACCGTTTCTTGGGACACAGGATGGCACTTACGGCGAGGATTTCTACGAGGACAACGCTCGCATGTCCTCACCACACCACCTGCAACCCAAAAGTGTATCTTAACGGATCGTTATCCGTCTCTGCGCCATCGTCCAGCGTCCACGCCCGATTTCGTGAGAAATTTGGGTGATGGACATCTATTGGCCACTGCCTGTGCCATGAAGGCGCGTGCCACGCCCACCAATGGATGGAGTGACACCTCATCAGCCCCCGCGGCTTCGTTCCCAACCATTCTGGATCCGCTCTATGCATTTTTGTGCATATGGGAGCATTCTGCAAATTCCATTGTTTTGGAAACTTCGGCCATCCGGCCTAATGGACACCAGGAGAGCTGCTAGGAGGCGTCACACGCCTCTCTGATGAAGCGAAACCATCTCTACAGCTTCTGCAGCTCCTGTTATGCCTATTCTGGAGACGCTCACTGCTTTTTCACGCAGTTGGGAGCTTTCTCTGAATTTTTGCAAATTCTGATTCTGGCCTATGGCCAAACTATCAACAGAGGAGCTGCTTAGGAGACTGCCACGCCTATAAAATGATGGAGCACCACCTCACCAGCCCCAGCATCGCCAGTTCCAACTATTTTGGACGCATTATGTGCATGTTTGTGCATTTTGCAGCCTTTTCCAAATTTCACTATATTTGGGAATATTGGCCATCCGGCCTAAGGTCACCAGGAGAGCGGCTAGGAGGCGTTTCACGCCCCCCTCATGAAGCGAAACCATTTATACAGCTTCAACCGTACCTATTACGCCCAGTTTTGGATACGCTCACTGCACTTTTATGCAGTTGGGAGCTTTTTCTGAATTTTGAAATCCTGGATTTTGGCCTACGGCCGAAATGTCAACACAGGAGATGCTTGGGAGGCGTTCACGCCCCCCATATGAAGCGAAACCATTTCTACAGCTTCAGTAGCACCTCCTCCACAAGTTCCGGATACGCTCACTGCATTTTTACGCAGTTGGGAGCTTTTTCCTAATTTTGAAAAATTCTCAAATTTTACCTGCGGCCAATGGACATCAGAGGAGCTGATAAGATGACTGCCACGCCCCCCAAATGGCGCGACAACACTTCACCAGCCCCCGTAGTGCCAACTACAGCCATTTTGGAATTTTTCTCTGCGTTTTCATGCAGATGGAAAAAATATCAAAATTCTGATAAAATTCTGGGATTCGATCTATGGCCAAACCATCATCCTGGAGATACGGAATTGACTGCCACGCCCCCTTGCTGACGTGGCAACACATCAAGAGCTACAGTAGCAACCGCTACAGCCTTCTTGGTATTTTTCTCTGCGTCTACATGCAGATGGGAAAAATATCAAAATTCTGAAAAATTTCTGGCATTTGGCCTTCGGCCAAATTGACACTCTGGAGCTTCAAAGACGACTGCCACGCCCACTTGCTGACGTGACAACGCCCCACCAACTCCAATAGCAACCGCTATAGCCATTTTGGAGCTTTTGGAATTTTTCTCTGCACTTTCTCGCAGATGGGAGAAATTCTAAAAGTTACTGAGATTCGGCATACCGCCAAACTTACACTCTGAGCCTGCACCCGCAGCGCCTGTTCCAACTGCTTTTGGAACTGTTCTCTGCATTCTCATGCAGATTGAGCAACATTTTATCATCCCTGACCAACCAAATTTTTGGCCATTTTGGACTTGTTCTCTGCGACTCTATGCAGATTGAGCATTTTTCCATTTACCTTTGCGGGTATCTGGGAATCCATATATTTGGCCAAAGATGACGCACAGAAGACGTAGCATCATCCGATGCTGCCTCCCATTGCGGCACCACTGAGCCGCCTGTGTAAAGAACGCCGAACATGGAAGACTCTACATCTTCAATTGTGACGGCGTCCCGACTATCCAGTCGGTCCTCCCGCTGTGGCAGACCACTTCTTCAGCATGCCACGATACGCACCTCGGCTTCGCCTCGGCCCGTATGCGTGCTGATATCCTGCCCAGCCTACTGCTACGAGACCCCCGGATTGGTAGACGACCTCGCAGCCCACACAGCAGCCCCTCACGGGCTCAACGCCAGACGTTTCCCGCCTGGCCAAGAAGGAAGACCATGATGACATCATACATCCTCAACGTAGTTAGGAAATATTTTTAAAAATAGTTTGAGATCAAATTTTTCACTTTTTTCGAAATTTTTCCAACTTTCTCTTAAATTCTCAGAGCGTCAATTTCTCACTTTAATCAACCTACCAATTGTTCATAATGTTAAATTGTTGCCCATTTACAATTAGTCTTAATTAGTATTTACACGGAGCCTCCGCTGTGCGGTTTGCCCCTAGTTTACTAAGTTAGATTAGTAATTGGCTGTGCCCCCTCTGGGGTACAGGACACTGTGTGTGTCATTAGATACCCAGGCCGGATTAGCAGACAGAAATGTTTGGATTGCCAGCTAAACGTGTTTAATAAACATATGCGGCGTCTGTCTCCTCCGGGCCGGTTCAGTGGCCCACGGCCGCCCGGGGGTGAAAACTCGCCGATGCCCCCACTGTGGGTTGAACAGAAAAAGAGAACAGACGTGTTTTTATTCGCTCCCGCGAAAAAGTCGCCAAGTGCGCGAAAAACCATCTAAAATTGGCAAATAAATTGCGGAAAATTCGGAGATAGTTGTCTGACAACTGTGCGCGTTCAAGAATCGTGAAAATTCGGGCGATTTTCCATGAAAATTGGCATTTTCGTCCAATTTTTCACCCGTCTCACACATACACGCACGCGTTTCGTTGCGCAACCATGCTGTTGAGAGCGCGCTCTCGCTCTCTGGCTCTCTGACTCACACGCACACCGGATATACACACACGCATGCCCATGTGTGTGTGTGCTCTCTGCCTCTCACGCGCTGAAAAACAGTATTAATTTACAAATGGAAAATTTTACTGGGGCTTCTCTGGACTGAGCGCTCGATTTAGGCTCGTCCCATACAAAAATAAGGCAACTTGGCCGAATAAAAACTCGCCCAGGCGGCACCCCAAGTGGCGAAAATAAATACTCAGATTGTGCGCGAAGGTGTCTAGTGCATAAATCGGGCTCACACGCCCCATATACGTGTTTGTGGTTCGCGTATGTGGCTCTGGCGCAGAGCAATTGGCCCAGATCTAGTGGAGAAAAACTCTCACAAAGACAAATCTGCATAAAAACTCGAAAATTTTATTAAAATTTATTGCGCTTGTGCAGCTGTATTGGTGTGCCCGCTCTCAAACCAAAAACCACTATTATTTGGTGAGAGAGAGAGTGCGCGCCTATGTGTATGTGTGCGCTGCTCCATACACCCACCCTGACCTATACCAATAAGCAAAAATTTTGCGGCACCCGAATTGGCGAAAAATAACTATACAGATTGTGCGCGAAGGTGTATATGTGCATAAATCAGGCTCGTCCGCCCCATATACGTGTTTGTGGTTCGCGTATGTGACTCTGGCGCTAGCAATTGGCCTGTTCCTTTGGACAAATCTTCAAAACGCAATTGCGCTGTGCGCTGTATTGGTGGCCCGCTCTCAAATCAAAACCATATTTGGTGAGAGAGAGAGAGTGCCCGCCTCTGTGTGTGTGAGCGCTGCTCCATACACCCACCCTGACCTACACCAACGTATGCTGTATTGGTGTGCCCGCTCTCAAATCAAAAAACCATTATTTTTGGTGAGAGAGTGCGCGCGCCTCTGTGTGTGTGAGCGCTGCTCCATACACCCACCCTGACCTACACCAACATACGAAATTTGGCGGGAGAGAAAATATCCCTTCTCTGCCCTAGCAAATTTCCCACGCCCTCTCAAAAGACGACAATCAACACTGGCACGTGATTTCAGAGTGACCTTGTCACACTTCCAAATCACGAGTATCGGTAATGGGCCGTTATCGATAAGTCACTGATCACGATGAACGACCCACGGCACACCACTAGCCCAAATGTAAACAATGAGAATTTGGCAAATTTTTCCAATTGCGAAAAAATGCAATCAGCCGGCCAAATCAACAAGGATGAGGACAATCATCTGGCACCCAGATCCCCGACTCTGAGCGAGGACAGCGACTCTGTGTCCGGCAGCAACATCAGCTCACCCTGTGGCGAAGATGGCAGCAGTCCACCAGCTGCCGCAGCAGCAGCAGCAACAACAACAATAAGTAACCAAACAGTTTCTACTAATCTTTCTATTTCTCAGGCGCCCGTGGCATCTGACGTTGGCGCTGAGAAGAAGAAATTGATGCAGCAGAACAAGACGAACAACACGCAGCAGAAGCCTAGTCCATCAGTAGCTGCGGCCAAAGCTATTATTACTGAAAATCGGCTCCTCGCCCCGGCACGGCCTGCGCCCCTTGCAGGTGTTACCGTCTCCCGGCCATCAACAACAACAACAACAAACAACAAAAACATCAAAATCAACAGCCGCCGGCAAACAGCCGCAGCAGCAAAAACAACAACAGAATGCTTCGCCTCCACGAGGCGGACATCAAACTCAGACTCGGTCCGGGTCTGAAAAATCAGGAATAATCTCCAAAAAACCCAGCGGAACAACTCCACCACCCCAAGGCAGCCTTGGTGCAGCTGTCGCCGGCAATAATAGCAGAAAGAGTGTTCCCTTATACGCCCGGCCTGGGCCTCAAACCAAAACTACGGGCAAACTCAACACCAGCCCAACTGGGGGCAATGAGAATCTTTTGCTGACTCCTAACACCAAGCGACGTTTGGCAAAAAATAAAGATTCTCCTCCCTTTGACAAAAGTCCGAAACGTACTAATTTATCTGTACAATTTCAGAGGGACAAGACCACCCCCTCGGCAACCGCCAACAGCTACAACAACAGCAACAACAACAACAGCGATGTGAACATCAGAAGGCACAACAAACCTCAGCCATCCGGTGATCCATTTCCATTCCTTCCGGGTGCCAAAATTCAGACGAGCATATTTGAACAACGCGACGATGGCGTAAATCGGCTCAACAGATTCGCACCCCTTGCTGAATCACTCTCGGCCCACTCAGAAGACGTCATTGAGGTGGCCTCCTCATCTTGCGACGAAGAGAAAAACAGCAGCGTCATCGAATCTGGTGATGATGATGACCAAGTGGAATCACTGGCCTGGGATGCCGAAGGTGACACCACAATTGTCTCCTTCATTCATCCATCCGAACTCCCTGGCTCATCTTTTGGCACAACCAGCACTGAATTCTCATTCGACGAGTGCTTAACCAAATACCAGGCCCGCCTCAGCAATCAAAATGGCAATTCTCTTCCCATTTCTGAAGAAGAAATTGCGGCTTCACCCGATATGACGACACCAACACCAAAAGCGAATTCCGTCAATCATTTCCTGCAGGCTCTGAGCGATATTCGGGCCATGTCTAGTGAACAAACGGCTATGGCACACCAACAACCAGCCTCGGAGCAACCTGCCCTCCCCCAAAGGGAGCGGCGACAGGCGCCTCCCGCCCAACAGACTGTGCCCCAACAACAGCAAATGACCCAGCCCGTGTCCAGGGTGCCCCAACAACAGCAGCAGCGACAACGGCAACAACAACAACAACAAGGCAGAGGAAATCATGGTGGCGAACTACCTCTACACGCCCCTAAAATACCCAAGCCTCCTGCAATATGCATCAAAAAGGTTCCCAACCTTAAGGCACTCCTAGACATTGTCACTCAGACAGTTGGTAAGGAGCAGTTCTCAACCAGTACATCGCTCGGCAATGTCACAAGGCTATACCCAGATGATCATGAAATTCATGCCGAAATTATACGCATCTTGGCCGAAAATAATATTGAATTTTACACTTACCAATCTCAAATGGATCGTGTGTACAAAGTTTCAATAGGGGGCCTGCACTCATCAACCCTAGAAGGCGACATTGAAAATTCTTTAAACTCTAAAGGATTCAGGGTCCAACATATATTTTGCCCTAAAAATCGCCTTACTGGTCAACGACTGAACATGTTTCTGGTCAACCTTTATCCGACTGATAATGTGCAGTCAATACACGAAGTTTCCCGCATCCTGGGACAATCTGTCCGCATTGAACTGTTGCAGCAGCGGTATACCGTAATTCAATGTCGCAAATGTCAGGATTATGGACACACAAAGACGTACTGCACAAATCCCTGTATCTGCGCCAATTGCGGCCAACTGCACCACACTGATAATTGTACTCAGCCTAACACAGTATATTGTCATCACTGCCGCAATTCGCAGCACAAGTCCAACTCCAAGGAGTGCAAATTCTACAAGAGGGAATTGAAAAAGGCAATGGAACGAAATGCCAACAGACGATCGTCAAATAAATCTTCCCCTTCACCACCAAAGCGCAAGCGCAGGCGTCGGTCAAGACAGCCTTCAGGCATTCAGCCAAATATTGGCCACAACACAGCAACTGCAGCAGCATCAAACACACAAACAATGCAAACAGTTCAACATACTTCTGCCGCCACCACTAGCAAAGGCAATTTCACATATGCTGACGCAGCAAGAGGCGGCAAGGAGCAATCACGGCCCAATAGTTCATCATCCGGAGCTAGAGGCAACCATCCCAAGCCTCAGCAGCAGCTTCCGCAGCAGCAGCAACAAAAACAACAGCCCCAGAAACAACGACGGCAACAACAACAACCAACTAAACAGCCCCTGCAGCAGCAGCGCCCGCAGCAGAAGCAACAAAATCAACAGCCTCAGCAGCAGCGACCACAGCAGCAGCAGCAGCAAAATCAACAGCCCGCACCTCGTAGCAGGCAAATAAATATTCATCATCCACAAAATGACCACCAAAATACGCATCCCGCAACTATTGGAGGTGGAAATTTATCTGCTGGACTCATTTCTACCCCTAGAGATGTCCGGCCTCACCCAGTACAGCAAGCACCACTCCACGCTGCGGCTGTCAACGTTAAATTCTTACCCAGTTTGGCTTCCACTTTTTGCAGAGCTTGCTCAGAAGACGCTTAATGGAATGGAGTTATTTCTTCAACGCCAACAACAACTTCTACAACAGCCTCCCAGTCCTGGCGCAGTAAGTCAATCCTCTCCCCCAGATTGGCTCCACCATTTTATGGCGCCCATTATTCAAATGCAAAAGGACATCTCCATTTTGGTGCAGCATTCGGTGAATGCCACCAATGTCAAACTCAATATTATCAAAAATGACCAGAATTCGTTATAGAAATTTACGAATCATGCTTTGGAATGCCAATGGCGTACAAGGCAAACTCCCAGAACTCGAACATTTTGCTTTGAGTCACCACATAGATGTCATTCTCCTTAGCGAAACGAATTTATGGCAAAACGAGTTAGTACGTATTTGGGGATATACGTCATACTGCGCAAATATACCTGAGGATGGACGGCGCCGGCACGGCGTTGCCATACTCCTTAAGAACGATGTCGTCCACTACCCTGTGATCAACACCGTTACGGATAAATTCCAAATGTGTTCCACCTTTATTGACACCACTATCGGCACCATCAAAATTGGTTCAATTTATTGCCCTCCTCGTATCAAATGGACCAAAAATGACGTCCCTGACATTTTTAACAGCTTTAATAATGAACATGGGAATAAATTCCTCATTGCCGGCGATTGGAATGCCAGACACCGCCACTGGGGTGACCGCGGAACCAACCCAAGAGGAACCGTCATTTTCAATGAACTAAACAAGACAAATTGTCAAGTCATCGCCACTGGCCGCCCCACTAGATACCCTTTTAGGGCGGGCAATGCACCTAGCTGCATCGACTTTGGTATCTATAGTGGCATTCAACAGTGGAAAATAAACATTGACAGCGAAATTCAGCTGTCCTCCGACCATATTCCATTAATCATCTCGGTCGACTGTGCTGCCACTACATTTCCAAAAATTGAGCGCCTTATCGACAAACGCAGCAATATGCAAATATTTAAAAAATCCCTGGACGACAACATCTTTCCGGAAGTCGAATTGCGCACAGCCCAGGACATTGACGATATACTTGAAAACCTCACCCAGAAAGTCAAGACTTCAGCCAAAGAGGCAAAAATTACAGCACCATCTGCACCTATTCGCAACTCCAAATATCAAAGAGCCAGACAGGACAGTGGTCGCACAATAACTCTATGCAGTAGGGGAAGAGAACTTGTTCGATTGAGTCGTCGTTTACGCAAAATGTACATACGTACCAAACATCCAATGGATAAGGCCAACTGGAGAAGAGTCAGTACAGCGCTAAATAAATTCCTGGCCTCCAAAAAGGCCAAACGTTCGAATAAGGTTCTCGCCCAGGCCGACAGTAAAAACAGGGTAATCACTGCCTTTGGAAGCTTACAAATAGCATCAAACGCCAGGCGCAGAGACAACAACCACTCATGAAGCTTGATGGCTCTTGGTGTATAAACCTTCAAGAACAGGCTGAAGAGTTTGCCATCCACCTCAGAGAGAGATTTAAAAGCCATAATCTCACCAAAGTGGCAGACAGAAACAGGATTTTCGATACATTCAGAGCTCCCTTTGAGCCTTGTGAGCCAATTGCCCCATTTACGGCGCAAGAAATACGGAACTTTATCAAGAAGTCGGTCAACAAAAAGGCACCCGGACATGATGATATCTGCAATGTAGCCTGGAAGAGTGTCGGCGACAACTGTATCCTGCTCTTGGAGAAAATCTTCAATGCCATTTTGGAACTCAACTATTACCCCAGATCTTGGCGGCACTCCATCATTACCATGATACCTAAGCCGGGCATCAAGGTCGCCGATGAATGTAACCCAAAATCTTTCAGGCCCATCAGCCTCACACCAACAATCTCTAAAATTTGGGAGCGTATGCTTGCTATACGTATTGTGGACCAGCTGGAGGAAAGAAATGCAATTCCCGATCATCAATTTGGTTTTCGAGAGGGCCACAGTACCACGGAGCAACTGCACAGAGTCACTGATTTTATTTGCACATCATATGACCAATTCGAGTACTGCCATGCTATTTTCATAGACATCGAACAGGCGTTCGACCGTACTTGGATAATGGGCCTGCTGGCCAAAATAAAAACAAATTTGGATGCCCCATATTTCAACATACTGAGCTCCTATCTCACACAGCGCACTTTTCAAGTTCGCTGTAAGGATCGCACTTCGAAGACGCACAAAGCCAGTGCCGGAGTGCCTCAAGGTAGCGTTTTGGCTCCAATTTTGTACACCCTATTCACTGCTGATGTCCCTCAACCAGACGGTGATCTCATCAACTATGGTTGTGTACAGGGAGTTGGCAGCACCAGCAGCAACATTACGCACATCAGCCACACTTGCAGTAGCAACAACAACAACAGCATCAATACGATCAACAACAACACCAAGCCCCTTAGCAGGACCTTATTGGCCTCATATGCTGATGATATCTGCATTATGTTTAGTCATAAAAATCAACGGATTGCCGCCAGAGAGCTACAACATTATTTATGTAAATTCGAGTCGTGGGCACGCAGAAACAACATAAAAATCAACAACAAGAAAAGCCAGCATGTATGCTTCACATATCGCATGGAACGACCCATACGTCTGAAGATTCGAGGAAACTACCTCAAACCAAGCGAGACTGTCAAATACCTTGGAATGCATCTTGACAGCAAACTATCATTTCGTTCGCATATCAAAAACATCATCGCTGGCTGCACTGCCCGGCGCAGTAAGCTAAACTGGCTCCTCAAGGCATCAAGCCCACTCCCCTTGAAAATGAAGATAACTATCTATAACTGCATAATTGCTCCTATCTGGAAATATGGACTCCCCATCTGGTCATTGTGCCGAGATATACACCGCAAGGCAATACAAGTTTTCCAGAACAAAACCTTGCGCATCATCACTGGCTGCCCCTGGTATGTGAGAAATGCAGCCCTTCACGATGAGCTCGAACTGGACACGGTAAATGAGATCATTGATAAAGATGTCATCACGCACAATGAGCGGCTGGAGAGACATACCAACAGGCTGGCTCGCAACTTGGCCAACCCTGCATCCCGTCAAAAAAGACTCAGACGAACAACATTTGGCACCGTCCTGACCAGAGCATACACCCGCATGCCAACCTACACCTCAAGGAAACGCAAGCGTAAATAATGACACAGAATTGGTTGCAAAAACTCAGCCAATCAACATCTTACACGGCACATATATACTTATTGTAAGACAAAATCAGTAGCAGTCACTTGCTCATCACTGTCACCAAATCACGAGTACCTGGTACGAGTACTTGCTACACAGTCATCTCTATCATACGCTCATCACTAAATTTTCCATTGTTTACATTTGCAAAATGCATTTGCAAATTGCATATTGGAAATTAATCTGGACTTTGACGACGGCGACGGCGACAACTGCAGCGGCAAAAATTTTCCCCTGGAATGATGGCATAGCCAGAGGCCCGGCAGCAGACACCCCCCGCCCACCACCCACTTGTGCAAGCGTGACGTCAACAGTTGCCAACACTCTGGCCATTCATTTGGCCCACACGCAAGCGCACATATTTCATGTGCAAAACATCTGAAAATACGAATTACTAATTCTATTTCATTTCAGAGAGACCTCCCTCTCTGCAAAAACCAGTTCGCAGTCCCCTCAGATGCCCACCTGACATGGCGATGACGACGACGTCGGCAGAGGCAGCCGCCTCAGCTTTCTGCAGCAGACACAAACCGACTCTTGGGTCTCAGGATGGCGCTTATGGCAAGGATACCAGCGAGGACAACGTTCACGAATATCTGTCACACCATCTACAACCCAAATTGTGAACTTTTATGGATTGTTATCCGTTTCTGCGCCATCGTCCAGCGTCCACGCCCGATTTCGTGAGGAATTTGGGTGTTGGTCATCTACGGCCACTGCTTGAGCCATTAAGGCGTGAGTCACGCCCCTTCTATGATGGTGCAACACCTCATCAGCTCCCGAGGCATCGTTACAACCGATCTTGATCAGCTCTATGCATTTTTTGTGCATATGGGAGCATTTCGCAAATTCCAATATTTTGGGAACTTTGGCCAACCGGCCTAAGGACACCAGGAGCGCTGCTAGTGGGCGTCCTACGCCCCCCAAATGAAGCGAAACCATTTCTACAGCTTCTGCAGCACCTGCTGCGCCCAATTTGGATAAGCTCACTGCTTTTTCACGCAGTTGGGAGCTTTCCCTGAATTTCGTAAAATTCTGATTTTGGCCCATGGCCAAAATGTCAACAGAGGAGCTGCGTAGATGTCTGTCACGCCCACCCAATGGCTTGGCAACACTTCTCCAGCCCCAGCAACACCAGAAGCAACCATTTCGGAAACGCTCTTTGCATTTTTACGCAAATGGGAGCACTCTCCAAAATTGAAAAATTCTGAAATTTGACCAACCGGTCAAAGGATCTCAGAGGAGCTGCTTAGATGTCTGTCACGCCCACCCAATGGCGTGGCAACACTTCTCCAGCCCCAGCAACACCAGAAGCAGCCATTTCGGAAACGCTCTTTGCATTTTTACGCAAATGGGAGCATTCTCTAAATCTGAAAAATTCTGGAATTTGACCAACCGGTCAAAGGACCTCAGAGGAGCTGCTTAGATGTCTGTCACGCCCACCCAATGACGTGGCAACACTTCTCCAGCACCAGAAGCAGCCATTTCGGAAACGCTCTTTGCATTTTTACGCAAATGGGAGCATTCTCCAAATCTGAAAAATTCTGGAATTTGACCAACCGGTCAAAGGACCTCAGAGTAGCTGTCACGGTACTGCCACGCCCACCCAATGACGTGGCAACGCCTCACCAGCCCCACCGACATCAGCTACCAACCATTATGGACCTGTTCTCTGCATTTTCAATGCAGATTGAGCAACTTCTCAATTGCCCTACTCTGGGTTCTTGAGAATTTACCAACTCTACCAATCCGGACGTTCTGAAGACGTAGCATCATCCGATGCTGCCTCCCACTTGCGGCACCACTGAGCCGCCTGACATAAGAACGCCGGCCGCAGCAACAACAACACCTGCGACGGCGTCCCGATGTTCATCACCCACCGGCTGCACCTTGCAGCATGAAATAGGAGCCAGACCAACATAGACGACCTGGCAGCCTATTTTAACTACCTCTGCGCCAACCCGGCCCGGCCCGACGACCCCGTCAGGCCACCAGAAGGATGTCTTCACCACACCTCACTAGAAATAGTTTTCTCAATAGAATTAGAATTAGCCTTACTTACGCTTAGTCTTTTCTAATTTTTTGGCCCTCCGCCACCCTGTGTAATTTCTACAATTCTACGTCTATGCATGAATTTATTGTGAATTTACCAATGTACTTTACACATATTGTATACTCTAAGAGCCCATCTGGCCACTAGTTTACTAAGTTAGTATTAGTAGCTGGCTGCACCCTTGTGGTGTAGGACCACATATGTGAGTCCGAATACTACAGCCCGGATTAGCAGGTCTCCGCGACTTGGATTGCCGTGCCATTATTATTTGTGAATAAACATATGCGGCGTCTGTCGCCCCCGGTGCCGGCTCAGTGGCCCACGGCCGCCCGGGGGTGAAAACTCGCCAGGGGAGAGGGGCAGAGGCGGGGGGGGGGGGCGGGGGCGGGGGGGGGGGGGGCCGGGGGGGGGGGGGGGGGGGGAGAGGAGGGGGGGGGGGGGGGAGGGGGGGGGGGGGGGGGGGGGGCGGCCGGGGGGGGGGGGGGGGGGGGGGGGGGGGGGGGGGGGGGGGGGGGGGGGGGGGGGGGGGGGGGGGGGGGGGGGGGGGGGGGGGGGGGGGGGGGGGGGGGGGGGGGGGGGGGGGGGGGGGGGGGGGGGGGGGGGGGGGGGGGGGGGGGGGGGGGGGGGGGGGGGGGGGGGGGGGAGGGGGGGGGATGGCAAAGCTAAAAAAAACAAAGGGGGGGGGGGGGGGGGGGGGGGGGGGGGGGGGGGGGGGGGGGGGGGGGGGGGGGGGGGGGGGGGGGGGGGGGGGGGGGGGGGGGGGGGGGGGGGGTTGTGTTAAGGGTTAGGGTGATCGGGTGGATGGGAAAATATAGAAGAGTGATTAGATTTGTTTCAGCTGGGGGATAGGATGGGTAAACAAGACGATATCAGATCACAGGCAGAACTACGGAGTATCGTAGGAGGAGGAACTACGGTGTAGGTGATAAATATAAATAGGTGGGAGGAGAAAAGATCAGAAAGGGAGCGCAGGGAAAAAATGCAAAACCAGGGAAGAGTGGGGGGGGTGAGGGAACACAAAAGCAAGAGGAGAAAGGTAGACGAGATCTGGGGGGCAGGGGAAAAGGGACTTTCGCTTCTCAAAAGGGGAATGTGAGGAGTTGTTACGCCTCACAAAAGACGGTGAAACGGGTGAGACGGGTAACCGAGAATAGGGAATTCCGGAGAGCGGGCGGGCGGCAGGCAGACGATGGGTGTTGGCCGTCGTGGACACGAAGGCGTAGCAGTGAGGATCCGTATTTACGAGTCAGAGCAGTTGGTTGTCGACGGGGACGAATGTTCGGAAGTATTGGACTTCTTGTTGCTAGGCAGCGAGTGAGCAGCGCTGCTAACGAGTAACGGTGTGTGGAAAGGCACTGGAGAGGCACTTGCATTCCCAGATAATACCGTAGCTGATCGAGTACACGAATGCTAAGCGGAACGGTATCGAAGTTTCTAGATGTTGCGAGCGTGCGGTTTGTGTTGTAGCAGCACAAAAACAGCGAAGTCAGCCGCCCTGGAGGGCTATGGGCCAGGAGCGACCAGACTTATAGTCAATGTCTGACGGAGAACTGCTGCGAGTGCGTGTCGAGAGTGTACGAGTGATAAGTGAATAAAGAAGTGTGTGAAGGATCGAGGAAGAAGGAGAAATCTTTCAAGGACTAAAGAGGTTGAAAGGACCTAAGTAAATTGAAGAGTCGTGCGAAAACGGTAAGCAGCCGAGTTAGAGAGAATTCTCGACGTGACCAGGCGAGTACCCGAGCCGCGGAACAGTTAGTGTAGCTAGACGGACGCGAGTGGGTGAGATTGAGTTTGCGAGTGCGGTGAGCCGACGAGTACGAGCGTTTGTCTCTACGTAGTGTGGCGTAAACCCCAGCCAACGCAAGCCCCATACGGAGTGGTCTGCAAGAGGAGGCGAAAACGGAGAGCCGGCGTGTTAGAGCGTTAGCCTCGACGAAGCCAGGCGTTGAATCCTAGCCGCCGAATTTGCAGAAGGCTGAAGAGAGTAAATAGTGTGAAGCCTGAGAAAGAGCCTGAGGGAAGAAGTGGTAGTGGTAAGCAGCCATAATTTGTACGACTGGGTAGCTGTTAAGAAGTAACATAAGAAACGGCATTGTTAATGATAAGGATTCGTAATATTAAGGATTTATTTTGGATAATATATGCGAGCACTGAATACCGAACATCCAAGTGTTATTATTGTTGCCAAGGCCATACAACAAATTTGTTGTGACGAATCTTCGACTGCCCTGAGCCTAGCCTAAGCAAGCTCAAAGACGAAAAGGACTCGTTACAATGCTTTCCGCGAACTAAAACGCTGTTTGACCACCGCTCCAGTTCTGGTCACGGCAAATTTCAAACCATTCTTCCTGTTATGCGATGCTAGCACGTTTGGCTTAGGTTGTGATAAGATAAAGATAAAGATATCAAGAATATAAATATTTAATGCTGTCGGAAATTTTTCCTTCTCCCTGATACATACATTTGCACAACTTCATGATCCCATTTTTAATGAGAACAGGGTTAAAAAATGCTGGCTCCCTGATGAAGACGAAAATGCGAACGAAACGCATAGAAAGAAAATATAAACTAAGATCATTTTGGATCAGGAACGACGGTCATCAAACCCACATAAAATTTTGTTAATCAACAAATCAAACAAAACAGTTTTCGTAGCAGTCACCGTGTTTCTTTACGGTTTTAATCCCTGACTCGAACATTTTTATTTTAACTCAAACATATTTATTAGCATTAACATGGGTAAGGCAGATACTACTTTATTTAAACACGTCTTAATAGCTTTTTATAAGGAAAACAAGTTTTTTTATTATCCTGATAAACTCAATAAAATTGCAGTGGCTCGCTTAACCCAATAGTCGGATTTCTCCATGCCTGATTTTAAATCAATTGCAATTACAAATGATCCAGATCGAATAGGATAATAGTAGGCTGGGCACTGATAGACTCCACGAGAACGTTTTTTGAGATTTTCGACTGGCTTAAAATGAATTACTGGTAACGGACAGATAAGCTCCATAGGATAGGGGTCTTGTAGACATTGACCTTTTCTAAGCCAACCAGCCCCCTCAAGAAATAGATTTCGTACATAGACGCCACCTCCCTCCCTTATAATTCGAGCTGCTGCGGCATCCTCTTCGACAAAAACATAGAATTCCCATGAGAGTTCATCAATTGGAGTCTTAGTCGTACGAGCAGATGTTTGCAGTACAGCTGTAACAAATCCTGTAGGAAATGTGTAGGCAGCTAGCCAAAACAGAGTTGGTGGACGCAGAGTTTTTGACCATGAATTGAAATGAGTTACCCGAAGTATTAGGTCGCGCGCCCAAGCAGCTAATGGTTTAAGTGAATTGTAGGCTGTAAAACCATGATATATTTTGCTGTGCTTTCATTATTATATGATTCTACATACCCTTAATCCATTGCAAAGGAACGCGACCTTCTGATACGGCCAAGTAAATATCTTCCAAATCAGTACTCATTACCACCAAGCCTTGTATTCCACGACGCAGGTCTCGTAAATGTGTGCGCATTTGAAAAAGTAAGATATTATAACGCTCAATTTCCTGAAGCAATACCACCTCCAAGGGAGTTCGGTTCATCCCTATAATGTTTGCAGTTTGTTCGTAGTTTATTTCATCAGGCATACTCATCAATATTTCTTTAGCTAATTCAGAAACTTTCGTTTCGGCATTTTCAGACCCTCCAGAGATAGTGGTTTGCACTTGCATAGATAGCAAAGTCTCAAAAGCATTCGCGTTTCGCCTATGAGGGATGCAATATCAGCATTCGAGTGTTGTCCAAATGCTTCAGGCTTATCAAAATTCGGCAGCATTAGTATTTGGTCCAAGTAAGTCTGCACGTCGCCATCATCGGGTATAAAAATAGTTAGTTAATGAGGATAGTCTATTGTAATATAAAGGATTTTATTGTAGGACGACTCTTTCGATCTATGAGGTTTCAATAGGGTTGTTTAAGGCCGTCTTTTTTGTTGCAGTAAAAAAAATTTTAGTCCAGTTCTCCTAAGCGATTCGGCTAGCTGTACTGTTTTCCTCAGGGAAGGCATTTGAATAAAAATACATACATATCACATATCTGCAACAGTCTCTGTTTTGCCTGTTCCTGTTCAAAATATCAAGTCAGCTCGTACTAGTATTTTTGACTGGGTGTCTTTCGATCTATGAGGTATCAATAGTGTTGTTTAAGGGCGTCTTTATTGTTGCAGTAAAAAAAAAATTTTAGTCTAGTTCTTCTAAGCGGTTCGGCTAGCTGTACTGTTTTCCCTCAGGAAAGGCATTTGAAGAAAAATACATACGTATCAGATATCTGCTACAGTCCCTGTTTTCCTGTTCCTGTTCGAAATATCAAGTCAGCTCGTACTAGTATTTCTTTGACTGGGTGTCTTTCTATCTATGAGGTATCAATAGTAATGTTTAAGGGCGTCTTTTTTTGTTGCTTGCTTGTAACTTGAAAATGGTAAATCTGTATATCGATAATGAAAGGGAATATCTTTCTAATGAAATGCGTGGGGTGAAGCTGTTTTTACAGCAACATACTTAATTAACAGATCCCCAAGTAGAGCATTGAAAAATATAAATAAAGCGGAGTGGCTAACAAAAACGTATTAATACTTAAGATTTTGGTCGACAGTATAGCATACAAAGTTCGAAAGGAAGTTTGATGAAAAGTCGATTAAAACTATAGCGGGTATGAACCAAAGGGTATAAATGTAAAAGAGGAACGAGGAAAAGAAGTAGAGGATGTAGTGGTGGATCAGATAAATATATTACAATCTAGAGTTTTACATGGAGAAGATAAGACACTAAAAGGAGAGAAAGAAGAGTGGATTCCTGGTGGAAAATAAGAACTGTTGATTCAGAATTATATGAACAACCAATAAAATTCCACAGATCTCGGGAGAAGCCGATCCGGCTGAGATCTAAAATCTTTCTGGGAGAAAGCCATACAAGATGAACTCAACTCCCATTTTAAAATAATACTTGGTCCTTAGTGCAAAAGACAAATAACAAAAAAACATAGTTGATAGCAAGTGGGTATTTCGAATAAAACAAGATGAGTTTGGTAACTTAGTAAAGTATAAAGCAAGGCTTGTAGCGCGGGATTTCACTCAAGAGTATATGACTTATTATGACGAGACATTTGCACCAGTTGCACGAATTTCAGTTCAGTAAAATTTAATGGTTTATCACATGGATGTGAAAACCGCATTTTTAAATAGAATTCTAAGAGATAAAATATACATGACAGTTCCAAAAGGCTTGACAGAATGTAATGGGAATAAAATATGTAAACTTAATAAAGCTATATATGGAATTAAGCAAGCTGCTAGATGCTGGTTCGATGTGTTTGAAAGTGTATTGAAAGAAGTTGGATTTGAAAATCTAGGAGTTGACTGTTGTATTTATATTTTAAATAAGGGAGATATTTCAAGAAAAATATATATTTTTTTATATGTGGATGATGTAGTAATTGCTACAAGCAAAGCTGATACAATGTCCAATTTTAAATCGTACCTTCAAGATTAATTTCAAATGTATGATTTACGTGAAATTCGGCATTTTATTGGTATAAAAATTGATAGAACAGATGGACACATATGTCTCAGTCAGTCAGCATATATTACAAATGTATTGAGAAAATTTAATATGGAATATTGTAATGCAGTTAGTACTCCCCTCCAAAAGCAGTTAGACTATGAGGCTCTACAATCGGAAGAATCATGTGATGCACCGTGTAGAAATTTGATTGGTTGTTTGATGTACATTACGTTGTGCACACGGCCAGATTTAAGTACTTCAATAAGTATTTTAAGTCGGTACCCAAACAACAATAACAAGGAACTATGGCAATGCATTAAAAGAGTTCTTAGATATTTAAAAGGAACTGTTGATCTGAAGCTCAGATTCAAGAAAATATTAATTTTAATAACATTCTTATAGGATATGTAAAGGATTGGGCTGGAAATGAAATTGACAGAAGAAGTACTACTGATATCTTTTTAAAATGTTTGTAGCTGGCTTAATTTCATGGAGAACCATGAAGCAAAAATCGGTTGCTGCTTCATCTACCGAAGCACAATATATGGCCTTGTTTGAAGGTGTTAGAGAAGCCCTTTGGCTCAAGTCATTAATAAATGAGATTAACCTACAATTAAATGGTCCTATAGATATTTTTGAAGATAACCAAGATTGTATAAGCATTACCAATAATCCTACTTGCCATAAGAGAACAAAGCACATAGACATTAAACATCATTTTACAAGGGAACAAATTTAAAAGAAACTAATTTGTATAAAGTATACCCCACAGATCTTCAACTATCCGACATATTGACTAAGCCATTACCATCTGCAAGATTTATCGCTCTGAGAAGCCAACTGGGACTTTCCGAATAAATTGACTTCGGAAAATTTGAAACGGTGCAGAAGAAAATTCTTTGACTTAAGGAACCAAACGAAAAGAAGCTCATGGAGTTTTAATTTATTTAAAACAAACTTTTCATAATTCATATAATCAATACCCTTAAGAAAATCTTTATCAAGGCTCAATATACATTAAAATAGAAAACAAAATGCATAACACGCTTCAAAATCACTTAAGAGCGCTAGTACCAGTTCTGGTTGTAGCCAGCCATGTTTGTTAAAGATGTTATTATCGGTCGAAACTGATTTATGCTGATACAACGTGCCACAGACATGATTGCACACATAAAATACATTACAATTTTGGATTTGTCTGCACAGTCAGGCCTGGGAGCGCATGAAAAAAGCATAAGTGACAGAATGTTCTCCCAGCTGTCTTAGATCTCATACTTACTCTGCCACTGTCAGTAGGCTGAAATTGTCAGCCACATATCATAGCTGCATTAGCAATCGTTGAATTGATATTTGTCTGGCTTGTACCATTTTTCACTGCATTTCCATGTCATATAAAAAAAGGTCAATATATACATTTCTTCCATCCATCTCTCATTTCCGTAGTAATAGAGATGGATGTAAAATTACCAGATGGAGTCTTCAGTTGAGTGTTTTCCATCCATCTCTATTTCCGTAGTGAATAGAGAGAGATGGATGAAAACTACCAGATGGATGGAAAACTACCTCATATTTGGACTCCACTTTCAAATAGACATGGAAATGCAGTGAAAATTAAATGGTACAAGAAAAACCCTCAGCATCAGGACGAATAATCAATTTTTACTCCAAACATCCTAAAAACATGATTATAAATACAGCTATGAG
>JAEIFV010001111.1:0-92107 GCA_018904265.1 Lordiphosa collinella | reverse complement strand
AAAGTAGGTGGGAGTGTTTTCTCACCCAGCCTAGAACTTAGTCTATCGTTCCGTCTCCCTGATCACTGTAGTGTGTACCAAGCGGAGGTGGTAGCCATCTAGGAAGCTGCCACTTACCTTAGCACACTCACTGTAAAAGAAGGAAACGTATTTATATACTCGGACAGTCAAGCAGCCCTTAAAGCACTTGACTCTTACACAAATAATGCTAAAACGCTCACTGAATGCCGCCTATCCCTGAATGAGATTGGCCGTCACTTCAGTATTTACCTAACACCGGAACATATATGGAAACGAGTCTGCGGACACACTGGCCAGACTAGGCACAACGACCGAGCTTCTTTCAGAGAGGAGCACGATAGGGATGCCTATGGCTACCTACAAGCTTCACAAAGAAGCTGAAACACTGCGCCTCGCTACGGACCGGTGGAAAAACCTTTCCTCCTGTGCGTTAGCGAGACTTACGTGGTTAGCATTCGACATTAAACGTACTAATACTCTTTTACGTTACAGAAGGGAACACATATCACTTCTGGTAGGGGTCACTGTCTTATAGGCAGGCAGGCAGCACGCCTAGGTGTACAACACTTTGATTTCTGTATAAGTTGCAGACTTGAGGAAGAGGACGAAACGGTACAGCACCTTTTGTGTCATTGCCCCTTTTTTGAGTAGGAAGAGGCTTAGGTTTCTTGGTCACCCCCTCCTACTCAACCTATTGGAGACATCCGACGTAGAGATCCCAGCTCTAGTTAATTACCCTGTAGTTAAGCTGCACCGGTGCGGCATTAACGAATCCCATGTATTTGTCTAACGAAGTTTGTATGGGAATGTCCGGAAAACGTACCGATCGGTACGACCCTGCATTACCAGTCGTTAGTGTTGTGATGGGTGCACACTATAGTTCACTTACTAGACTAGTGGCCTAAGTGAGAGAGCGACTTGTCGCTCTCAGCCATTGAAACCTAACCTAACTTATGCATTTTTTGCGGAGTACCTATAGCCCATGTTCTAACTCGCTTTGAGATTGTCGTGAAGTAGTACTTCTTAGCTTTAAGATAAACATTTCTGAGATGTTTTTAAGCGGAGATATACCATTTTGAACCCATGTGTTCAAAATCATTTGAATCATTTTCATGTTGTCACTACGAGCCCATGTAATCATAGCGATATATCTTCGCTTAAAAAAATCGCAGAAATGTTTGGAATAGTTGGTTTCAAAGCTAAGAAATATAACTTTACGAACATATCAAAGTCAGTAAACACAAAGGAGCCAATTGGTTAAGAGGAAAGTGCTTTAAGCAACTTTAAGTTCAATTACGCAGAAAACTGATTAGTGTTCAGCACACAATATCCTTTGTCTAAGCTTTTTTTGTGACTAATGCTAGTATCTTAGGTAACCATGTGTACTTTAGCATTAGGAAGAAGTTTAATAAGTAACAAAAATCATCTAGAATCACCACCAACCCATCAATATACTGCTATTATATCCGGCTCGAAGGACCAATATCATGTTGGTGGTCATTTCTTTGCATATAAACAATGTTCTTTAGAATTTTCTAAGCGGTTTGGCGTCATGGATCGTTTGTGTATTTAAATTTTGATCCGGTAATTGACTATTCATGACATGGAAGCTGTGCACCTGATCTCTAGCATAATCAAATTCTGCACAAAACAATTAAGTCGCCGCAATCTCAATTTAAAAACCGCCTTCGAAAGCTGCCAATATCCAATGATTGATTGATGGCAACGACGACCTGATTTACCTGACATCACGAACTATGAGCCAACTTGGCACGGTAGCCAGGCGGCAGGCGGCAGGCGACACGTGTGCACCAAAGACTACATTAAAATGGCGAGCCAATAAACTGCAGATCATAATGCGCTGCGGTGCGCTGCAGCGTGGTGGGCGTGGCCAGACTGAGAACTTAACCCCAAAGGCGGTAAAGGTAACCAAACAGACAAAAGCGTACGAAATCGAAAGTGCTGGTGGTTTGGTCTCAGCATAATCAGGGCCCAGACGCGACTGCCGCCGAGTGGCTTGGAGTCGGGGCGAACGATTGTAAGCGGCTTTGGCGCAGATTTGGCAATTACATCTGATTACACGACTGAGACGAGGCGGTCGCTGCTAGAATCTTGGATGAGCGCATATAAATAGCCGCGCGTTGGCCCAGTGGAGAATTAGTTAGTGCACAGCAGCTGCAGAGATGCAATCGACAATGCGACGAGTGGTTCTGATCGGTCTACTGGCGATCCTCGGTGTTGGTGTCTACGCCAAGCCGCATGGCGGTGGCTGGAGCGGTGGTGGCGGCGGAGGAGGTTGGAGCGGTGGAGGCGGCGGAGGAGGCTGGAGCGGTGGTGGCGGCGGTGTTAAAAAGATTGTCATTTCATCTTGGCCCTCAAGTGGCGGCGGCGGCGGCGGCTGGTCCTCCGGTGGTGGAGGAGGTGGAGGCTGGAAGAGTGGCGGCGGCGGCGGTGGTTGGTCCTCGGGTGGCTCATCTGGCTGGCCCAGCGGTGGCAGCTCTGGCTGGAAACTCAGCTCTGGTGGCGGCGGCGGTTCCTCCGGTTGGTCCAGTGCATTGTCTGGTCTGTCAGGCTGGAAATCTCAGGCCTTGTCGAGCCTAGGTGGCGGCGGCGGCGGCTGGAAGAGTGGCGGCGGTGGCGGCTGGTCCTCAGGTGGCGGAGGAGGCAGTGGCTGGAAGAGTGGTGGCGGTAGCGGAGGCTGGTCATCTGGTGGCAGTTCCTCGGCCTGGCCTAGCAGCGGTGGTTGGTCTTCGGGTGGCGGCGGAGGCGGCAGCGGCTGGAAGAGTGGTGGTGGTGGTAGTAGTGGTGGCTGGAGCTGGTAAATCTCTCAAACTTCTGCACTTCTCACCAAAAATGGCAATGGCAACGAGGCGACATTAGATTCGACTAAAACCAACTGTATATATCCTTTGTCTAAGCTTTTTTTTCTGTTTTTTTTTTTCCTCCCTGAATGTGAATAAATCTTACAAAAGACTAATTCAAGAAATCAATTTATTAATCAGGCAAAGATAGCTGAACCTTACCTTGGACGAATATGGTAAGTAAAGAGTTTAGAATTCCAAAAATGAAAGCTATCGAAGTGCTATCATAGACATTTAACTGGACCGCAAAGTCTGATCTTTGCTTGGCTGTTTGATTAGATCAGGGACAGGCTTATTCCCATCTCGTGTGCATACGAAAAATCTGAGAGCAGCGCTGCTTCTACACACACAATATAAGCTGTACAAGCGCAGCTCCGCGCCGCAGTCGTTCCTTCTGAAATTGAGAGCAATGTGAATGTATTGTTTGCCTGCCTCTGGATTAGATAAAAAAGCGGGAAAATGTATCTCATCTTTGCTATAAGAGACAATGGCTGCTGGTGAATAAATAATTTGTGTGAAATATGCAAAAAACAGTAAAATGTATGTTCTATGTAAATGATATTAAGCAATTGTGTAATACTTTTTAAGTAATTAACATTACTTCGTTTTGTGATACGTCCTAAGTCTGAGAAAACCTTCGAAAAACACATTTTACCTGTGGACTTGAAAGCAACTTTCGCCCACTTTCGGCCAAACTGTTACTATTTTTAAGTGTTCTTGGAAGTGTGCTTTTCAAATTGGTATTAACACTTTTTGCCCGATTTTGCCCGTTCTCCGTCTCTTAGGAAAGTTTAAGCTTAGCTTAGGAAGTATGTTCGACGTTTGGCTGGTCAATAATCAAATAAAACGAGACTTATTAAAGGATTTTTGTACAAATTAACAAACAATAATCTAAAACAAAAAATAACTAATTAAAAGAGGGACCATATGGGCGGTAAGGTAGTCGTATGGTCGTATTGGCTTAAAATTTTGTCCACACGTTATTCTGGTTGCTGTGATCAAATTCACCAAGTTTCAACTCTGTGGCTGAATTTGTCGACTTTATGCCAAAAATTTGGCCAACCAGCCTAGTGTGCAGAGGTCTGAAGAAGCTGGACACTGCACATTGGTCGGAAAAGCCAAAGTCACCTGTCTACCTAAGGCCTGCCACGTGGTGTGTTTTCTAGAAATGATTGGTTGTATTTAAAGCTGTGGCATTTTCACAATTTTTAATGTACAGCTTGTGTCAACCATGGAAAACGAATTTCAAGGTATTTGGAAACAGATTGTAAAGAAAACAGAGATATTGCTTTTATTTTATTGTTGTTTTTAGTGTTGTTGTTTTGGTGTCTCTTTAGTACGATCTATCCTAAAAGTGTTTGTTTTTTTGTGAAGCAAAACTAGTGAATCCTGTCCAATCCACTGAATTTATAAATGCCAAATTAATCTTCAACATGTGCACAATGAAGTGGTTTTAACAGTTTTTGCGCATGTTTGCGCCTTTACAAGATAAATTGAGTAGTTGCAGACGAAGTTGTTTTTTGACGTATAGAAATGCTTGAAGTTTGGAAGAAGAATAAGCAGAACAGGAATGCTCTGTTGGACTGGGCACTGAAAAAACGTCTACCTTTCAACATTTGGTCAAGAAAGGACTTCAAAAAAACAACAGACACGTGAAAAAAGAAACATGAAATATATCTATTAAAGGATATAGCAATCATAATAAATAAAGATATGGCTCAGAAGAATATCACAGAAAATCTGGGTTCGTAAAATATCACTCATCATAAAGAAGGCCTTTATTTAATAGTTAAGAAATATTCAATAATGATCTTCTTCTTCATCTTCTAGTTCCGATCCCTTGTGGGATATAGGGCATCAACCACTCCTCTCCTCCAGCGAACTCTGTTGTTGGCCGTCGCTTTCAGTTCTCCCCAACTTTTCCCTATGCTTTGCGCCTCTACCGACAGTCCTCCTCCAAATTTCTTTGGGTCTGCCACGTGACCGCCCGACTCTGTCCAACGGGTTCCATTCCATTGCCTCTCTTGCGAAGTTGTTCTCGCTTTTTCGCAACGTACGAGGGCCGTCCCAGAAATGGCCGACCTAGCACAGAAGTGTTGGAAAATGTTCACAAAAAATATTAAAAAGGTGAAGTACCGACTATTAAAAGCTTAAGTTTGAAGTTTGGTGCCTTTACCTTGCACAGTTTTTTTTGGTCGATTTTAATAGAGAACGCTTGTTATTGATTTGCAAACATGGACAAAATGGTCATCGTTATGTGATACAATACTTTCATATAAAAGGTCTTAGTCCTACCAATATTCAAAAGGAGCCTTACGTAATTCTGCTCCCTCGCTTACAACAATAAAATATTGGGTGGCTGAGTTTAAGCGAGGTCGTTTGAGCTGCGAAGATGAACATCGTAATGGGCGTCCAAATGAGGTGACCACTTCAGAAATGGTGGCCAAAATTAAAAAATGTGTATTGAGTGACCGGCGATTGAAAGTTCGTGAGTTAGCTGAATGTGTAGGCATTTCAAAAAGTGCTGTACATCGCATATTGACCGAAAAATTGGACATGAAAAAGTTATGCGCAAGATGGGTGCCGCGTTTGCTGTTCCATCATGACAATGCGCCGGTTCACACCTCTGCCGTTGCAATGGCTAAAATTAATGAATTAAAATTTGAATTGCTACCTCACGCCCCTTATTCGCCAGACTTAGCTCCCTCTGATTATTTCTTATTTCCAAACTTGAAAAAAATGGCTCGGAGGAAAAAGATTTGGCAACAATGAAGAGGTGGAGTCCGAGGTTAATGCCTATTTTAAAGAGCTTCACAGTTCTTATTATAAAAAAGGGTATCGAAGCTATTGAACATCGCTGGGAAAAGTGTATCGACCTAAAAGGATCCTATGTTGAAAAATAAAAAAAAAATGATAAATTTTTGTGTTTTAGTAGTTAGGTCGGCTATTTCTGGGACCGCCCTCGTAGCCTTATAAATATAGTTATTTCCAATTTCTATCCTTTTTTGCCTCTTTTATTAATACAAAAAAACTAAAAATTAATGATGTGTTTTTGTCCACTTTTCTTTTCCATTACATATTAAATCTATAAATACACTATCTTTAATAATAAAAATAAAATTTATTGTTTCCAGGAACAGGCCTTTATAAACAAATGAAAAAAAAACTTGGAGGCCGATTTATATTTGGTTTAAATTAGATTTTGCTTTGATGTGACCGTCTTTCATGGCCGCTTGGTGTTTGTTTTAATTTTCTTTAGTTGACTTCATGGTGTTTTTAACTTTAACTTAATCTAATCCTTTTAACTTCAATCTTAAAACTGTAAACTTAACCTAAATACAAGGATTCTTTCTGTTTCTAAATTTTATATTGAATCCCTAGCAGCTACCAGCATGCTTTTCAATACATTGGGCTTCCAATTGAGGGCTGGATTTAGAGCATGTTTAATGGTCTGCTTGGCAATGCTTGTTAAGGCATCGCCATCATCGGTGGGCATCTTCTTACCCATGGCCAATTGATGCAGGTACCAATACAACGAGGTATAACGTTTTGATTGTGGCATCAATTTCATGTTAATTGAATTCCCAGGGGTACGTGTGGATTTGGTCTGCTCCTTGCGGAAGTCCCAAGCTTTGCTGGCCAATACTAATGGTGTTAAATACTGCTCCAGCTCCTCCATTAGGTCAGCAAAGCCAAATAATTGTGGCCTTACCGAAGAGGGCAAATAAAGAGCAGTCACCTGAAGGGGCAATTCCTCATCCGGCATCAGGCACCCCACTTCCCAGATATGGCCGTCGTAGGGGAAACGCTGAATGCGCAGGCAACGTCCCGCACCAGCCTCCACCAGTGTCTGCTGCAGTAGTACACTGCGCCACGGATTGCGACGCTTGACGAAGACGGAAATAGAGGCATCAATTCGATGGACGATGTGGCTTGACATCTGTTCGATGCCCGGTTGCTCGCTAATGGATAAGCCCTGCAGACGCCATGGAACATCGATGTCCAGCCGTAGCTTGCCGGAATTCTTCGTTTTGTCATGCGTTAGCTGGCGACAAGCCTCGGTAATATTGGTATTGAAGAACCGGAGCAGTGACATGGCCTGATGGTCGTTAAGTTGATATTCTTGTGTGGCCACATCTAGAAATTGGTGCAGCTTGCGTCCACACAAGCTAGGCACAATTGCTCCTCCCTTCGTGCCGTATCCATCGAGATGGCGAAACTCTTGCGGAGCGGCCGGCAAAAACAAGTCCTCGCGTGGGCGCATGCTCTTTACCTCGTAGACAAGTTTATAGCGCAATCTGGACGATGTGGGCGCCGATACACCATGTTTAGTGCGTATAGTGGCAAGTCTAGCACCGTTGGATCTGGATTTCGGATTGAGATATAAGCTTTGCATGATTAAAACGTAAAATGAGCTCGCCCGAAAATGCACACTGCCAGTGTTGGTAAAGACGGGTGTCCAACTGACGCCGAAAATTACGCGCGAAACTAACATTGTTTTGCAGATACTTAACAGAGTCTGCTAAGCTGCTGTTATCAACAAAGTAACCTTGCACTGTTCTAAAGCTGTTAAAATTTAAATATGCTGTTGGTAAACAAAACAAATTGGTTGTTATGATTTTCATTTTTAGTTAAAGTGAAGTTGATAAATTAACGATGCAGAATAATGCAGAATGTTCTATTTTAATATATTTTTGTTATTAAATAAAATGAAAACAACTTTTAGTTCTTATTATTATGCCTTCTAGCAATCTTTAGAATTATCGCAATGACCCCCAATTGAATGTTTTTTAAAATGCGGTGCCAAAAGATCAACATTTCTATATGCTACAGTCCCTGCTGCTTAGATTGACCCATAGCAATACTGTATGTTCGGGAGACCAAGCTCTCAATGGCACTCAAATTCCTCTCGGCGGTGTTCTTCGGTGTCCCGCAAACTTTTAATCAATGAGCGCGTTCACCAGCACACACCAATCATCTAACATAAATACACTACAATATCGGTTCTTTAGAAAGACTATTTAGAGAGATATGACAAGTGTAAGGGCAGCTTCTGCTTTAGCCTAAATATATTGCATATATTGCATAGCCTATTTTGAATGTTGATCTAGCTTGTTGTGGCCCTAAAGAGTTGGCATTACTATTTACAAGTACTAAAGAACAACTTCAAAATTGAAATGCAAATAATTAACGTGTTTGTTATATTTTGCAATCAAACGTTAAACAAAAAAAAAACTATCAAAATTTATGACATGAAACAACAATAGTAAAACAATAAGGAAATGCTAACTTTAACATTAAGCTTTAGCATTTCAAGTAGTTTATCCATATGTATAAAGTCCCACAGCTATGAATGAATTTGATGTTTAATAAAAATTTTTTTAAAACATTCTAATGACTTAATCATGCGGATTGAAAGATCTAGTGGGACCACAAAGTCAAAAAAAAAAAAAACACTTAAAAATACCCAAAAGGTTGAGTCACACTGATTTACCAGCTGCTTGTATTCCAAATGCGATTATTCCATACAAGTTCAAACACTTAAAAAACACCTTACAGCTTTCCAGGCTATGGACGACTTCGTGAACTCTGCAACTAGAACTGATTTCTTGGCTGACACTCAAAATAAAAAGAATATACATATAAAAAATACTAAAAAGGAGACTTTTTTATGTTCTAATTAACTTACTTGTTTTATATGAAGTTCGATATACAAATTAGTTAGGCGCATTACAGAATTTAACATTAAGGGCGAGGAAATTGGTAGGCCTTAATGATTCATATTTAAATTTGATTTGCGAAAATTAAATAACATCTCTGTAAAAATGATTTTCTACATGAGGAAGCAGTGATTTCAGAAACTTATAGTGGAAACAGACTAAAGTCAGCTTTCAGCGCTTTCCAGCACTGAAATTTATTTGGTATTTCTTAGCGTACAGTGTTTTTGGGATTTTGTGCTTAAAGCAGCTCTGGTTTTTTTCGGTGACGAAGCACATTGTAGAAAATTTTTCACTTTCGTTGTGGCATTTGTCTGGAGCAGTCGTTGTTTCTTGATCGGAAACTAATTAATCTTTAAAAGTGAACCAAACATGGAGCAAAACTTGGAGGTAAGTACGCTTTGAACTATATTTGCGGAAATGGGAAAGAAGGTTCTTAAGACTTGCAAGTGTGAACAGGACCATTTTATCAAAGAAGTCATTTACTTGGACATTCTGTGGCTGAGGGACGACAGGAGCTAAAAAGGTGTGCAATCGTTGTTGTTGTTTCCGTCATCTCACCAAAAACTCGTGTGCACGTCCGAGCATGTTCACTCAACCATACATGTATGATGTACGCATACTTTTTCACTTGTATCTGACTGTGATGAGCAATAGCTTTGTTGTTGTTTTCGCTCATTGTTTCTAGCTTGAGTGAGATGACGAGGCAATTTTCATAAAAAAACCTCCTGTGAGCAATCGGAGCAAAAAGAAATGCCGCCTATGTTGTTTCTGTCTCACTCAGTCATCTCGCCTCCAAATCGAGTGCACGTCCGAACATGCTCACACATACATCCCTACATCCAACATATGCATACTTTTTCACTTACATTTTCAAACATACATATCTGCCAAGAAAGTTTGCATATTTTGAAGTTTTTTGAGCGGGTCTTTTAACTTTATTTGCATTTTTTTTTTAAATTTTTTCAATTCTGAAGAGAAAGGATTTGTTACTTTGACGTAGGCGAAGAAAGCTGGTAGTTCCTCCCGACTGGTCTCAGGTACAGGGCAGCAGAACTTGACGCGAGGGCTCTGCTGCTGCAACAACAACATTTTCTTTTCGTCGTTTGCTTTGACTATCTGCGTGCTGTTGTTGTAAACTGCGGTCGAGCCGAGACAAGCAACGGTAATCGAATTGCGTTGTGTGTTGAGTGAAATAACGGTGCGGGCTGTCCTGTTTCTGTTTTAAGTGATTAAGCAGAAAAGGTTGACTGTGTATTAAGTCTCCTTTTACTAAGAGCTAAACAGTGGCAAAAATGCGTAAGCTTCCCCCCACCGAATCCGTTTTGAGCCTGCCTGGCCGTCCATGGCCCCCTGGTGCCCGAAGTCACACGCTGATTCAAACCGAATGCTTGCCGAAGTCTATCATCCCTGAGTGTCAGAGGGGGCCAGACATAGTCCTCTGTCCTCTCTATTTGGCCTGGCCTGGTTTTGAGCGATGCCCAAGCATGCTGCATTTCTACTGATGAGGCGGTGACCCGTTAGGGCTCCAGCTAGAAGTGTGATGTTTCCTCTGCTTTGACGTAACAGACTATTGGTACATTGAAGCTAAAACGTGGGCCTCGAAATCCTAGCTACAGCGCAAACCGGAAGATTGTTCCATCATTCCGCAGCCAGGCGCTATGTTTCATTCCTTGTGGCTAGTTTGCAAGAGGCTAATGGCATCCCTAACTTGCTCTTCTCCAGGAGGAGATGTTTGTCGTCTGACCCCACTCAATGTTGCGGTCAGTGATTGTCATTGAAAACGCAAATTTTTAAGTTATGCTATTGGCATAACTTTAAACAGAGGCACACAATACAACAAAGGAGGCTTCAGGTTGATCGGACGCGTTTCATGAGGGTACCAAATCTTCACTCATCAGTGATCTTGAGCCTGAAATGTCTATCCAAAGAGCAGCCTCTCCATGCCAGCGACGGCAAAACTGTTGGAGAAGTCCAAAAGCAGCAAAAACACCAAAAAGACAGCAAGACAGCCACATTTTTTTAAAACTTTTCTTCTTCTTTTTATTCGATCACTCGATGGCTACAAATCGTTGAGCAACTTATTGGAAATGGCCGCCTTGGGCCTTTCAGCAAAGCTGAAATCTCTTTGGACACTCTTCGATCGCAGTGCGCACCTCATGTATTTGAAAATTGTCCGTGTCCAATGCTCGGACAAGGGCTCAATATTTGGGAGTCAAGTAGAGTAAGCCATAACCTCGGGAACGCAATACAGTTTGTAGTCCAATGGATTTAGGTCTGGGCTACCAGCAGGCTAATCTTGCGCAGAAATTAAGTTTGGATTTTTAGCCATGTTGAGTCGTTTTTGCCTTGTGAGCTGGAGCGGAATCTGATTGAAAGGTCCACGGCTTGTTTGCAAATAATGTCGCGTTGAGAGAATCCATAAAACTTTATCCTCAACGCCGTCTTGATGCACTTTCGCCAAAGTTTTGATTCCTTATTTCACAAAAATGAAGCTTCTTGATCCCATCACAGGCGACTCCCCGCCAAACCATCACATAAACCGGATGGTGAACTCTCGAAATGAGTTCAGACGCTTGTTTTGAAGACACAACATACACTCTATAGTTCTGTTTGTTAACCGATTCATCTATGGTGAAAATTTTCGTAAACAAAATTCGCATTGTTCGCGCACTGGCAACGCACTGCTTTCGATTTTGTTTAGCGTTTTTGTTTTAATGCTGTTGTGAGCAAGTCTCCTGTGTGTTTCTTATGTGCACTGAGTCCCAAGTCACGTTTTATGATAGGCTGTCCTGGCTGATATTCATCTCACGGGACATAATTTTCTGGTAGTGAATTTGTAGATCTTGCATGGCTTTTGATGACTTGTGGTGTTCGCACAGTGCGCGGCACCGACGGATTTCGCCTGGTCTTTTGTTCCATCAGTATCCTCAAATAAGTTCACGGTACGATACACAAAGTTTCTGGTGATTTCCAGTGGGCGGTACATCCAAAAGATTTCACCTTTTTTTTCTTACAATTTATATGTACGAATTAAAAGAATTCTAGAATCTAATTAGTTTGGATTTTGTGTGGTTTTCCTTATTTACTCAACAGGATAATTCATTTCTTTTCACCCGAACAGAACTAACACTTCACTTCACATCTTTGTTCTTTCACAGAAGATGTCTGACCTTGAAGCTGACCAGATGATGACTGATCTGGTTAAGGAATTGAAGGCTGATCGGTTGATTTCTAAGCAGATGATGAAGGACAATTTGATGGTTAAGCAATTCGTGGCTGAACAGAAGAAGAAGAATGAGCAGAAGAAGCCAGAACAAAAAAAACCTGAGCAGATGATAACTGACGGTGACTCCAACTCTGACTCCGGGCCTAAAGAGCTTAGCTTAGTTGTGTCCTTGCAGTCGTATGCTGGTCCATTGAAGATAATCGAGAATCTCATTGTGCCGACCGTCCAAGAGTTGGCGAGTTTTGCTCCTTATGTTCCTGGTCGCGGAAGGTTTAGCCCACCCAAGTTGCGTCCTTCTTACTTTAATAGTGCGGTCATCTGGAAAAAGTTCATCACACATTTACCCCCTGAATTTAAGACGAAGGATTTTAAAAAAGAGAAATATGTGGAAATAGTAGAGGGTATGATGTCTGCCTTGGAGACTTATATGGCGTATGCGGTGAGGAAAATTCTGAAGTATTGCGACAGTCGTGTGGGATTTTCTGTGTCGCGGGATCCCCGTTTTAAGCCGAACTATGACAGGCGCACCACATTTCTGTTTTTGAACAGTTTAGAGGCTAACGATTGTGCTCCACCCGATGAAGATGTGGCCAAAGGCGCGAAAGAAGGTGTAAGATGCAAAAAAGGCGCGACCAAAGTGCCGGAATCTGAAGAGGGAGCTTTGCGTCTGGAAACGGTTAATAGTACCGCATTAGCGGCTCTGGGAAAACGCAAGCGCCCAAAGACTAATACCGACGACTTGGATGTAAATCCGGGAACATCCAAAAGCTTTTTGGACAACCCAAAACCGATGCCGGTTCGCTCCAAACTGATTACAATGAGGGACGTGTTGGCTTTTATGGAGGAAGAGAAACGTTTTCAAGGGTCCCAACTTCTCCATGATGCATATATGAATTATAAATACTAGAAATCCTCGAGTTCAATAAAATAGCAACCCCCAACCCGAGCTCTTGTAAGATGCACAAACATAAATTTGTTTTTAATTGGTACAAAAAAGTAGAAAATAGTGGGAAAGGGCATACACTTTTGGGTATGAAAAAAAAAATGAACAGATCAGCAGTTAACGAAGGGTAAGCTGGCCCTGGGGTGGGAGAGTTTGTTTACCAGCCACCGCCGTGCTTGCCACCTCCTCCACCGCCGCCGCCGCCTCCGGGACCGTAGCTGCCACCTCCTCCGCCTCCGTGCTGCTTACCACCTCCACCGAAACCTCCTCCACCACCACCACCATGCTGCTTGCCGCCACCGCCGCCTCCTTGACCATAACCGCCACCTCCTCCGCCGCCGTGTTGCTTGCCACCACCAAATCCTCCGCCGCCTCCTTGGCCATAACCGCCACCACCGCCGCCATGTTGCTTGCCACCTCCGCCTCCAAAGCCACCACCGCCGCCTCCATGCTGCTTGCCACCTCCCTGCCAGGAAATGGAGCTGCCACGATTGCCGGCCAGGGATTTTCCACCGCCGTAACCCCCTCCGCCACCTCCACCACCTCCGTGTCCGCCACCGCCGCCTCCATTGCCACCTTGCCAGCCTCCACCACCACCTCCTCCGCCATGTCCGCCTCCACCACCTCCGCCTCCATATCCCTGTCCGCCGCCACCGCCACCACCCAGCAAACCGGCAGAGGCCCAGGCAACTAGCATGCCGCAAATGTACACACAGATTAGAAAGTGACGCATCTTGCTGTTTTACTGCTCTTTAGGTAAAACCTTAGCTCCAACTGATGCTTGATCTAAGCCCAGTTCGATGCTTTTATACCCCCCAACTGGCAAACTCCAGCTGAGTCATGGGCCCAACACAACAAAAAAAAAGGCTACTCGGCGGAAGGCTGAGAACTGCGAACTGCACTCAATTGTTCATTTCTCAAGTGGACGCAATGACGCGTTGTCGATGCCGCTGCCAAGTGCCGCGATGTTGCATACCCCCATACCCATATCGCGCATACGCCACCGACGCAGTCGGTCCACTTGTAAATTGCTGAGCCATGGCAATGTCATTAATTGCATGCAAAACACATGGCAAATGTTTTACACTTAATTTTCAATTGAATTTCTGCAATAACTTTAGATACCCTACCCTAGGTGGGGGGAGTCTATGAGATTTGGTAAGAAAAGTGACCGTGGAGGAACTTGATTTACGTTTGAGCTACTTAATTAAGATTAAGATCAGTTAAAGGCATCAGAAGTTACATTAGAGTTCATATATTTGTGAGTAATTGCGGCACCACCACAAAGCTCTTTTCGAAAAGTTCACTAAGTAGGCCTTTCCACCCAGATTAATATCAAAATTGGTCCACATTTTCTGCCTGTCTGAACTCAGCTTTACACTAGTATCTCTTCAAATAGTTTCTGACAAACTATGATCCCAAGTCGCCTCAATCGGTAATAGTAATTGCTACAGGGTAGTAACCAGTGCCATTATAAATGACTGAGTTGCAATTAAATGGTCAACGGCACACAAACGACATGCGACAAATTGTCTGTTCGCCTGGTACATGCGAAATTGTCAGTCCCTTTTTGTACTTTGTTAGATAAATAAACAATAAGCCTTACCTTGGACATGAGCGTTCTACAATCTCTTCTGATGCAATGCTTGACCAGGTGTCACTCTTAATGACATCGTAATGACCAAAGGGCAGATAGCATAGCCATACCAGCTTCGGATTTTTTAACTTAAACGAAATACTAACAATATGTAGAGAAAACCAAATTAGCTACATGCCGCGTGTAGAAACGGCAAACCTAATTTTACATTTATTTTCAATGAAACATGATGCAATTTTCGTTGCCCATTTAGGGCGACAAATAACAAACCATCAAATTATTAGTTGGATTAGAAAAAGTTACCATAGTTATCATTTGCCAAGTATTTGATAAGAGTATTTTTAATGCAACCACATTCTCTTAACCAGCGTCTTGTGCATATTTGGTTTCATTTTTGGTTATTCACATGCAATATTTCCAGCAATTAATCTTCATTTTCACAGTGGCACGGCACGACTCCGCCAACAACTTGCCCATACAGTCCATACAGAGATACCGGCGCTAGTTCAATGTCAATTGGCATGCAAACACAAACACAGACGCACACACAAATACATATCTAAGATGCATGCTCAAGTGCATTACTTACCATAAATTTCATCAAATTTTGTTGTTATTTTCTTGGCTGCTTTTAACGCGTGCTGCACACTCAAGTACTAACACACACACACACACTCCAAAGAGATCCACAGTCAAGTCCATAGACACAACTTCCAGCTCGCAACAGTGGTTAAAAATGTGGCTGTTAAATGGCTTTTCCTTTTTATTTGAAAATAAAACGAGAGCTGATCGCTGTAGCATGTCTGTCAACCGGATCGAACCCGGAACTTTTTAACGAACCGGAACGTAGTTAAACCGAAAACTGTTCTGAATCCAAGCAGTCGGTTCGGGTTAACAAAAATTTTGCCTAAGGCTGCGTCTTCACTGCTCGACATATTCACATCTAATACAAACAACCGAAGTATATATACAACATTATGTCATGTCTTGTTAGATAAATCCAAAGCAATTTAAGTTATCTGGTCCTTAAACAATGCCTCTTTTTACAAACCCAGAATAAATGTATACACTCAGAAATAAAACCAAGAATTTTGTACTTGAATTTAGTACAAACGTTGCCATACTTGATTCAAGTACAAAATTCTTATTTTAAGTACGATTTGTTCAACCCGAAATTCTAATGTCAACCTAAAACCAATCTAGAAACAATAGGGGAAAGTTAACTGCGGCTTGGCCGAAGTTTTGTATAACCTTGCAGTTTGTTTTTCTAAAAAATATAACTTTTCGGACCTTACTTTTCTATGGGATCTATACTATATAGATGTCTGATTTCGACCAAACTTGGTAAAGTCATGGAAAAGCATAATACACTGTCAATTACGAAATTTGGAGGCGATCCCATTTAAAACAAAAAAGTTTTTCTCACTAGAACTTCTTTTTCGACCGATCATTCATACTGCAGCTATATGCTATAGTCATCCGATTTTGACAAAACTTTGTAGAATCGTGTGGAAGCATATAAAACAGACTCAACTTTTCTATGACAGCTATCCTACAGAATGGCTGATGAATATTGCTACATTAAGACAGTCAAATAACTTTTTTTCAGTGTATGAAATTCATTTTTCTTTTATTCATGTTAAAGCTCATTCAATTGTATTAAATCTAGCTTAATTAGATCTACAAATAATTGAATTTAAATGCCCTGCGGGCTTGCGGCATCTTATCAAAAAGTTGTTCATTACTGCTTGGAGAGTTGACACAGGAATAGCCGCAATTGTTGCTCGAATGGATATTGCTTTAGTTCATTCCAATTTTTCGGTTTGTTTGCAATAACCCCACAAGAAAAAGTCAGGTGCAGTAAGTTCGGGCGACCTGGGGGGCCAACGGAATGTGGAGTTTCTGGATATCAGCTTTTTAAGAAATTTTCGTCGCAATTCTGTCATAACAGGCTGGGCTATGCGAGGAGTTGCACTATCTTGCTGAAATCACACAGACTTGAATAGAATTCTCTTTCGGCGTATTTCTGGATAGAAAAACTCTCTCAGCATGCTCAAGTAACGGTCTCCAGTAACTGTAACGGTGTGACCTTTTTTTTTAAAGATGTAGGGCCCAACAGTGCAGCGTGATGAATCTTCGCACCACTCTGTCACACGAAGTGGATGGAATTTCGTCTCATGGAGTATCTGTGTGTTGAAAGCACTCCGTATTCGACAATTTTGTTGTTTATGTTGCCGTTTATGTAGAAATGGGCCTTGTCAGACATAAAACGACTGTTCAACATGTTTTCGTCCTCTTCCACCATTTGAAGCATCTTCTGGCAAAATTCCAATCGAATCGGCAAGTCTGCTGCGTTCAGTTTGTTGCCCATTTGAATTTTAAATGGAAATAAGAAATTGTTCTGCATAATTGACTGCAATGACTGCCTGCTAATATGGCAGCAGCGATTGTTTCCTCCAGCAGAACTGTAGGGTTTCGTAATTCAATTTTTTTTTGGTATCGGCTTTCATCAGCCACCCTGTATCCTTGCAGAGGGAATTATAAAATTGTCCGGACGTTTGTAACGCATAGAAGGAAGCATCCCGACCACATAAAGTATATATATTCTTGATCAGCACGACGAGCTGAGTTGATTTAGCCCTGTCCGTCTGTCCGTCTGTTTCTATGCTATCTCCTCCGTCAGTTTTAAAGCTATCCACACCAAACTTTGCACGAAGTCTTCTGGTAGAAATACGCTGACGGAACCGGCTGGATCGAATGACTATAGCATATAGCTGCCATAGGAACGATCGGTTGAAAAACTAGTCTTAAAGAGAAAAACTTTTTTGTTTTTAATGGAAACGTCTCCAAACTACGTATTTCTTAGTTTACTATCCTTTCCCATAATTTCACTAAGTTTGGTCGAAATCGGATGACTATAGCATATAGCTGCCATAGGAACGATCGGTCGAAAAACTAGTTCTAGTGAGAAAAACTTTTTGATTTTAATGAAAACGTCTTTATCATTGGCATACACTTAATTTATATACTTTTACACAATTCCACAAAGTTAGGTCGAAATCGGATGACTATAGCATATTGCTCCCATAGGAACGATCTGTCGAAAAACTAGTTAGAGTGAGGAAAACTTTTTTGTTTATAATGAAAACTCCTTTTTATTGGCATATTCTAATTTTATATACTTAAACACATTTCTACAAAGTTTTATCAAAATCGGATGACTATAGCATATAGCAGCAGTATGAATGATGGGTCGAAAAAGAAGTTCTAGTGAGAAAAACCTTTTTTGTTTTAAATGGGATCGCCTCCAAATTTATAGTATAGATCCCATAGAAAAGTAAGTTCCAAAAAGTAGTCTTAGAAAAACTTTTTTGTTTTCAATGGAAGCTACAAGGGTATACAAAACTTCGGCCGAGCCGAAGTTAACTTTCCCCTATTTTTTTTTTTTAATTTTTGAAAATGACCAGAAATCACAAGGTGCTAGATCCGGAGAATATGGTGCTGGACATATTTCTTCGATGCCAGAGAGCGCAATGAAGTTACTTGTTGTTTCGACGGTGTGAGCTTGAGCGTTATCATGATATAAAAAAAACGCCGCAATTCCTCTTCTTTTCGGTCTTCCAACAAATTGTTGAAAACTTTTTGCAAGCAGTTTTCGGTATACTATTTAGCAGTTACGGTCTGATCCTTTTCAAGGGGATATCAGCTACTGATGTCAACACTTTTGTTGCTGACTTTTGTTGCTTAGCTGTCATGGGTGGTGTTTGCGCCCAAAGTATATTACTAATTAATTGAATTTCCTGAATTTGTTTGAAGTCCTAAGGAACTAGTTCTAAGGCAAATGAACCATATGAATATTGTACCTATCGAATATTGTTTTATCGAACATCGATAACTTTGTATGAAAAGCCATGAGGATGGCGTGTGAAAATAAACCTTCTTCTTCTATTTAAACGACAAGCGAGCAGATGTACTTTTTTGGGAGCTCAAGAGGAGCTCAAGCTGCTTGTCTACAGGAGTAGCGGAAAAAGGTGGTTTTCCTCCAGTTAGACTCCATACCATGGACTGCTGTTTGGTTTCCGGATTGTTCTTATAGAACTAAGCCAGTAACAACTTTATTAAAGTTGTTAGACTGCCCACGTTGGAGTTCATTAAAAAAAAGCTTTGACTCTGGTTACGTTTATCTCGTCGCTAGAAGATTTTGGTCAACCTTCTCGCGGTTCGTCCTCTACAGAAAAATGTCCCGTCTGGAATCTTTTCAACCACTTTCCGTATGCAATTTGGCATTCATCGAATATTTGTATTGGCTTTAATTTACGCCGAGAACCGTAGAGAATGGTGTGGAATTTTATTTGAGTCACCCTCAGCTATTTTGCGTTTTTTCGTTTCCATTTTAACCGATCTTTCTGAAATTTTAAACCAAGTCCAGTGAAACAATTACTAAGGATCTGCTATTTTTGGATTTTTGTTAGTCCCCACGTATTTAACCTGGGGTAAACCGAACCAAGGTCCGAGCTACAACCTTTACCCAATAACCCCCAACCCCAAATTATAAAACATTGGACAATTTTGGCTCGAACCTGAGAACCTTAAGAACAGGAAACAGATGGCCAACCTTGTTGAAAAATTTAACGTAACAAACGTTCGTAGTCCAAGAAATCTGAAATGGCCTCAAATCTAGTTCCATCAGTCTTAAAATCATTCAACTAGAATCATCACATTTGGTCTAAGTTTTTGCTGTAACCAGTTCCACTGTGCCTCGCTTCCCATCATGTTTTTGTTGTTGTTGTTGAGCTGATGATGATGCGCATCTCTTGGCCGGTTGGCTGCAACGTTCCACAATCATTTGCGAATGCATAAAATGATAATTACAAACTCAATTTTCAAGTTTCAAGTTTAGAATTTTAATTGTTACGATCAATAATTCAAGAATTATGCGTTTTTTATGCGCATCAGACTGGCTTCCAGTTGATCGTTGATAAACAATTGCAATAGATTTGTGTTTTGTTTAGTGGGAAACTAGAGAGAATGCTCGACAAATATCAAAATAGGGTTAGATAAAAAAAAAATGGATATGCAACACTTTACTGCTCATCACCACCAACCGGAGGAACCGGACCAGCCATCACTCCAGCCGGAGTTGCCCGAGGACCAGCCACCTCCGCCATGGCCGCCAATCTTGATCACTTTGATCACCTTGGGCTGGGAGGACCAACCGCTACTGCCGCCCCATGGATTCGAACTCCAGCCACCGCTGCTGCTTCCCCAAGGTTTCGAGCTCCAGCCACCGCTGCTGCTTCCCCAAGGATTCGAGCTCCAGCCACTGCTGCTGCCGCCCCAAGGATTCGAACTCCAGCCCGAGCTGCGTATCAGCCCAGCCGAGGCATAGGCCATCAATCCACATAGCACCGCAATAAACAATTTCATCTTTTCGCTGTTTTTCGTCCTGGTCGTCGTCTCCAAGTGTGTGACACTCGAATGATATCTGACACCTTCGAGCATTCGCTATTTATGGCAAAACTGCGTAGCTAATCTGGGTCTGGTACTGGTACCGGGGCTGGGTCTAGTAGAATCCACAAAATAAATCTCTCTCTTTAGAGTGGGGGGGTTGGCGGCTGGTGGCCAACAGGTGATAAACCAAAACCAGCTGCTCCGAGGTAATTGCAGTTTATTAAACCACATCGAGCGTCCAATTCTTGACCAGGGTCAACCACTTTACCAGCGCCAAAGCGAGGCAGAAGCAACTGCAGCTCCAACCTGTGACCATGTTGCAAAATTGCTCATAACTCACACGCTTGATGGATCATTTCCTCGCCTCGCTGGTGGCGGAAACTGCAACGCACAGAAGGTGGTAGCGGCTTAAGCTTTAAGACGACAGAGGACGGACAGGCGGGTGGGTCATTTGTCAGAGTTGTCAAAAGCAGGTGAAGGGGCCAAGGCACAGTGGAAGTGATGGCATCTGATAAGTGCAGAGTTTGGCCAAAATCAATGTGAGCGTTACTTAATTCCTTTTGGTTTCGGTGGATTTCGAGAGGAGTGTTTCGGTTTTCAGTTTAAGATTCGAAAAATAAACCCAAATTAGAGACTCCACAATATAAACCTAAATGAATCTGAAAAAGGTTTCCAACAAACCACTTACTGATGTGCCATCACCTCGCCCACTGTAACCCGGTGCCAACTAAGCCATAGCGTAAACAATCATCATCATCATGTGACGGCCTCTTTCCATAAAAGTTGTTTCTCATATTTTTGCTCAATAAACAAATTTTTTAATTGAATTGTCAACTTTTAACATGTAAATTCTGTTTGTCCGACACGACAACAACGACAAACTTAACCAGCTAACTATTACTAGGATGCCGGCGTGGCGTTGGGACAGAGACCGCATTGCTCATGCCGGGCGGTACGAGTGCTCAGGGCGTGTGTACCAAATGGACGATTCGCGGCCACCTCCAGGAAGTAACTGCCCTTGAGATTATGTGGCGTTGCAAAGCCCATGGGCTGCTGTTCACCGGGACAACGGAACTCGCGCAAACGTGTCAACGAACTGCAGCGTGTGGCCAGGAAATTGCGCTCGTTGCCGGGATAAACACTCTCCGCAAAGTACTGCCACGCTCGCGCATGGGCACATGTCACCGAGAAGCAACCCGCCGGCAAGGGACCCATGCCGCCCGGATAGAAGTCCACATCGCCTACCGGACTACGTTTGCCCAGTACACCCGGATTGCTGTGAATGACATCGATGAAGTGGGCATCGCCGCGCATTAAGCCGGTCAGGACTTCGCCTTCGTTAAAGCAGGGTTTGGCCGGATCAAGGCCAGTGATGCGGGGAACAGTTTGATTTGTTAAACGCTGCAAGTTTCGACCGGCTGCACCGACAATGTGTGCGCCCAGACTGTGACCAATTAGATGGATCTTCTCCACAGGCATTATTTCCAGAAGCTTGACCAGACCATGGGCAATATGATTGCCAATTTCCTCGGTATTAAAAGCGGACCAGGAGTAGAGGGTGTCCACAAACTGAGCGGCATCAACGACCTGGAGAAGTGAAAGTGCATATTTAGTTTCGATTTGATTACAAACAGTTTAGGCATAATGACCCAGACTCCACCAAATATCTTCTGAGACTATAGAGCAGCGATGTCCAAAATTTGAAAAGGCAGCCACGCGTGGTTGGCAAGCCAAATTCTGCCGGCGTCGCAGTGACACATATATATAGAGAGAGAATATGTGTATTCTATAAATAGAACGCTCGGCAGCTTGTTATCGTACAATGCGCGTGTTCGGCTGCATTTGCTCTTACGACTCATGTGTTCGGCTGAAGCTACAAATTTGCTATGCTGCATTAACGGGAAAAACCATAAAGCGCATGATTTTTACACTACAAAATGTTTGCTATGCATTGGGAAAATAAGTATTTTTCAATGAGAATATGGATGGTAACGCTCAATGTTTATTGATTTACGTTGCATGCGCTTTAACTTTGATGTTATTAAAAGGCACTACAAACTTTGCCAGGGGTTATAATGAAAAAAGGGGAGGGAGAGAGATTTAAAAATTTTTTATTTTTTTTTTTCAGTGTAAAGCAGTAAAACGTCATGTTGCCTTCGTGTTTTGCTGCTTCGCACACAAGCAAACGCTTTCATTGTGTGAGTTTGGACACCACTGCTATAGAGCCACACTCTGGACCTTGAATCATCCAAAAGTTTAACTCTTTATTTTCCACCTACAAATTTAAAGATTACAAAGCGAACAGCCACTTTGATGAAAAATTCCGGTCCAGTTTTGTTCACAGATTACAAAACTGGTCTCGGTTTGGCTCCATCAGCTTTTGTTTTAAAGATATTGCGGAAAATGTGTTTTGCATGTTTTTTTTTTTTTTTTAAAATTATGGAGGTCGCACTGAGCCAAAATATATCGGTTTATGAGTCTTACGCGACAGACCACATATCAATGCAGCCCAAAAAAATCAAGCGTGCAGCATCAGCAAGCCCGAATGTGCCAAAATTGGCCTATGAAGAGAGTCATGCTTAGTTTATGACATATTTCAAATTTTATTATGTACAAAACAGAGCGGTGGTCGAATTTTTATTTGAACCACCTTAGCATTTAGCCAAAAGACCCTTCTATTCTACACTCCTGTACCAGAGTACAGAGAGGCTCGGCTTTGGCCCTTTGGGGCTGTGTCAAGCCATTAAAAAAATTTTCTTTTTGGCAACACTGGTTTTGGCGGCTCAGCTGTTTTCTTGTCACTTGTTACTGTCAAACATGTTCAGTTTGGACTTTGCAGGTTATTGAATTTTTGAATTTTATTATCAAAATTCATGCCCGGTTAAGAAAGTGCAACGTGCACTTCTTCCATTTTATTGTCAAATTTACATTATTGGACATAAAACCACCACCACGCATACGGAGAGTGCGGACAGATGAAAATATCGAAGCTGTATCCGTCAGTGAATTATCGATTCGGCGCCGTTCGCAGCAATTGGGCCTCTGTTACATAAAACCTTTTAAAATTCAGCTGGTGCAAGAATTGAAGCCACGCGACCTACCACAGCGGCTAACTCTTGGTGAATGGGCGCTGGCAAAGTTAGATGAAGATCCACTTTATTATCGGAAAATTGTGTTCAGCGACGACGCTCATTTCAGGTTGAATGGATACGTGAAGAAACAAAATTGCCGTATGTAGTGTGAAGAGTAGCCAGAAGCATACTTTAGCTCGAATATTATATGGAAAATATCAAGACTCTAAACTTCCATAAAAGCATAAAATGTCAAAGCAACTTCCAATTTAACGTTTATGTTTTTTGAGTAAGTGAATAAATAAAAATTTGCGGAAACCCGGTTCGAACCTGAACCTAAGTTCAGCGACCTTCTGAACCCGCTCCCGAACACAAAAAGTTTTGGGGGCTCGAACCACGGAGAAAGCCGCTTTCGGCCTTTAGAAGGTTTGTAGTCCTGTCTTTTTTTGCTACTGAGCTTTACTTTCGCACGAACAGAGTATATTACATTCGGGCTTGATCGACTTTCTCACTTATTTTCAGGCTAAGTTTCTGAACCGGTTGTAAGCTTAAGTTCTTTTAAGAACTAGTTCTGTAACACACAATACCTTTTACATAATTCTCCTATACATAATCCTATCCTTTTACATAATCCTCCTCTAGAAAAGAAATAAAATAATCATCTAAAACATTTCCGCAGCATATGATGAGCTAATTCATTCATTTATTGACTGGTTCATTCCCAGATGATACGGATTCATGCTAATCTAACAAACTTGAACTAGTTCAAAAAAGAACTTAAAAATTATTATTTAGCTAAAGAACTATGAAACTAGGCATTAAAGAAAAATCTAGTTCGCTTATGAACTAGTTAATTTAACTGAAAATGCGAATTTTGTTTAAGGCCTTAAGTTCAGAAATTCCAAACTTGAACTAGTCCAAAAATGTACTAATCCTTGCCAAAAGAACTTGTTCTCTGGCATACTCAATTTCCATAAAGACAAGCAGCAGATGAACCGAACCAGGGCTCGAAAAATCGAAGTTATTTATGAACTTGCTCATGTACCAAGGTTTTAAAGTCAAAAGTAAGAAAAGTTACCTAGGCTCGGCGAAGTTTTGTTACGCGAGTCCTTGAAAACAAAAAGTTTTTCTAACTAAGCAGTGTACTTAGTGGAATCATGGAAAAGCATAACCAATATAACCAACAAACAGTTACGAAATTTGGAGGCGATTCCATTCGAAACAAAAAAGTTTATCTCACTAGAACTTCTATTTCGACCGATCATTCGTAATGCAGCTAGATGCTATAGTTATCCGATTTTGACAAAACTTTGTGGATTTGTGTCAAAAGTATATAAAATAAATATATGCCAATGTTAGGGACTTTTCTTTAAAAACAAAAAAGTTTTTCTCACTCGAACTAGTTTTTCGACCGATCGTTCCTATGGGAGCTATATGCTATAGTCATCCGATTTTGACCAAAAATTTGTAGAATTGTGTAAAAGCATTCCAAACAAATAAATGCCAAGTTTTAAGACATTTTCTTTGAAAACAAAAAAGTTTTTCTAACTAAGACTACTTTTCAGAATATACTTTTCTATGACAGCTATACTATATAGAAGTCCGATTTTGACCAAACTTAGTGGAATCATCGGAAAGCATAGCAAACTAAGAAATACGAAGTTTAGAGGCGTTTTCACCGAAAACAAAAAAGTTTTTCTTACTAAAACAAGTTTTTCGACCAATCGTTCTTATGGCAGCTATATGCTACAGTCGTCCGATCCGGCCGATTCCGATACATGTGCAGCGAATTTGTACTACAGGACTTCGTGAAAAGCTTCGTGAAGATAGCTTTCAAACTGTCGGAGAAAGTCGCATAAAAACAGACGGACGGACAGTGCTAAATCAACTCGTCATGCTGTTCAAGAATATTTATACTTTATGTGGTTGGAAATGCTACCTTCTCTGCGTTACAAACATCCGAATATACCCTCTTCAAGGGTATGAAAAATTCGAAAATTTCAAGCCTGAACGGGTTAAAAAATGAGCTTACAAGTTATTATCCAGCTAAGATACTAGTTTTTTTCCAGTTGCCCTTATTTGCTTACCACAAAGTTCACATCGCCGCGACAGTTGTAGGCCTTGGAGAACTCCTCAATCGTATCCGATCCATTCACCGTGGTCGTCCAACCGGTAGCCAATATCACAACTTTTTTAGTAGGATCGAACTCCTTGCTCTTCCACATTTCCTCCGGATGCAATAGGGGATAATTATGCTTGGTGCAGGCCGTTTGTAGTTGAAAGTTCATTATGTTGATATCCGGTATAAACTTTTGGACTAACTTTTTTAGAACTCAAGGCCGTAGAACCTGCATGAAACAGACATATATATGAGTCCAAGTTCAACTCTCCAGTGGACTACTCACATATCGAATTGATGGAGCTGGAAACAAACTCAAATGGATAGCCGGCTATCAGCTGTTTACTGCTATCGAGCAGTCCCTGGGGCGTGGGCAATAAGCTGGGATCAATGATGCTTGTGCTCACACTACCAAGAGAGTCCAAAACATCGGGTATTGACCAATTTTTGCCCCTAACGGGCAGCAGCAGCTGCAGCACAAGCACCAGCACCGGCACCAGATAACAATTTTTATGAGAGGCCATCCTGGGAGACAGTCGAGTACGGACTGAGTGCCGGAAATTGTGAGACAAAAGGTATTTATAGTCAAGTCAGTCAGGTACGTATATGTACACACAATGTTCTAGTCGACTGTGACCATATCGATGTGTTTCAGGCGCATCGCCAGCAATCAGACAAGGTGCTCTTGTCACTTAATTAGATTCCAGAATGTCGCTCGCCTCAGTTCCCAGCCGCTCGTACAGGTACCCGCCCCTCTCCCGATTCTTCCTCACCACATGGGATGAGTCTCAGATGTAGCAGCTACCTGCAGTCGCATGCTGTGCGCTTATCTGCATTCATTTCAAACTGAAATTAAAATAGAAAAGCGATAGCAATTGCTCTAAGGTTGAATACAGATTTTATTATACCTACGGGAAAAGTTATACAATCAAAGCAACGGCTGGGCAATACTCTTTTCCAAAGTTTTATTGGTCGCATAGAGCAGGTCAAGTTCTATATCAACTACGTATTTGTATTCACTTATTCGTTTCAGTATACAAAAACTAAACTTCTTATTATTACTCGGCCGCAGACAACTTAAAGCTTTAAGGCTAGTTCTTTGAATGTGCTTTACACTTTGATAACTTCTCTCTGCTGGCTCACAAATTCTATAACAGCGGGCGAAATTCTGGTATTTGGAACATACTTTTCCACAACTTCATGCTGCCCTTTTTATACATTTTTCTAAAGGGTACAACATGCAAACGATTATAATCGATCTTAAAAGTTCTAGACTAGATAATTATTTTTGATGAGTTTTTCAATTTATAACATAAACAAATAGTTAGTCATGCAACCTCCCATTTGATCTTACATTAGTAGAGTGCTTGGGCTGGGGAACAGGGGGATCGTCTCCCCCCTCCAAATGTGTGTTGTGGTTTTGCCTTTGGGGTGTAACAAAAAACAAATATAGACACATTCTCACGTCCAATCGAAATGTTGGTTACGACAACCAAACCATATTAATGCCTCAGCGTAAGCGCCTTCCCATCCAAACTAAGCGATTGCCCAAAAAAACCATTTAAATTCTGTCAACGATTGGGAGAGACCCAAAACGTCACAATAGAATTGTGGGTTGACATCAGCTTCAGCTGAACTGAAGTCATCAGGCTGTTTTAGACAGTAGATAAGACGTGCCTAGGGAAGGGTCTATTTTATTTCAAATTAATCTGGGCAGCAAATCGCTTAAATCACACGTACAACAAGGGTTAGTCTTGCGGCCCGGTGCCTGTGCTGCATTTGAACTTTTCTCGATGTAATGTTGATAAGAAAATTTAGTACTTAGACTTGAATCACTCTTTAAATTATTACGAATAATTTAGTCACAAGTTCTTATCTGTGGGGAAATGTCGGTGTTAGCGAAACAGAGCATGCTTGAACTAGCCTTGTTCTTAGTTCCACTTGCAATTCCACCGGTTTGAAATAACAAAATTTTTGTGAAAGTGGAATTAAGAACAGGGCTGATTAAACTAGGCAACAAGGTCCAGTATCTTGAATGGTTGGTAGTGATTCTAGAATTTATTGTAATTAATTTATAGTATTATAGAATTTATTGTAATCCTCTCTCATTAAGCATTAACAGTAGGTTTTCTTTAGAACTTTGTTGCTGGTTTATTACAAATGACTAGCCAATTTTACTGTTTTTAGGAAACGAAAACATATTAGAGTCTCCACCACCCATTGCATACTTTGGGGCACCAGCAATAAAAGGGATATTTTTGGATTCTTACACAAGTGCCAAAAGAGGTAAGTCTCCATTGAAAAAGTCGCAGAATTGTGAGTTCAAAGCTAAGGAGTGGTACTTTTCGATGGAATCAAAGAGAGTCCAAACAATAGAATTGATTCCCCGAAAAACGCTCCTAAGATGGGTCAATATAGACACATTTAGTAACTTTAACCTCGAATTACTAAAAATCTCGACGTGATGGACAATTTCTGAAAACGCAGAGTTGCTTAGCACACGAGAATCATCTAGAATCACTGCCAACCATTCAAGATACTGGACCTTGTTGCCTAGTGTAATTTGTGTTTGCAATAGCTCTTTAATAGCCTTGTTCCGCTGGCATATTCTGTAGGTCAGTCAGGATGAGCTAAATGACCTCATTCTCTCTGTGTATTTCCCCATAAGAGATAAATGTCCATTCGGCAAAGCACTGTTACTACATTTGACATTCGCACGGGCACTTCTAGCTATTTCCCGCTAAAAGGCTATATTTTCTATCGATAAGTCCAAGTGTCATCTATAGAACAGCTGATTGTGAGTGGGAAAGGCAAGCGGCAAAACTTAAATACTTTTTTAAACAATAATAAATAAATTATTATTAATAATATTTGTTTATCAGATGAATAGAACCCGCAAACAGGACGTTACATGGGGGGCCCTTGCATCTGTATGCCAAATTTGCGGACAAGCTGAAAAAGGCAGGGCTCGAGCTGGAGTGGAAAGACGTGCGGACAAAGATGGACAATGTAACCATCCGGTAGTTACAGTCCTGCTTTGCTATTTGAGCGCGTTAAAGTTGTCCCTCTCGACGCGGAAGGTTTCCTTAAAAATGCATCTGAGTTTTCAGGTACATCTCGTTCCATAAACACGCCATATCGCTTCTACAATGTATGCAAGATGTAAATTAAAACAAATTCAATTAATAAGAATAATATGAACTTACAAACTGCCATGGCCTAGGTGATTTTTGCTTTCTATTCTTCCGTTGGTACTAAATAATCAACGCATCGAAATGGTCCTCACACTCTAGCAGTTGACATATGCACTCTTGATCTTTCTCGCAAATCAGCAGCATCGCAGGTAAATCCATTTCGGTGAAATATTAAAGAAATTGAGATTTGTAATTGCAAATCAAAACAATTCAAGCAGCTGATATTTGTTTACTTTAATTTAACTTTGACCATTCACGTGTCACCGTGAGAATGTTTATCAGTGGATCAAGAAATAATCACTTTTTGAGAATGGACTCCAAAATTCACAGCCATTCACAGTTACGCAACGATTCGCATCATCTTTGAAGAAGTACGGTCCAATGATGCCACCAGCCCATAAACCGCACCAAACTGTGACTTTTTCTGGATGCATTGGTAGCTCTTGCAATGCTTCTGGCTGATATTCACTCCAAAATCGACAATTCTGCTTATTTACATACGTACCCATTGAGCCAAAAATGAGCTTCGTCGCTGAACACAATTTTTCGGTAAAAAGTGGATCTTCGGCCAACTTTCCAAGAGCCCATTCACCAAAAATTCTACGTTGGGGTAGGTCGTTCGGCTTCAATTCTCGCACCAGCTGTATTTTGAAAGGCTTCACACCTAAATCCTTCCGCAAAATTTTCCACGTTGTGTTGCGAACGGCGACGAATCGATAATTGATGGTCATCATTAACACTGGCCGATACAGCTGCGATATTTTCTTCAGTTCGCACTCTACGTAAGCGTGTTGGTGGTTTAATGTCCAACAATGTAAATTTGGTGCGAAATTTAGTCACAATAGCCCGAATAGCCGCTTCAGTGAATCGATTAAACTGACCATAAAATGGAAGAAGCGCGCGATGGACTTTCTTAACAGAGCACGCATTTTGATAATAAAATTCAATAATTTGCAAGCGTTGTTTGTTTGTAAGACGATTCATGGTTATATTATAGACCAAACTGAAGATGTTTGACAGTGAAACAAAGCACGAAACGTGCGTGAGCTGTTTAAACAGCTGCCTACTGATGGCAGCATTGCTTAAACTGCTTGGGAATTCCAAAGCAGCATAAGTGCAAAAATTGACACCAAATGACAACGACAAGTTGACAGAAGCCTTTGTGAAATAAGTTCTAAAACATCCCTGTAATTCAGCTGGTGTCAAGGCACTACCAGGCCTAACGATCTGATGCATCACTAGGCGTCAGTCACAGCGCTAGTCTAGTACGTGAACTATAGTGCGCACCCATCACTACACTAACGACTGGTAATGAAGGTCGTACCGATCGGTACGTTTTCCGGACATTCCCAAGCAAAATTCGTTAGGCAAATACTTGGCAGGTGGTTGGTCTGGTGGCGAGTGCTCACTACGAAGAGCCACGGGGTTCGTTAGTGCCGCACCGGTGCAGCTGAACTACAGGGATGGCTCTGAGCCAATTTTGAACCGGTTTACTATAGTTAGTCTATGCATATTACAAGCCAACTGACCAAATTTAAAGATTATAAAGATGAAACAAACATACTAGCAATTTCCGGCTTAAAAAGAGTCAGGAAGCTAAAACCATCAAGTAACATTTGGAGTGTATAACATTTAAGTAAGGATTTTAAGTATTTATTAAACAGTTTGTGGTATTTTTTGGTATATTTTTGGGTTGAATTTTAGGATTTTTGGTATTTTCGGTATTTTTGTTTAGAAAGTTTTAGTATTTTTGGTTGGATTTCTAATGACTTGGTATAGACGAATGTTTCTTTTAGCTAAGTTAAATTAAGTGAGTTTTGTTAATTGTTCAAACATTTTCAGATTTAATCTTAAGTAAAATCGTGAACATAAACAATTTTTAATGCATTCAGCAAGACGACAAGACGATAAAAAAAAACACTTTAAATATATAGAAAAAAAACACGACGACTATCACAGACTTAATGCAGCTCCAACTGATGATGATGATGATCCTGATGATCAAATTGATGCAGTTGATGCTCCAACTCTAGCTCATGCTCTACCTGATGTTCCAACTGCTGATGCTGCAGCTGATGCTGTTCATGCTCATCCCGATCCTTGAACTCATACAGCGTGCTATAGCTAAAGGCACCCTTGCCATGATCGATGCCAGGCACTGGCTTATCCGGCTCCGCCTCATGCTCGTGATAGGTGTGGGTATGCAGCTCACTGGCCTCTGCCTCGGCATACTCCTCGCCGCCTTCACTGCTGCCGAAATCCGCTGGAAAGCTATGCTCACTCAAATGATCGCCCAGTTCGCCCAGATGCTCGTCGTGCTGATCGTAATGCTCGGAGAAGTCATGCGAATCCAATTGGGCCAAGGCCTCGCCGCCACTGAGGCCACCCGCATAATTGCCCAAGGGCCCGGCGGAATGTAGGCCCGAGGCAAAATCGCCAGGAATCGGCGAACCTTGGGAGCCAGTCAAAAGCTGACTAGCCAGGACTAGCAACAGGCGCCAGGTGAACATTTTGTATGATTTGGGGGATTCTCTGCAAAAACCGTCGCGGCGAAATGTTTGAAGTCGACTAATTTCTTTGCGGCGACTCAGTTGCATTTTATATGCTCCGGCAGGCAGTTTTCCTGCATTTTCCAAGCTTTTGGCTTTGGCTTGGCTGGGCCATCCATGTGTTGCACATGTTGCAATTGGACATCTGCCTGCCTGCCTGCCTGCCTGCCAGTCTGTCTGTCGGTTGTTCGGCTGGCGCTTTTCGGAGCAGATAATTTTTGTGCTGCATTTACGCTCTCAGTCGGTGATTATTACGTTGCTCGTGCCCGCCTGTTGCGGCAATGGTGCGTATACGTAATATTTCTGTGCTGTGTTGGCCCGTTCTCGGTGAAAAGATTGCGCAACCGCCACCATCCTCGTCATCCCATCATCATTACCTTCTCTTCACAAAACTCTTTTGTTGATATTTTTTTTTACTGATGAGGCGGAAGCTGATTTTTGGCATCCAATTGCCAAGTGGCAACTAATTGAGTTGATCAATAGAGCATTAAGAAAATGGAATTGGGTGACCCCCACGGGACGCGCTTAGCATTCGGCTGAACCAACATTATTCCCATACAAAACAAAGCACAATTTCAAATTATGCGGCCAATTAAAAGCGCTAGCCAGCCGAAATGGGTTCGCTGCCATCGTCTCCCCAAAACTTAATGCGTTTCGGCTTCCCCACAAAACATTGCAAAAGGCCGCCAACTAATAAGCAAACAGCAAATATCGCATAGAGCAAACAATTTGCCATTTTGTGTAGCAAAAAAGAAAAACACAAAAATAAATGTGCGAAACCAATTTACCACACTCTTTTTTTTTTTGCGATTCAAGACGAAGTCTGAGTGCGCTGTGAATGAAAAGGCATTGTTACTGTCCCACTAATGTATAGAATTGAATTACAGTGCATACTAATTGCTTTATAATGTATGTGGCTAATGCCGAGGGACGTGAATCTGTGTGAATACGCGATACCCTAACCAATGGCAGTATTCTCTGCGGTTGGTGCAAAACCAAGTGAAGGTTTTAGAAAAGTTAAATCTTAATAGTTGGACTTAACTAGGCCTTAGATTAGGTGAGGTTTAGTTGTTGTTGGACTGCTCCCAAACTCAAATTGCCTGCCCACCGCTGGACTAGGAGAAACACCACTTTCTCAGACTGCATGGGTTAGGTTAAATAGGCTGCTCGGCAAAGGCCGAGTTCACCCAGAGGCCTTTTGGCCCATTGTGATGCCTAGTAAAGAGGTGGGGTATGGGATAGTGGGAAATGACGGTCAGATTCTGCGCAAACTCCCTATTTAAACCATTTTGAGGAGTCTTGAAAAAGAGCCAGGTCTTCTAGGGGCACATTTGCCAGACTGCCCGGGTCTTCAAAGAATGGTTTGCCCACATGCTGGGTGCGTTTCCTAAGAAGTGCAGGGCAGTCGCATAGAAGGTGATGGATGCTTTCTATTTCCTCCTCGTTCCCACAGCTACGGCAGAAGTCATGGTGGGACACGCGCATCCTGGTGGCCATTTGACCGATGGTGCAGTGCCCCATTATGACTCCTACCATAGTTCTCATCCTGTTCTTGCTAAAGTGCAGGAGTTAGGAAGTTCTTTTGGGTAAGTATCTTGGCCAGAGTGATCGGGAGATGTGACAACCGGATGCGAGGTCCCATTGTCGTTCTGCCCTTTTTCTGGCCCTCCACTTCAATGTCCTGCAGGGGTCTTTGAATGTCCGTAACCGCTTGCGTCGCTGGCAGCGCTGAGCCGTTCGTAGCGCACTCGTCTGCTCCCTCGTTGCCCGGCATGCCTGCGTGACCAGGTACCCAGACGAGGGTGATAGAATGCTGTTGGATTTGGTTCAGTGCTGTCGCCGTGCTGCGGACTAGGACGCTCTTTGTGGCGTTTGATGACAGAGCCTTAATAGCCGCCTGGCTGTCGACCAAGATTGAAATGTTCCTTGGAGTTTCATCCAAGGTGTATATCAATTTAGCCGCCTGCCAGATAGCATAAATCTCTGCCTGAAAAACGCTACACCAGTTTGGTAGACGGAATGAGAGCTGTGTCGCATGTTCTTTGGAGAAGATGCCTGCTCCTGTGCCTTCTTCCGTTTTTTAACCGTCTGTATAGATGGATAGCTCGTTCTCCCTGATGGTAGTGTCTTGCTTCCATTCTTCTCTCTCTGGGAACCGTGTTCCTCTGCACTTGTTCCTACTTCCTGTAGGATACTGCTGAGGTCTGAAGTAGATGCTTTAAGAAGTTTAAGTTCTCGGAGTCTTACTGCGCTTCTCGAAGCTTCACACTTCAGGAAAGTGTCTACTGGTTTCAGGTTCAGAATTACATCCAGGGCCGCTTGGGGGGTGGATCGCAGGGATCCAGTAATGCCCAGGTGGGATTTGGTGTTGGCCGCCTTCAACCATACCAGCGCTCCATAGGTAAGCATAGGTCTGACGACTGCTGTGTATAACCAATGAATGATTACGGTTGCAGTCCCCACTTCCTACCAAAGGTCTTTTTGCAGGCATAGTACGTGCCTAATGCCTTCTTCATTCTTTCCTCAGAGTTTCTCTTCCAAGAGAGTTTTGAGTCAAGAATGACGCCCAGATACTTCGCTTCGTTGACCCGATTGAGCTGCGTTGGGAGTGTGAACTCAGGGATCTTGTATTTCCTTGTGAACAGCACCAGTTGGGTCTTCTGTGGGTTAACCCCTAGACCGTTCTGGTGTGCTCTGTGTTGTTGCATTTCTAACTAATCCAGATACTGGATGTCTTTGTGTGGCTCTCACAGCAGCCTTGTTGCTGGAACTCGACCTCGATTTTAGAAGCAAGGGCGCAGAAGATTGATTGTGGCGTGCGCTGTGGTACGTAGCGCCGCATTGTTGAAACCAAATATCGTCTTAGTCTTCCGCTTCAATATCCTCGAAGAACCCATCACTTAACATTGCGCGGTAGCGCTCCTTCTCCTTCATTTTCAAAGAAAAATGGACCAATGATGCCTCGATATCAAAATCCGCACCAAACAGTGACACGTGTTGGCTGCATTGGATTCTCTACGACGATATGCGTATTTTCTGTGCCCCAGATGCGACAATTTTGTTTATTAACATAACCACCGAGATGGAAATGTGCTTCAACCGAAAAGATTTTTTTTCGGTCAAATTCACCAACATCGGCCAAACGATCTTCCGCTCAATTTGCGAACTGTGGACGATTCGGATTGTGGCCGGGTGGCTCAGCGGCTAGTGTGCGCGACCGCTGTGTAAGATGTCGTGGGTTCGATCCTGCCTCGGAACATTTAATGAAAAGTTTTTTCTTTAAATAAACTTTACACCCGGTCACCCCTCTCTGCTGTTGGCGCCAGCTTTGTAGTAAACTAGCCATGAAAAAGCTTCTCAAACTGCCGTTCGGATTCGGCGTTAAACTGTAGGTCCCTTTCTCTTGTGCGAAAATTAGAAGCGCACAAGCCAAGAGATTGAGAGGCTCGGCTTTGGACCTTTGGGGCTGTGTCATCTGACAAGCTAATTTTACTTTTAGACGATTCGGATGGCAAGGACTTTAGCTGCGGCACCAATTGAACTTTGTATGGCCTCATGGCAAGGTCTTTATGCCTAATTCGCATCAAAGAAGTGCGCAAAATGTCCATTTGTTGAGATCGATGGCGAGTTGATGTCGATGGTTGCTCCCGCACATTTTTAGCAGCCGCAGCTGCTCGGGCGAGTACGTACACGGGTTGGTTTATCCACCAACATTCCAGTTTCACGAACTGGCTTCACGAATTGATCCACAAATGAAGTTTTCGGAACATTTCTTTTTGTTAAATGTTTTCTTTTGTCGCACAGTTTGAGTCGAGAACTCACCACTTTGGAAATATGTTTATAATATTTTCCAACTTTCTTCAAGCGAATAGCGACCCACCCGAATCGGGTGTGTTCCAGAAACTTTTAGAAATTTGCGTATAAAACATTGGCCTTTGTACTAAACTATCAGGACTTTATATATTAAGTGTCAAGAATAATGTCGCATACTAGATTATAGGAGACGAAGACTGTACGATAGAAATGTACTTGGTGCTGAGCAGTCAGATTCAAATCTCTCAACTTTAGTAATCTAATCTAATAGCCTGGCATTTTGGAGACGCTTCACATGTGAAGGCAAGCAGTTGCAGTTCGAAATGAAACCGTTTATACGAAGATCTCTAGAGATTTCTGGAATATGAGTTGAATATGAGTCGCTTTCCGAATGACATTACACGTTTTTAAAGTCAAATTATAAGGTCAAATTCCAAACACTAGATGGACCACCATGTACTTTCTCTGGGTGCTGATTTCAGTTCTAAAGTCAGATTGTATCGGCATTAGTTCTTGAGATTTAACTAAATCGCGTTTTTAAAGAATAATCTATTTTTATTTTTTAAACAAGAAAGAAAGTCGGTCAAGCCCGACTATAACATACTCTGTACCTGTGCTGCCCGGTGATCCGTTGCGACCGACAACCGTTCATCCGATCTTTAATGGTAAAGATTTCTTTGGCGGATCGATAAATAATCCTGATTACTAAAAATGCCCAGAAGGAACGAAACTTCTATCTATAAAACTGTGGGAGATATGACGTTTATTCCAATTTGCGAGGGCGAAAGGGGGCGTGGCAAAAATTGAAAATAAACTTGATCTGCCTGCAAGTATAAAAAGCGTATGTCCCTTACATGTCAAGCGTCTATCTCTTACCATCTCTGAAATCTGTTTGTTCATACGGACAGACCAGACGGACAGACGGACAGACAGACAGACGGACGGACATGGCTAGATCGACTTGACTGTTGATGCTGATCAAGAATATATATACTTTATAGGGTCGGAGATGCTTCCTTCTTGCATTTGGTGTACAGTTGTTTACACCAAGCATTGCAATGTCATCCCAGTCTAAAAACGTTCCCCTTTACCAGCTTTTGGCGCCAGTATTCAATCACACTTTTAGATCTTAAAACCTACTGACCTGAGCTTAGTATAACTAAATGATCTCTCTTTTCTATTTAGACCTATGAACATTGAAAAAACTATTAAAGATAGTCCTTTCCCTACCTCAAAAGTCTTTAGTACATCCGATATTTCATTTGCATTTCCTTTAATCATACAATAAGATTCAATCGAACTTCATTACATCTAGATAAGCTGCATTAACGCTTAGCCGGAAGAAATACACAATTCTTTGTTTGGGTATAGTTGTTCTGCAACTAAATGCGACGTATCTCCTCTGGTTGGTCATTCGCTTTAGTCGACTCCTTTCCATCATCAGGTATTTTCTCGAAAGTTTGAAGTCCAGTTTCCTTGGTCTCAATTTTAATCTGTTTAGTGGACTCCATCTCGAAAGTTCCATTGTCCACTTGAACTCCAATTTCCTTTGACTTAATTTTATTCTGCTTAACTTTCCTTGACTTAGTTTTATTCTGTTTGGAGGACTTCTTTTTTCCAACTTGAACACCAATTTCCTTGGTCTTACTTTCGCACAATTGTTTCTTAGGCTTTTCTTTAGCCAGCAAGTCCGTACCTGTACCCTCTTGTTTATTATAGTCGGTCACATTACCTGGATATAGAGAATTTTTTGCCGCATTCTCATTATCAGTGGCTACAGTATTCTCTAGGCCTTCTTCGCGGATTTTTTCTGCACTTCCCTTCTTCGATATGGTATGCAGCTTATAACTCCCATCAGGTTGAAACACAAACAAAACAACCTCAAGCAGATCGTCATCTTTTTTTATGATTTCCATCAACTGAGAAAAATTTTTGCATAGCTCAGTGACCCAAGTAATCATTTTGTTTGTGTATTTCGAGGCTACTTTTTGATATCGCAACTTCGACTCCTCCTTCTGTTCCTTAAGCATTTTTTCAAGAGTAAGCTGCAAACGCTTCGCATCCAATAACGTTGGCATTGCCAATTTGGATCTAAATAAAACCGAAGTAAACAATTTTAACACACAGGTGGAGGCCCTTTCAGGCAAAGGAAAAAGAATGTAAAAAGATTACTCACCTTTTGGTCGTGTTTCTGGTCATGTATTTGCTAACCACCGGATTCATCAGGCTGTCTATATCTTCTAGCATATCAATGTGTAGATCATTACCTACAATCTCCAGAAGCTTCCCAGCAAAGATCTCACTGCGTTCTACTTTTCTTGGCTTCATGGACTTGCCCAGCTTTCTATTGTTAAGTTTCATTGTGAGTCCCAAATAAAGTATTTTTGTGAATAAAAATATATTCCAAAAGCGTACAAAAGTTAGAGACTTGTTACCCGTACAGTTTTTAGTTAATAATGAATGTTTGATATGGTTTTGGGCTTGGCAGGAAGCCACCGGGTACTGAGATAATTAAATTTTGACAAATTTATGACTACTACCAGCATTAGGAACTGGAAATCTCCCATTAAGGCCTGCTATTTATTTTGAGTTTGTGGAACCCAAGTAAAATATTTTGGCCAAGTTTGAATTTAAATAAATTAAAACAAAATAACGTTAAACCAACATCAGTATTGCAGTAATTGATGATGATGATAAATTGATGACATCACACCTCGACATCAGCCACATTGGTCTCACAATACGTTTTGAATTATTGGGCCGATGGCTGGGCAAGACACTGCAGTGTGGCCCGAAAAGAAATAAGACTCAATGGGCTCAATGGTAAATAAAGTCTGTTATATTTGAGTACAAAATTAGAACAAGAGCTCAGCAGCCGGGTCAGTACCTTGGCAATTGTATCTGCTGCTTCTGTAGCAATAAGGTAGAATGAAATTTTAATAAAACAAAAACCGCTATTATTAATTTAATTAAATTAAATCTTATACCATATTTATATATACATTATCTGGCGTTTGCTTTGTTCTCCACCCCCCATTTGCCTCCATCTATGCGCTCATCTCATCCAAAATAATTGTCATCAAGATATTCCTGAGCTGTGCAATAGCTATTTTTCGTTCCACACACGCTTAAGGAACGCCGCTATCGATACGCCGCTATCTTTACAAAGTGTGGATATTCATCAAGTTGCTGGATACACAACAAACGAAATCGTTAACAGAAAATTCCTGGCACAATTTTTCTACCCTTGCAGAGGGTATTATAAAATTGTCCGGATGTTTGTAACGCATAGAAGGAAGCATTTCCGACCACATAAGGTATATATATTCTTGATCATCATGACGAGTCTTGTCCGTCTGTCAGTCCGTCTGTCCGTATGAGCGCGTCGATCTCAGAGACTTTAAGAGATAGAGCCACAAATTTTTACATATATGTACATGGGTAGGTGTATACCAGATTCAAATCGAGTTTGTTTCAGATTTGGAAAATTCCTCCCCTTAATGTCCAAACCTAATGTTATCGAATGTCTTCATGGAATGCGCTGCAAGTCACTCATCTGGGTGATCTTCGCTCATGACTTTATGATAACTGCAAGCTTTCCCAACATTAACTTAATGCAGTTGATACAGGTAAATCAATCTTACAGAGTATAAGGAGGAGCTTCCGATGTCAACTATTACTCTTTTACAGTGGCTAACATCATTGTTCAGCATGTGCGTTAAGCAAGGACAATTTGCGGTGGACACATTTTTCTTTCTGAGCGGCTTATTGGTGGCGGTCATTGATCTACGCTCTATGGAAAAGTAAGTTGCATGTTAAGATGAGAAATCACTTGGACTTAACCCGGCATTCTTTCCGCAGAACGAAGGGTAAACTAAACGTACTTTTGATGTACTTGCATCGCTACTTGCGTCTGACGCCAGTGTTGGCCCTTTCTATACTCCTTTATATGAAGATTTTGCCGTTGATGGTAGATGGACCGATGCATGAATCATTTAGTGATTACAGCCAATGCGAGGACACCTGGTTCTATACACTTCTGTACGTGCAGAACTATGCCACGTCAAGGATTGTAAGACCTTTCATTACTCTTCAGCGAAGTATTCACCACTCAAATTCCTCCCCTCTTTGCTTAGTGTATTGGTCATTCCTGGTATCTGGGCGTAGATATGCAACTCTATATCCTGGCACCGGTTCTACTGATTGCCCTGTACAAGTGGGGCAAAAAGGGAGCCGCTGGCATCGTCGTTTTAATGCTACTGCTGGCCTCGTGTCTCTTTAGCACGATGACGATCAAGAAGTTATCCATGTAAGTATATCTAAATGTACTCCCAATTGTCTAATTAATAAGCCTTTCCCTTGCAGGACCTCTCAATCGGCTGAGGCAGAGCGCAAGCTGTTCCACCCCACCCACTCACCTTATCTAATTGGCGTCCTCTTTGGTTATTTCCTGCATGTGAATCGCGGCAAGAACTTCAAACTGAATCGCCTTACTAGGCTGGCTTGTGGGCTTAGGTCTGCTCCTCACTTGCATTTTCTCTGTCTACGGATTGACCTTAATACCCTTGTGGAGGAAGCCTTCTATCAGACTCTCACCCGCCTGGCCCCTGGGTCTGTGTTGGGTGGTGTTCGCCTGCATGCACGGCTACGGTGGTCCTGCCAATAGCTTCCTCTCGTCGCCGCTGTGGCAGACCCATATCGAAGCTCTCCTACAGTGCCTACATCTTTCACATGTTCATCATTGGCATTAATGGTGGCACAACGCGCACAAGCACCTATTTTAGTGACTACCAAGTGGTAGGTATATTACCACTTTTTTTTAAACCCCGTTTATCTCATATTTAATCTTAGGTGCTACGTTTCTTGGGTGATTTTGGATTTACCATACTGCTGTCCTATTTCATGTACATACTTATCGAGACGCCTTTTGGTGGACTGGAAGGCCTTTTGTTACCCACCCGGAGGCCCAGTTCTAAGCCTGATGTTGATATTGAGCCGAAGTCCAAGCACCTATCTCAACAGTAGCTGCTGTAGTAGCAGATACACTGTACCAATAGAACACAGAGTATATTAAGTTTGTGCAAATGTATATTACATCCAGAAGGAAGCATCTCCGATCTAATAAACTAAATAACGTTCGCCAAAGGATTGGTTAAGAATATATTCTTAATCAGCGTCATCAGTCAAGTCGATATAGCGAGATGTACGAGATGTATGGGATCTAAACTTCATGTAATTTCTTGTAATTTCCAACTGAAAAAATGTCATATCCTCGATAGTTTTATAGAAAGTTGGTTCGTAACTTCTAGACATATTTAGTAATCAGGATTATTTATCGATTCGCCAAAGGATTGGTTAAGATCAAATGAATGATAGTAACGTTATGACCAAAAGAATGTTCGCTGCTGCAGCGCAGTAGTCGTGCTGCTTTCAGCTGTTACTGCAGCATCAAAATTCATACTGAGCATACACTTTCGCTGGTGAAGCTGTGTTGGGTTGTTCATAAGTGAGTGAACAATATTGAGTTGTTCACTACACTGAGCAAGTGAAAATGTCTCTCTTTAATTGTTCATTTTTGTTCAGTAAGTCTTATTCAGTGAGAGTTGTTCAGTTGCTGTTGTTCTTGGTCGGCTTTGGAAATCACTAAGCTAGGATTTTTCAAAATGAAAATGCAATTATTATAGTTATAAAAACATTTTATACGTGCTGCAAATTAATTAAGAATGATTGAATTTAAAAATTAAAAAGTGCATTGTCAGTTATCGCGCGCGGCCGCATGCGCGCATGCGTTTGTGTGTATGTTGGAGTGTGTGTTTGTGTGAGTGTGTGTGTGTGTGTGAATGTGTATGAAAACACAAGAAGTCAAGCGAAATCACAAGAATTCAAGGGAACAGGGCATTTTGTAGTCGGGGCACTCGACTACAGCTCCCTTAGTTGTTTTCATATGAACTTTGGCAAGAATTTTTTGATTTTGCGTTGCTGTTAAACACTTTACCTTTGTCAGCGTGCATTTCGTGGAATTTTACAATGCGATCACGAAAAAGTTCTTGCTCGGACGGCATGATGGTGACTACTTGTCAATATTTTTGTAAGGGGGGCATGAAAACGTGTTGACAGGAGAACAAAGAGAAAGAGCATTATGTAAAGCTCAGCTAAGTTTGTGCAGATTTTTAGTTGTCACCCGTTAAGTTAGAATAAATCGTCCCAAAAGTGATTCAGAGCCTTAGTACTTGAGATTTGAATATAAAGCTCGCATTCATTTTACATTCTGGAAATGTGGATATGGGCAAATATCTGAACAGAGTTTCAAAGTGAAATTCAGTACAGATTAAGCATATGAGAAAGACCACTAATGCAACATTTCAAGTATCTAGCTTTAGCAATAAAATACAACTTTTTCTGTATTTTAAATTTAGTTTAAAAACTTCTAAGAAAACGCCTCCAAGAAAAATGATGAACAGGGTGATTCCCTGAGGAAGGCAGCAAAGCTAGCCGAAACGCTTAGGAGAACACCTGAGTTTGTCTATATGTTTGACTTGCAGCAAGGAAGACAGCCTTAAATAACCCTAATGAAACAATACAGATTCTTAGTCTTTCAACTTTTTACCAAATTCGTTCACCAGCCTGGTTCATCTGGTTGTGAGTAGCTTCTCTGTTTGTTGTGTAGCGTGCCAAAAGCAAGTCAAGCGGCCAATGGGCCACACAAATTCACAAATGGCCAATGTAATAATCGCTGGCTCTGCTGCTGCTGCTGCTCCCCAAAAACCCACCACCATTACCACCATTATTCAGGTGGGAGGAAGGCGAACAACATACGGTTAGTTAGTTAGTTTGTTGGCTAGTTAGTTATTAGTTGGCATTTTGGCATCATCACCAATTTCCTAACCCAAATATGCAATTGGCAATGTCTGTGTATGCATGCACCTCTCCTGCTCGCTTGCCGGGGTGGAAAGTTATTTGGTTGGGTAAGCATTTTGGGCATTAAGTAGCTGGGGCACGTGTGCCGCAGTGAAACTGGAGCAACAGCTGATAGAATACCATTCTGAATCGCAATTCGCCCTGGCCTTGGCTATAAAAGAGTGGATCACTAATTGAACTGTACCCAGTTCTAAATAGCCATGACGACCATGATGCTCTTGTTGCCACTGGCCTGGTTGTTGGTGGTCGCTGGTCAGGCTTCCCCGCTTGACTTTCAAGATCTGTTGGATTTGCTGCAGAATCAACTACAGCAGCTGGTGATTGGTGTACCACTTGATATTAGTTTCTCGGCTCTGAACTATATATGCAGTACAATTGTGGATTTGGGTATAGTGCAGTCGAAAATTGTGCCGGATATGTCGCAAATGAGCTTTGTCTTGCACACAAATTCATGTGAAAATGTCACCATACCGCTGAGGCGAGCGGAAGAATTGTGGAATTCGCCTGGATTTGAGCAGGATAGGCCATTGGTTATATTTATTACCGGCTGGAAGTCAACGATCAATGATTCGAGTAGTGGACCCATGGCCAAGGCCTACAATTGTCGCAAAGATACAAATTTTGTGGTGAGTAAAGAGTAGACTTGGATCTTAATTATGTCAAGAACGAAGTTAGTTTTCTCTGGGAGAAAAGAAGAGTATTTTGTTATTGACTAAGAACAAGAAAGGCAACAGTCTGTCCGCAATGATCAAAATCTAAATCTAAGTGCTCATTTTGCAGTAGTCTGTACTAAAATGAGGCACCCATCAGTGCGTGAGCTTAGTCTATTCCCACATCATGCAAAGTCAACGTCTTTTAACAAAAAAAAGGCACCCATCTGGTTATCTTTCAAAGCCATTTCTCAAATCGAGCTAAGGGGGTCTTCTCATTCAAAACCCGTTTTTTTGACCCTTTTTAAAAAAATTCTTATTTGAAAATGCAAAGAATAATTGAAAACTTTTTTATTTATTGTATTACAAAAGGTTGCCTCGATACGAGGGCTGTTCAAAAAGTAATGAGACTTCAAAGTTGGTGGTGAAAAAAAAAGGTGTCGTCACGGCGGCCACGATTCCGGGTCTCCGGAGCGTCCGAAATTAAAAAAAAAACGGGGTTATAATCAGTATAGATGTAATTCTCGGGTGAACCTCAAACTTAATTTTGTGATTTTTTTTGACAAAATGGCGGCCATTCAAAAAAAAAATTTCAATTTCGGGCTTTTTTTTTGTAGTTTAGTGTAAAAAAAAAAATAGTAAAAAATTTTTTAAAATTATGGTCGAGGTTCACCCGAGAATGGTGACAATTCTGCGTCGATTCCACTTTGTTTCATCAAAATCGGTTCAGTTGAACTGGAGATATCATGGCCGCCAGTTCGAAAAACGTGGTTTCGAGATAAACGCGCTTTAAGTTTGCAGTTGCTTGGGAATTTAGGTCACATTGGGTCACTAAAAGGACTATATCTCCTAAACTAATTCGAGTTTTCGAAAATCCTTTTGGGGGGATATTTTTGAATATCCAAGCTATAAATAAATGCAAAAAAAAAAAAACGAAAAAAAAAAGTTGCTCAATGAGACTCCAAAGTTTTTGAACCATGAAGGCACCCATCTGGGCGTTAACTAAGCTATGCTATATAATCTAAGTGCTCATTTTGCGATAGTCTGCTGTTAAATGAGGCTCCCATCTGGTCATCTTCCAAAGCCTTTTCTCAAATCCAGTTAAGTAAAAGTATTTGAACCAAAAAGTAGCCCATTTGTCCGCAAAATAAGAAAGCTTTGCATGTTTCTCATCAAAAGCTAAATCTAAGAGCTCATTTTGTGGTCATTTGTTGTTAAAAGAGGCACCCATCCATCCATCGTGCAAAGTAAAAGAATTTGAACTATAAGGGCACCCATCTACACGTTAACTAAGTTATTTTATGGATATTTCTTACCAAATACTGAATCTAAGGGCTCATTTTGCGGTCGTCTGTTGTTTAAAGAGGCACCCATCTGGCCATCTTTCATGGCCATTTCTAAGTAAAAGAATTTGAACTATCAAGGCACCCATCTAACTGTTAGGTTAGGTTAGGTTAAGATGGCTGAAAGCGACAAGTCGCTCTCCCACTTAGGCATCTTTGGGCTCATTGCGATGCCATATGTGTGTTTCCTGTTAACCCTTTTTTGTTAATGAGGGGGGTCCTCTTTACTGAACCATTGTGTGGACAGAATGAACTTTAGTAGAGCTGGGATCTCTAGTTCGGATGTCTTCGATAGGTTGACTGGGAGAGGTTGACCTAGTGTCCTAAGCGTCCTTCTGCTCAGGACTTCCTCCTCTTCTTCGTACCTGCGGCTTCTGCAGAAATCAGCGTGTCTGCCGATAAGACAGTGACCTGTTAAGGTTCCCACCAAAAGCGATATGTGTTCCCTTCCGTGGCGTGAGAGCGTGGTGGTACGCTTTAGGTTTAGTGTTGGCCACGTAAGCCTCGCTACCGTATAGGAGGAAAGGTTTTTCCACCTATCCGCAGCGAGACGACGTGTTTCAGCTTTTGTGTGGTGTTTAAATGTTGACATAGGCATCCCTATCGTGCTCTTCTCTGAAAGGAACTCGACGGTGTTACCTATTCTGGCCAGTTTGTCCGCAGACTCGTTTCCTTCTATCTACCGTTAACTAAGTGATGTTATGGATATTTCTTACCAAGTACTGAATCAAAGTGCTCATTTTGCTGTCTTCTGTTGTTAAAAGAGGCACCCATTTGGCCATCTTTCATAGTCATTTCTCACATCGAGCTAAGTAAAAGTATTTGAACTATAAAGGCACCCATCTGGGCGTTAACTTAGTTATGCTATATAGATATTTCCTAGCAAAAGCTGAATCAAGGAGCTCATTTTGCGGTAGTCTGTTGTTAAAAGAGGCACCCATCTGGTCATCTTCCTTATCCATTTCTCACATCATGCTGTCAAAGTGTTTGAACAAAAATGGCACCCATTTGTATGCTTTTGATATTTCTCACCAAAAGCTGTATCTAACTACTCATTTGGAGGTCATCTGTTGTTAAAGCAGGCACCCATCTGGCCATCTTTTATAGCCATTTCCCACATCGAGCTAAATCAAAGTATTTGAACAATAAAGGCACCCATCTAGCCGTCAACTAACATATTTAATTTCTTACCAAAAACTGAATCTAAGTGCTCATTTTGCAGTCGTTGTGAAGTTAAATGAGGCATCCATCTGACCGTAAGCTAAGACATTTCATAGCCATTTCTCAAATCCCATTTTTTCTTCTTTTTATTTAGGTACTGGATGCTGCCAACTTTATCGATACTCTGTACACCTGGTCGGCACTCAATACGGATGCCATTGGTGCCTATGTGGCCAAGGCTTTGGTTAAATTGGATCGCCACTATATAACCAACCGATTGCATTTGGTGGGTCACAGTCTGGGTGCACAGATAGCCGGTTCAACGGGTCGCCACTTCAAGGCACTAACCGGTGGGGACATTCTCAGGCGCATTACGGGCCTCGATCCCGCCAATCCTTGTTTCTATGATGGCAACAATTTGCTGGGTGTACGCAGTGGAGATGCCAAATTTGTGGATATCATACATACAAATCCGGGCATTTTGGGCACACCAAGGCGAGAGGGTGATGCGGATTTCTTTGTGGAGGGTCTGAGGCCGTTTAAGTCTGGTTGTTTTGGTCTCGGCATTATTGATTGTTCACACGGACGTGCTGTGGACTATTATGTGGAGTCAGTGTATGCATCCAATGAGAGGAATTTCGAGGCCAAGCGCTGTATGCAATATGCAGATCTATTGTGGGATGGTCAAAATTGTCGAAATGAGAATGAAAGTGTTTGTATGGGCTATGCAGCCAATTCGGGTACATTGGGACTTTTCTATGTGGATGTTAATGCTGCCGAACCGTACGGTAAGCAGGCGAATCCAGTAAACTATACTTCCAGCAATGCGCAGTGTGGAAGTTGCCGTAAGATGACATGACCTTCATACATTTCATTTTCAAAAACACTGCAAAATAAATACATACTAAAACTTTTACTAAAATTCCAAAAATCCCGGGTATTGTTTTATTTATAATTGCTTTGAACCAGCCATGCCCAGCCGTATGCTCTTTGGGTGCGTTTTGTTTTTGTAATTGCAGTTAACTTTCCTCTATTTTTTTCGCTAAAGTCTCACAAAATATATCTGTGGGCTTTAAGAAGGATTTAAGATTGATTTTTATTCTCTGCGAATAATTTTCAAATTGCAATAAACTTCAAACTTAATTACCACCTCTTATCGCTGAGCGGTGGTCATGCTCAATTACTGTGTCCCAAGTTCAGTCATTAAGAGATGTCAAACGATTCCAGCCCCGATGGGCGTTCAGCCAAGACATTGCATTTCCGTTCAAACTGCAGGCATATAAATATGCAACTCCCATCAACTCCATAACCGTTGACAACTTACAAAATGCCAAAGCTTGCCACCAATTTGGCCATTATTTGGCTGACACTCAGCCTGGCCGCTGGTAAGGAGGAGAAGGAGGCGCCAATTAAGCAACCCTCGCAGCGCGGTCACAACAGTGCGTATGCTTAATAATTTGTAAATTTTTATATTTAGTCAATCATTTTTAGCCTATGGTCCATCCATTCATATCAGTTCGGGTGTGCTACAACTAGAGATTCCAGATGAGAAAACCCAACTGCTTTTGCTACCACATAGTACCAACTCGATATCGTCTGCGGCTTCGACTTGGCCACACATCTATTTGGAGGAGCTGCCGGTGTCATCGCTGCCTTCGTCGGCTGCACACGAGTCACGCATTATGATAAGCGGCAATTTGGATTTTCCGCATCTACAACTCAATGAGCTGGCACAGCGGCAGCTGCCAACACAATACGCTCAGTCCTATGGACGTTGAATGATTTTAGCATCATAGAAAAGATTAAGAAAAAAGTTATCATTTCACCTACAACTAAAACGAGGATGACGATTTTGATGCATCTAAAATCGAAAAAAAGAAACAAAATAAAGAAAACTATTTAATCTATATATACGAGGGCCGTCCCAGAAATGGAAAAATTAAAAAAAAAAAATTGGCGAAAGTTAACTTTGGCTCGGCCGAAGTTTTGTATACCCTTGCAGCTTCCATTGAAAATTAAACAGTTTTTCTAACTAAGACTACTCTTTGTACCTTACTTTTCTATGGGATCTATACTATATAGATGTCTGATTTCGACCAAACTTGGTGAAATTATGGAAAAGCATAATACCCTGTTAGTTACGAAATTTTGAGGCGATCCCATTTAAAGCAAAAAAGATTTTCTTACTAGAACTTCTTTTTCGACCGATCATTTATACTGCAGCTATGGGCTATAGTCATCCGATTTTGATAAAACTTTGTAGAAATGTGTTTAAGTATATAAAATAAGAAAATGCCATTAAAAAGGACTTTTCATGAAAAACAAAAAAGTTTTTCTCACTCAAACTAGTTTTTCGACCGATCGTTCCTATGGGAGCTATATGTTATTGTCATCCGATTTCGACCCAACTTTGTAGAATTGTGTAAAAGTATATAAAACAAGTGTATGCCAATGATAAGGACGTTTTCATTAAAAACAAAAAAGTTTTTCTCACTAGAACTAGTTTTTCGACCGATCGTTCCTATGGCAGCTATATGCTATAGTCATCCGATTTCGACCAAACTTAGTGAAATCATGGGAAAGGATAGTAAACTAAGAAATACGTACTTTGGAGGCGTTTCCATTAAAAACAAAAAAGTTTTTCTTACTAAAACTAGTTTTTTGACCGATCGTTCCTATGGCAGCTATATGCTATAGTCATCCGATCCGGCCGGTTCCGACAAATGTGCAGCGTATATGTACCAGAAGACTTCGTGCAAAGTTTGGTGAGGATAGCTTTAAAACTGACGGAGGAGATAGCATAGAAACAGACAGACGGACAGACGGACAAGGCTAAATCAACTCAGCTCGTCATGCTGATCAAGAATATATATACTTTATGTAGTCGGAGATGCTTCCTTCAATGCGTTACAAACATCCGCACAATTTTATAATACCCTTTGCAAGGGTATAAAAAGGTATCGAAGCTATTGAACATCGCTGGGAAAAGTGTATCGACCTAAGAGGATCCTATGTTGAAAAATAAGAAAAATAATGATAAATTTTTGTGTTTTAGTAGTTAGGTCGGCTATTTCTGGGACCGCCCTCGTATGATGCATTAAAAATTCAATGAAATAAACATATTTTAGTCAAAGTGAATGTTAGCAGGCTCAAGGTCGAGGTTTGATTTTAGTGCAATAATCAACCAGAAAATTCAACAGAGAATACATTTGAACATGAACAGTTGTTGTGGCTGTGTAGACGGCCGTTTCGGCTGCCGCCGTGGCAAAGCCTTCGTCAGTACACTTTCAGTTGCTGTTAAACCCATATTCATAAACATATTTTAGCTTTGTTTTAATTGTGTTGTTGAGACTTTAGGAACGTCATTGGCTACATAAATGTGCTCGGTTACCGCCCTGCAGAAGTCATGCAGGATTTTGCAAACCATTGCCACAGAAACGCCAAATAAACTGCCCACTGTGCGATACTCTGTTCAACAACCAAGGATGTACATGGCAATACCAATGCGCTTGTCCAGCGGAATAGCTCTCCTGAAGTTTGTGTCTTTGCCAGACATTGCAGACGATCTACAAGCACTTCAAAATGTCTCCTCTCAAGGCGTAGGCTTTTTTTTTTAAATCTCCTTAGAGTTCTCGGGTACCTAAAAAAAAAAAAAAAAAATTTTTATTATGTACTTACAAATGTCTACGAGGAGGGTGACTTGCGTGGTATTTTTTGTTCTGGCGGAATCAAGTCGTCCTTAGCTATGAAGCTCTGCGCAAAGCTTATCAAAATCTTCCTCCCATTCAAGCAATTGAAGGTTTCGCTTGCCGAGCTTGCTCATTAATCAGGCATATCAAAGCAGCATTTGTTTTAATATAAACTTCCACACAATTACAAAACAACAAAATCAGAGTTTTTGTCAACGTGGCATTGTGAATGGCAACAAAATGATGTTTTGTCAATGAAAATGACAAAATTTTCAAGAAATGAAAATGATAGAAATGATGCCAGTGGAAATAGGCTATTAAAGAGGATTGCTGTAAGTAGTTCTTAAGAGGTTACTCGGGCTTCGTAAAGGATATTGTTTGTTGGTGTTGTTCTGAATGCTCCAAGGGCTAGTCCAAATGCTGTGTTTATAGTGGATTTGATTAGCTTTAGCAAAGACATTATGATGATAAAATCTACCATTAAAAATGTAAATGGTTATCAGTGAACACTCAACCCTGATCGTATCTTCCAGGCGCGCACCGCCCATCAACTGTTCTTGTGTTTTAACACGTTTCGTCATCATCGGCATTTGGGCTTCCTCTGAACCGGAATTGGTATCTCTAGCCGATGCGTTCACAGTTAGCATTAAGGTGTTAATTTTTGGACTTAGAACCACCAGCAACCACAATGGGAAATGCCTTGGACTAACAAACAAAAAAAACCCCAAAACCCTAAAAAAGTCACCCGTACAAAAGCCAACGATTCAAGTTCTGTGAGATTGCATAATCCCCCACGTCTAGCCGGTGGTTAGAGAGAAGGTCAAGCCATTTTGGGTGTTCATTACATTTTATTTGGGTGGAAATATACATATTTATATATATACAGACTTTTTGGATCGTCAAAACAACAAAAAAAAAAATTATAATAAATCGATTTAGAACTAGAAAAAAAAATAATAAAGTTGAGTAAAGTTAGGTTAGGTTGAGGTCGTAGGAGGATTACAGTTGAGTCGAACAAGGAACCGCTTAGCAGCCGGAGGCCAATTTCTCCCAGATGCCGCCGCTCTTCCAGCCGCCGTTGTAGCCACCATTGTAACCGCCATTGTAGCCCTCATTGTAGCCACCATTCCAGCCTGAAGAGGAGGATCCCGAGGAGGCAGAGGAGGAGGAGGAGTAGGAAGTGGCCACTGGCGCGGGAGCTCCGTAGATGGGTGCAGGCACATGGCTTTCACCACTATTACCCTCATCCACAATCAATTTGATGGTCTTAACATATTGCTGACTCTGTGGAATAGGTTGGGGCACGGGAACTGGGACAGGAGCGGGTGCGGGTGCGGGTGCTACATAGCGTACCAATGGTTGGGGTGCGGGTGCTGTATAGCGTACCACAGGCTGGGGTGCGGGTTGCGTATAACGCACCACAGGCTGAGGAGCGGGAGCCACCACTGGGTACGAAACTGGTGCGGGTGCTGTATAGGTGATGGGTTGAGGAGCAGGAACTGAATTCAAACGTATCACTTGCTGAGGAGCAGGCAAGGTATATGAAACTGGAGCTGGAGCAGGCACAGAGTAGGTAATAGGTGCCGGAGCAGGAGCAGGTGCGGTATAGCTGACTGCAACTGGAGCGGGTGCTGGGGCGGAGTAGGTAATGGGGGCGGGTGCTGGGGCAGAGTAGGTAATGGGGGCGGGTGCTGGAGCAGAGTAAGTCACAGGTGCAGGTGCTGGAGCAGAGTAGGTCACGGGTGCTGAGTAGCTAACGGCTGGAGCCACTTGAGCTGAGCTAGAGGCACTAGCGCTGGCACTGGAGCTGGCATAACTGCCTGAGCTGTAACCACCGCCATAGCTGCCGCCATAACCACCTCCATAGCCACCAGAGCGACCATACGAATACGAGGGTTGCTCCACCACTTTGATAATTTTCACCACCTGCTCGCTCTGGCCACCGCCGTAACCACCGCCATAGTTACCGCCATAACTGCCACCATATCCACCGCTATAACCGTATCCGCTGCCGTATCCACTGCCATAGCTGCTTCCACCACTGCTATAGCCGCCATTGTACACGGGACGACTTGGCTGTGAGTAATATCCCTGGTTATAGCCACCCGAGTAGCCACCGCTACCATAGCCGCCTCCATAGCCGCCGCCCCCACCGCCGCCACCTCCCAGACCGCCACCACCCAAAGCCTTCAACAGAGCCAATTTGGCTCCCAGCAAAGCCTGAGCTGGTGCCGCCAGAGCCAACATGGCCACAACCACACAAATGTACAGCTTCATCTTCTCTTGGTTGGTTTCTGGTGCTTGTGGTTCCTTAAACAAAACTCAACTGATGTCCCAAATTGCCAAAACGCACAAATTTATAGGCCGCCAAACCGCTGCCTCTCCAGGTGTCGTCGGGCTGTGCGTGTGTGTGTGTGTAGTTCTAATCTATGCTCCCAGCTTCCAGCTGAGCGGCAGCCGGCTATTTGCTTAATTCATAAATAGTTACTTATGGGCCAAGCCACATAGATCACAGAAAAAAACTAAGGCGGGTCCACCCATCCATCCGTGAGTGGTTGTCCATGTCGTCTGTCAACTCAACTACTTAACCATCAAGTGAGATATTTTCTCGCATCTCTGGGCAAACAGTTTAGCAGCAGCGGCAGCAGCAGCAGCCAAAATCGCAGGTTATTCCCCAAAATGTTTATGTCCACACACTGAGAGAAAGTTTTGGTAACATTTTGTGGTACCAGAAGAGGGCAATAAACTCTGGCCAAAGAATTTTATACTTAAACATACAAATCTTGCAGCTGTTTCTAAAAATTCGGCCATCTTAGTAGGCTTTGCTTTTGGGCAAATACAAGAAGAATTAGAGGACCTACAGTTCATACTTTTCTCATACTTTTGTTCTATGGTGCGGGATGTGTTTCCCAATCAGTTGTTCATTTGAATATATTGGCAGCATTTTCCTACTCAAACCTCATCACTAGACCACGGATTTTGCATATTTGCATATTTTTGCAGGATTAAAATAGGTGAATTCTGATGACGCCAAAGTTCGTTTTTATTAAAAAATGAGTTGAAAACGATGTGCATATTTTAAATTTTTTTGCATATTTTTGTTGCTTATTATAACAAAAAATGCAAAAATGCAAAATGCAAATTTGTTGAACAAATCAAATCATAATGTAAAAGCGATTCAGAGGTTGGTATATTGTCAAAAAAAGCGAATGATACTAATTTTAATTTTAAAAACAAGCTAGAAAACGGGTAATAATAGTGCTAACCTGACAAACCCGACATCAGAAGTGGGATCTATGCCTACATTCTAACAAATCGTTCGGTAAGAAATGCAGTGTCGGCCGTGAGGATAGTACTAAACCTGATCACAAGAAACCAAAACCGTCAACCATTCAGTGCCATTTCTGGCTCACATCTGCAAAGTATGACTGGCGCTCATGTAAAACACAAAAAAGCCTTACTTTGCAGATCGATCACGAACTTATCTCTTAAGAAATAATTAAGGTTTAAGTCACATTTAACAGATAATAATAAGTTATAATGCACGAACAAATCAAATTTTTAAAAACATCCTCTTTTCTGGAGTAGTAGTAGTAGTAGTTGTACTAGTAGTAGTTGATGTCTTTATTTTTATAGAGCTTTTAATTAATTTTCACTTAAATATACTAGAGGCTTTCCAAGACTTTAATGATTTTTGATGACATTCCTCGGTTGTACAGCTTCAAAAAAAAAAGGGATCTTCTGTCTATGGAATTGAAAGCAGCTCTGAAGTCTACAAAGAAAGCGTACAGCTTTCTGCCACTAGAAAGGAACCTCTCGGCAATGCTGGAGAGACAGTAGACGTTGCCAATGGTTGAGTACCCCTTCCGGAACCCGGCCTGAAACTCTGACAGAAGATCACCTTCACTTATCCAAGAGTTTAGCCTTTCCAGCAGGGTTGCAGAGAAAACCTTTGCTATTGCATTTTGAAAAGAGATTCCCCTGTAGTTTGCCGCGATCTGCGGGTCACCATTTTTAAAAATTGGGAACAATATAGCCTCCTTAAAAATGTTAGGCACTGTGCCGAGTTCAAAAATACGGTTGAACCATTTCGCAAGTTCTTGCAAAAAGCGGGGTGTGGCAAAACGAATGAACTCAGCAGGAATTCTATCAACACCCGGAGCTTTGTTCAACTTCAGTTTAAGGGCGATATTATTAACTTCGGCTAAGGATATCGGTTCATCCAGTGTCTGGTTTCCCATATATGGTAGGGCAAAATGAAGAGGATTTCCAGGTGAATTGGCATTTAGAAGATTATGAAAGTAGGTTCCCAGCTGCAGCGCAGTAGCTTCTCCTCCTTTAACGAAACTGATCCCATTTAGTTTTCTTATGGCTGCCCAATATGATTTGATGTCTCTTATTTCCTCTAGGGCTTTGGCCAGATTTGCGAAGTAACGATTTCTTTTCTGGAGTATTTGGTCCTTCGAATATGACCAAAAAAGCCATTTTCTGCAATTTCATGTGTAGTTTATAGTTAATCCGTTGGAGATATGGAGTTTCTAAAGCGAAATTCGGGTTCAACATAAAAAACTTCACTTGAATCAATCATTAGCATTTGAGGTCCAGTGCCGAGAATAAATCAATTTTGAAATCATGTCATAATTCTTATGTCCACCCCCATTTGGACTATTTGATTAATATATTCTAACCCAAGCAGCTGAATGTGGACTACTTATGTTTTATTGAAAGCTTACTTTTATACCAGTTTCCGATAAAAATTGCAATTTTAGGATTTTGGGTTTGAAGATTAGAAATTGTTCTTAAAGTACTTACTGAAGCTGGACTTAAGTTAAATGTGGCAAAATATGGCTTTCAAAAGACTGCTACTTGCCTCCGCCGTAATCCTTCATCGAAGTTCATCGAAGACATTTTGTTAGCCTAGCTTCATATTTCCTTAAATTTGTCCCTGGCTATTTCCAAATAATTACACCATTATATTCGCTCACTTCAGAGAGGAGTAGTTTTACTTTGCTCGCGCTGCATAAGGAATTTCAAAAGAAAATTTAAGCCATTCTTATCGATGAACCAGTATTAGTGATCTTTGTCGAACAGTAAATACCTCGGGAAATAATTTTTCGATTAAATTCGTTTGCATATATTTAGCATATTTTTCATATTTTGCATTTATTTTGCATATTTTTGGCATATTTTTTTGCATATCTTGTGCATATATTTTGATATGCATTAAAATTTGTTATATTTGAACGATAAAACGTCTAAATAAAAAGTTTGGTATCAATCTGATGAAAAATTTGGAAATATGCAAAATTCGAGGTCTACTTATCACGTATTTTTCTTAGTGTTTCAACCATTTCGTACACACTCCTATTGTCATTCAATCCAGTCAAAAATCTTGTGCATGGCTACACGTAGTCTCTGGCCCGTTGGCTCTCCATCTCAATGATGTGCTAACCGAGCAAATGTTAAAAAACAAAACTATACACCTAATTGTACATACATTTGTATTTACATTTGAAGCTTGTCCACGTTGGCATATTTAGTCGCAAAGGGCTCGATTTTATGCCAGAAATATTACACATACTCGTATGTAAATGAAACTAGACTTGACTCCAGACTGGTTTGGTTTCATTTTCTTAGAATAAAAAACCCTTCAGAATGGGAACATTTTGTTTGCCATAATTTATGCTAAATCTGTTAAGCATCTCTTGCCCATCTCCTCTACCCTTTCTCTTGGTCAAATATTAAATCATAGCCAATTCACACATTTCCATTTTGAGAGATTTTTATGCAACCAACCGGCGTACGAACATTCTTTGGGTTTTGGGCTTGGCGTCTGACTTTGACTTTGGTTTTGAATTTGGCACTTCATTACCATTGCCAGAAGTGGAGTCTTACCACAAAGGCTAAGTAAATGTGTCAACAGCCATTTTGAACCAACTACTGGGCATTGTACGGAGCCACAAATACTTGTTACTTACTCTTATTTTCATTGGGCATCGCACGATCAAACAGTGAAGGTCGTTAAACGAGGGGAGGGGTCTGATTCGATTAGGTGCGAAATTCAAATAAATTTGGCAATCCATGATTTACACGTGGCATTTAAGAAGTTGAGCAATTTTATACGGTTTGTTGGTTACAAGTCAAAGTAGGATGGAAAAAGTTGTATGGAAAGGGGGCCCCCCCCCCCACCCATTTACAAGAATTGATTTCGTGTACAAGATACAACATTTTATTTGAAGTTCCACCCCTTCAGAATTTGAATAACAAAAACCTCCCCAACCCCCTTTAAAAACCCCCCCCTTCTTTCCAAAAATACCTCCCCTACATCGAAAAGGAAAACGAGGTTTTTCTTTCGCCGGCTATTGGAACGCTGTGAGAGGTCGTGGGTCGATCCCGCTCAAACTTAAGAAAGTTTTTTCTTTGAATAAACTATACATTAATCTCTGCTGTTAGACAGCTTTGTAGTAATTAGCCATGAAAAGCTTAATTTCAGATTTGGCGTAAACTGTAGGTCCCTTTCTGTGCGAAAACCGCACAACAAGGGATAAGAGAGGCGCTTGGGGCGTGTCAGCCATTTTGCATTACAGTATGTCCCACCTAGGTTAGTAGCTTCTCAAACTTTCGCAGCTTCAAAAGTAAAAAAAAATTACTTTCTAAAAAAAATTTAAGGATATTTCTGAATGTTGGACTGTTAGACTTCGTTGGAATTAGAACACATAAGCGATCCTAGAACAGAAATGAGATTTTAGACATTTTTTTAAACTAATCGTAATTTAAAAAGTTCCTGAAAATATCGGCATGTTAACTGGAAGTGTACTGACGAAGGCTTTGCCATGGCGGAAGCCGAAACGGTCGTCTACACAGCCACAGCAACTGTTCATGTTCATATGTATTCTCTGTTGAATTTTCTGGTTGATTATTGAACTATAATCAAACCTCGACCTTGAGCCTGCTAGCAACTTTGTGCAACCCTTTCAATGCTATCAATTTACTGAGACTTGCATTGTTCCTTTTAGTAGGCTTCAAATATTTTGCATTGACTTACAAAATTATTTCGAGTTTTCCACCCCAGTAATGTGTAGGCCTTGACCTATCCGCTAATTGTATCCCAGCGCTTGAATTCCCCAAAAAAAAGACGAGAAAAACCAAATTCTCTGTTTAATAAGGCAATAGTTTCGGCGGACCCGCAACAAAATTCTAAATTGGTGAAAAATCAAAAATAATGAAGAAGCTCTCCAGGCGCCTCAAGAAGCGGACCCCTGGCCAGTGCAGCAATACGGATATCACGCTTGTTTCTCCAACCAATAAAACGTTGTCGCTTAATCGACCCTGGGCGCCCAAATTACAAAAATGTCTACTATATAGCACTGATTGGGAGAAATCGGCGCTGGTGAGTAATTTTCAGAAGCGCGGCTGGTTGCAGGTGCCGTCGTTCGATGGGGAATGGAACTTTTACTGGGCTTGCACGCAAAATTGTCGATATATCTTTGGCGTGGATCATCCGTATCGCATGCGTTCGGATCAGTAAGTTGAGATGCGATGTGTGTGTGATTAGTTGTACAATCGGTACTCACAGAATGATCAATCACTTTCCCAATTCGGTGGAACTGTCGCGCAAAGATCTGTTAATCAAGAACATTAAGCGCTATCGCAAAGATCTAGAACGTAAGGGTGATCCTATGGCCTCCACCCATCCGCTGACTATGAAACTGGGCATAGGTGGTACCCGCTATAAGCACTTGGATATTATACCTATGACTTTTGTGCTGCCGGCGGACTATAATCTGTTTGTCGAGGAATTCCATAAGAGTCCCAGCAGCACGTGGATTGTGAAGCCGTGCAGCAAGTCCCAGGGTGTGGGTATTTTCCTGGTCAACAAGTTGTCCAAATTGAAGAAATATGCGTACGATGCAAGAACCTTTTATCCTCATTTCAATCGGGACACGTGTGTGATCTCCAAGTATATAGATAACCCGTTGCTAATCGGTGGCAAGAAATTTGATTTGCGGCTTTATGTGCTGGTGACCAATTTCAATCCACTGAAGGGTTATCTATACAACGAGGGATTCTGCCGATTCTGTACCGAGAAATATGATCAGACGGAAATTGATAATGTGTTCATGCATTTGACCAATGTCAGTATACAGAAGACAAACGTAAGCACTCACGTCGGGGTCACCAAGTAGTGGGAATATTTCATTTCCATTTTCAGCAAGAGTACAATGCCATCCATGGCGGCAAGTGGCCCATGCAGAATCTGTGGCTCTACTTGGACAGCCTGCGTGGTGAAGGCGTTTCTGAGTTGCTCTGGCGTCGTATCACCGATACCATCCGGCATTCTCTGGACGCAGTGGCTCCTGTCATGTCCAATGACCGCCATTGCTTTGAGGTCTATGGCTATGACATCATCATTGATAATAATCTCAAGCCTTGGCTAATTGAGATCAATACATCGCCCTCGATGCACTCGACCACCACAAATGATCGCATGATGAAGGCTCGCTTGATCGACAATGTTTTGGATGTGGTTATACCACCTTCGGGCATGCCAGAGTAAGTCTACAGATTCATGGTTATAGAATAATGCTTTTCCCCCTTCTTTAGCGATCACTGGGATAAAACGCCTCAACCAGATCTCTTAAAGAACTTTACTCTGCTGATGCCCATCTCTGAGGCAAAAGTACCCAGTGCAGGACGCAGGCTTAAGCGTTTAACTGTTCCCGAGGTTACCACCACAGCCCATAGTAAGCCCAAACGTCTGCCCAGATGGGCTAAATCTGTGGAGAAGCTAAGTCAGCCCAAGAGAGCCATTTACACGTCAACGAGTCCACCTGCCATAGCTCCAAATAAGAAATCAAACATACCGCTGAGACGGTTCAGGATCTGATAACAGATGAAGCTGGTATAGCGTGCCTGGCACTGCCCTCACATTGTTCTCATATTTAGGAATCCAAAGGGAAACCACAAGCGCATTTTTTTTATAGAAATCACAAATTTTGAAGTGCATTTGTTATATTTTCTACAAATTTTTTAGATAAAGCCCGGAAGCACAGTTGGATCTTTGCCCTGCTGGGAATTCATTAGGCGATCTTTCATTAGGGTGAGTACTGAGAACGTTCGCATTTTCCTTTAGCTGTCGAATTCCATATAAGAAATTTTTCCTTACCTGATTTTGTTGTTTGAAACTTAGAAACAAAGCAATACGAAAAAGTATTTTGAAAATTGTCACCAGAGCTGGCTCTGGTGGGTGGTGTGCATTCTTTTTTTGGGCCTCCTTCACGCGAAAAAGGAGTATGTAGTAAATTTCTTGAAGGAATATTCGAACGTTCTCGGTACTCACCTTTAACTGTGGAGTTGGAAATGTATTAAAGAATATCACCCGGAAACTTGCTGTTTGATCTGTTAATATCCAAAAGGGTCCGCGCATTGCGACCAATACTGGTCTATTGTGACCCTTGCTGAGTTTACAGCTCTCCTAGCAGCCCTTTTCTTAAACAAATGTCAGGATTTTCGTGGGTTCTAGCTTACTTATCTTGTTGGGGTGTAAGATAGCTGTGTTCCCAAAATCTGTTGAATCTGCGCCTCGGTAGAGCATCGCAGTCTACTAATATACATATGTTCAGAGGAAACATCTTGACAATATCTACATAATTGGGTGTTTATTATTCCCTACTTGTACTGGTGACCCCGCTGATTGCAGTGGCCTGTGTAGAGCCCTGTCAGGATCCTGAGTGCATTCTTTCCTTGTTGTATCAATTTCTGGAACCTTTTGAGGTTGTGGGCTTACTATTGGTGCTTATGCCCCTGGTGTTCACCCATACATATTCTCTTCCTTTCTAAGGAGCTTCCTTATGGAGTATTTGAGCTTACTTTTAGATCAACTCTTAAAATAACTACGAAATATTCTTCGTTGAAGTCAAAAAAATTTGAAAGTCAGGCCCAATACACATTTTAAAACATAATAAAAGTACATTCAATAGATATAAAATAATCTTGGTTTAAGCCCATAAAATCTTGAAGCTTTACACAATTTCCTTTTGAATCAAGGTCCGTATTGAATCACATAAGACTAGAAAGATCCAATGAGCATATATTACCCAAAGACCCAGATGGTATTTCTGTAAAACACTCCATAAGCAAAGTGCTAAAAAGCTTACAACACTTTTACCATTGGATACTTTTCGGTGTTTGTTCATGAGAATGCACTAGACAATCACCAAGTTGTGGAATAAGTATTTAAGGCCAAACTTTCATTAATATATTTTCTAATATTTCTATCTATACATATATATATAAAAGAGAAAGTACACTCCCCGAAATTTAGTTAAAGCCACTCAAATTTTTTTTGAAAAAATAAATTAATACTTCAGAAACACCCTGATTTTTCTGTCTTTGCTTCGAATTTGCTTCGCCTAATTTGTTCGCCGACATCTTATAATTAAGCCAGAATCAATATGGTGGAACGTTTCATGTCATGGAGGGAGGACTGGAAAATGTGTCGTTCCCGAATGGGAAAATGTTTAACTTGAATGGGCCAGATAGTTTTAATAAGTGGTGTCACGACATTAAGGCGTTGAGCCTATTTCGACCTCCCGAATCTTTGATGATGGTTTGGTCCGCTTTCAGCTCTAACAGCCGGCGCCCCTTATGCAAGATTACAGGTCGCATGAATCTGGTAGGCTACCAAAACTCATTGGATGAGAACTTGAAAGACTATTTGGAGCAAGAGCCGAACCCAGACTCCATCATTCAGCAAGATAATGCTTCCATACTCGTGTCCAGAGCCAATCGTGAGTGGTTCAGTGACAAAAAACTCAAGCTTTTAAAATTGCCAGCGCTTTCTCCGGACATGAATCCCATTGAGATAATGTGGGGTAACCTTGCTGGCGGACGCAAGTTCAACTCGACTGAGTAGCTTTGAAAAGCTGTTACCGAGGAATGGGTCAAAATACCCGATTCAGAGTTCCAAAAGATGACTTGCTCGACGCCTAACCGTTTTTAGAGCTAATAAATAAGTCTGGAGGCTGGATCCATTATTAAATGCATTTCAAACAAGAAAGAAAGTCGGTCAAGCCCGACTATAACATACTCTGTACCTTTGAAGTGCTGCCCATCGCCGTTGCGACCGGTGCTGCCCATAACTGTTTGTTTTCCTTATAACTCGAATATCGTTCATCCGATCTTTAAAATTGCTTCAGCGGATCCAGAAGGTTACAACCTTTTTCAATATTGCGGTGGCGGGAGGGGGCGTGAAGGCAGTGTTGGCATGGACAGCCAACATATCATCCGTACTCGGAGGCTAGGACGTTTCGGCACCATCAGGCATTGAAACTGAAAGTATGCCTGTTTAAGCGGCCACATATTTTGTGCATTTCAACGCTGGTTTATTTAGCTTAGCAGAAAAATTAATGCATGCGTAGCGTTTGGATTCGATGTGCCCATCGCTGCCAGGTATTTTCTTGCCTCGTCGGCCCATTGTTCCGACTGTAAATGACAAACCTCTGGCGCGATTGGTCAACCATTGGCCCCGGCCAAAGATAGCCTGGCCTTGGCCAGACAGAAGTTATACCTCAGCCTTAGACACTACCTTACAGATGGCGCCCGAGCAGGGACTTCATAAAACTCAATTTTCTGCCTAGTCGATGATACCAATCCAAAAAGTGGCCGTAACGATTGCCGCACACATTGGGGAATGTTTAAATGTTAGACGTTTAACAAATTTCAAAATTAAGTTAAGCTATAAACTGGAAATTTGGTGTGTGGGTTGGAAATATGAAGTTTGATATTTTCCCTATTTAAAACTCGGTTCGAACAAGGTTGAATGAGTTCAAATGTTAATGTCGATTTGCAGCCAGTTGAAACTTGAAACATATTCTCATATAATACAAAGGCCCAGGGTGACGTTGTAGCTAGTTCTATATAAACCCCAAAAATTTCATTCTTAGAGGTAGGAACAAATTTTTGTAATAATTGGGCTTCATTCTATAACACGGAAAATAAGGGAGCGTCTGCCTTCGAACGCCCTTGAGGGTGATCTATTGAAGCCAATGAAATAGATTTGAATAATTTGGAAATACTGATCATTCTTTTTGGACTCTGTAGTGTGATGTAGTGATAGAATTTCCATCGAATTTGGTCAGAAGATATGTAAGACAATCTAAAATTAACTTTTGGTGAGTTTTTCGATGATTTCCTTAAAAACAATAACGATTTCAATACAAAATCTTTACATTTTAACAATAAAGTGTTTTCGGATTTCGTCAACTTTCAATCTTTCTTCGCGATCTCTTTTGATAATCAGCAAGCGGTACGAAATAGAAAAATCTTTATAAAATGTGCAAAACTTTTCGAATCTCATTAATAATGACTGTACAACTATGTCATCCGGTTGAGATCCCCTTGCATAATCACAAAAAGCGAAAGTGTTAATTCTTTTTAAAGTTTTCCCCCGGGCCCAGGGCACACACAATACTTACCCTGATTCTGGTTCTAGGTAATTCTCCCATAGCCACGAAAACTAAGTAAATTGACTTTGACATTAATTGTTTGGATGTTTAAGTTGGGTTTTGGCTCATTGAGTAATTTCACACGTTGGACCCGGGCCAGGCCGAATGTGGTTGGAGTTGGAACAATAACTGACCATTGTGGATAGGCTGGTATAAATATTCGCCGGCGGTCACCAAAGTTCAACAGTCAGTGAAGCGAAGGCATCGTGGTTAGTTGGATATCATCATCATCATCAACAGCAAAAACAACAACAACAACAGTAACATGAAGATCTATGGAGCAATTGTGTTGGTTGTGCTGATGGCACTTTTTAGAACCGGAGAGGCCACATTTGGCAAGCTAAATCTTTTGCTGGGTGGAGGTGGCGCAGGTGTTGGCTATGGAACTGGAGGCTATGGCTCTGGTTATGGCTACGGTTCGGGCTACGGTTCGGGTTACGGTTACGGTGGCGGCTACGGGTCTGGCTATGGCTACGGAGGTGATAATGTGGTCAAAGTGATTAAGGTGTCGGTGGTGCCTGGTGGAGGTTACGGCGGAGGTTACGGAGGCGGTTACGGTGGCAGTTATGGCGGCGGATTCGGAGGAGGATATGCAGGAGGCCTCAGTACAGGCTTTGTGGGTGCAGCACCTGCCATTTCCACCTCATCTATAGTCACACCCGTAGTTACTTCCGTCTCTGCCCCCGTGGCAGCTCCTGTTCTGACTGGAGGCTATGTGGGCGGCTTTGGTGCTGGCAGCTATGGCACTGGATTGGGCGGCTTTGGAGCTGGCAGTTATGGCACTGGATTGGGCGGCTTTGGTCTTGGTGGTGTGGGAGCTGCTTTACCTGCTTCATATGGCTTCGGAGGCGGCTATGGTGCCGGTGGTGGTTTTGGCTTGGGCTTTGGTGGTGGTCCCACCGCTCTGGGTCTGGCACCGGGTCTATGCTAGTCTAACGAATACGAATGAATTGTTATACTCCTTTTTTTTTTTGCTAAATGTAATAAACGAAATGTAATTAAATGTAATAAATAAATGTATGAGAATTTTTTTTTATTCAATCAAAGTTTTGAAAAGCCTCTAATTTCGTTCTGAATGATGCCTTTATTATTTCAGTCATAACAATATTTCGATACTTATTTTCAGTCCAAAAATATCACAGGAACATATATCATGACATGAAAGCAACCCAATCAGCTGTTATATGTTAATTTTAACGTCACTTTGACCATTCGCTTGTAACCGTCATAAGCATTCGTCAGTGGAACAAGAAAACATTCACATTGGAAAATATGGTGGAATGTTTGAACATCGCTAGGAGAAAGACACAGACATAATATAAAAAAACTTCTGATTTCGACCAAACTTGGTGAAATCATGGAAAAACATTATACACTGTTAATTACGAAATTTGGAGGCGATCCCATTTAAAACAAAAAAGTTTTTCTCTCTGGAACTTCTTTTTCGACCGATGATTCATACTGCAGCTATATGCTATAGTCATGCGGTTTTGATAAAACTTTGTAGAATTGTGTAACAGTATATACAATAAGTATATGCCACTGATAAGGACGTTTGCAATGGCAGCTATATGCCATAGTCATCCGATTTTGAAAGCATAGAACTGTGTGAAAGCATAGCAAATAAATAAATGCCGACTTTTAGGTCCTTTCCATTGGAAACAAAAAAGTTTTTTTAACTGAGACTACTTTTCAGACTATACTTTTCTATGACAGCTATACTATATGGATGTCCGATTTCGACTTTACTTGATGGAATCATGGAAAAGCAAAGCAAACTAAGAAATACGAAGGTTGAAGTAGTTTCCATTGAAAACAAAAAAGTTTTTCTCACTCGAACTAGATTTTCGCCCGATCGTTCCTATGGCAGCTATATGCTATAGTCATCCGATTTCGACCAAACTTAGTGAAATCATGGGAAGGGATAGTTAACAAAGAAATACGTACTTTGGAGGCGTTTCCATTAAAAACAAAAAAGTTTTTCTTACTAGAACTAGTTTTTCGACCGATCGTTCCTATGACAGCTATATGCTATAGTCATCCGATCCGGCCGGTTCCGACAAATGTGCAGTGTATTTGTACCACAAGACTTCGTGAAAAGTTTGGTGAGGATAGCTTTAAAACTGACGGAGGAGATAACATAGAAACAGACACACGGACAAGGCTAAATGAACTCAGCTCGTCATGCTGATCAAGAATATATACTTTATGTGGTCGGAGATGCTTCAAACAACATCCGCACAATTTTATAATACCCTCTGCAAGGGTATAAAAAATGACAGAAACTTATTCTTAGGATCGCCCTTAATTCCTTCGAATCTCAACCCTTGAGGCCTGTACTTAAGGATAATGTCCCAAATTTTCCTTTGATCTGTTCGGAAAATTACTTTTTCCCAGACTATCGTTGGTAAGTCAGTCCGAAAAGTTGCCAAAATCGCATTTCTATCCAAGGATTGTCTTAAATTTCGTCGAGTCTTAAGTATAAAGTCAAAGTTTGGCCTCAAGTCTGCGCGGAAAGGTATTTTTTCCGTAGTTTTGAAGGTAAAGCAGTCAGAAACCGTTTCAAAAACTCGATTATTTTCTTAAATCGCCCCTAATTTCACCCTATTCTCTGAGTATGTTGCCGCAACTAGCCCTGAAATCTGCTCGGAAAGTCATTTTTTCGTACTTTTGAAGCCGCGGCCAATCAAAAACTTCGTTTTGTTCTAGGATCGCCCCTTTAAGCCCATTCGAAAGTCAGAAATGTCCTTAAATCTGTTCAGAAAGTAATTTTCTTGGACTTTTGAAGTTGAGACATACTATTTGATGTCAAATAAAGTTAGGTCCATTGGGTTCGAACATATTATAAACTATTAGTTCTGGTTTTTAGAGGTATTAATGGTTTGAATTAACTCTATTTGGTCTAGCTCATGGTATAACAACTAAGGTACGCTCCCAGTGTGCGCCCTCAGCAGTTCCTAGAGAACATTCAAAAAGAATAGATAGAATAGCCACTTTAATAGCTGTACTTCTGTCTAAAGTTGGATTAAGGGGAAGAAGCTCGACAGCTCGAAGAGATACTGAAGCAAATCGATTAGCAACTTTCAAAGAAGAAATGTTGACTTACGACAGGCATAAAAAGTGATCGGTGGACAATTGCAGGAGGTGTACAGGATCACATGTTCCATAAATCCGGCATCGATAAGGACTTATCGAAGCAAATCGATAAAAATTCCCAAAATTTGTAAGTCTTGAGACTTGTCAGTGAAATGAACCGAACCGAAACGTTTCCATGTGTAGTTATCGGTTCGGTTCAGCATTTTCGAAAGGAACACCGGTTCGGTTCCGGTTTGGCTCGGTTCGGTTTAGAACCGGTTTGCATCCTTGGTTTAAGTCTATAAAAAAAAGTTTCCTTTATGGATACAAAAGTAAAGAGTACACTTGCAATTTGTTGTGTAGGTTAACAGTCTCCCGGTTCAAGAACGATTCCAAACCATTCAGCCACCTCCCGTTTAACCGAATAAAATAATATGGAAATTGAATTGAATTTCTTGTATATTTCTGGAAATTAACTTTTAACTCTTGGATTCGCAGTTAGCAATTTACAAAGATTTACTTAAGTCATATACAAAAATTTAACTTAATTTCATATTCTATGTATGTTTTTGTTGCTTGTGTTGAAGTATATACTATAGGTATACATGTGTGTGTGTGTGTGTGTGTGTGTAAATGGAATACAATATTTATGAAAATTACAAAATTGGATTTAACTTTAAATGAACTGTGAGTGTGTCTTTTCTTTTCAAGTCCCATTGAATCTTAATTGAAGCACACAAAAAAATGATTAAGTTTTCTTTCACACAAAAATGGCGTCCGCCTTAAAGCTACTAACAAAAAAAAATGTTTATATATACAAACGTGGTATGGGAGAAGAAGGGGGCGGGGGTATGTACAAAAATACTTTCCTTATGTGTGTGTGGAATTAATGAGCTTAACCTAGAGGCTGGAGGCAATTTCTTGGAACGCCCCCTCTTTACTTATACAAAAAATAAACTGAATTGTTCACTGCTCGGGTGTGGCCTATCTCAGCACTCGGTGGCATAGTAGAACACCTCCACCTCACTAACCTCACCCCGGCTGCTCTGACCCTGGTCCGTCAGGACATCACGTGTGGCGCGCGCATGCGCCAGCACCTATAGTCACACCTTCGAGGCATGCGGCTGGGACTGCGCATTGCTGCCGTACTGCGACGTCGCGGCTGATGAGGACGAGGTCTGCTTGTGCACTGTCTGATAGGTGGGCTGCTGCTGCTGCTGCTCTCTGATGGTCACCTGGGTCACAAAAGGGCCACGACTGCGCGCACTGCTATTGAGACTGGCCGGGGAGTAGCCATTCAGGGCGGCTGCCTTCCAGTGCGGCACATTGATGGGCGATGAGTTGGAGGAGCTGTGCTTAATGCTGCCCACACGCTCGTACTCATAGTAGCTGCTCAAAGGACGCAATCCATTTGCCTGGGACTGGGGCTGAGCGGCTGATTGCTGCTGCTGCTGCTGCTGGGAGGAGTGGGAGGCGGATGAGTGCAGACTAATGTCCTGGGAGCGGGCACTGCGCTGCGAATGGTAATGCTGATGGCGGCGACTGTATGAAAAAGCAGAGAGAGAAGCTTTTGAGCATGGAGCAAATGAAAATTTACAGATGGCCACCAAACGACAAGGATTAGTATGTGTGTGCGTGGATGTGTTACCTTTCAGCCTCCACCTTAATGCGCTGTCTAATCACCTGCTGGCGCATACATTCCAGCGTTGATTCCGAGAGCGTCTCTTGCATGGATATGGCTTCACTGTGTATTGTTTATACCCCAAATTAACCAAGCACCCGTGTGTTGAGAATTATGTGAGTGAGATATACATACATACATACATGGCACACAAATTAGACAGAGAGAGAGAAGAGAGAGAGAGAGATGCATGAGTTACATTGTTTAAAACAGCCAAAACCGATTTCAATGGAAACTACAGTGGAACTTTAACTGAACCTGGCCTACTAAGTACTAGATTCAGGTGACTATAGGTGCATACAAGCAAAACAGCTCGATTCCTGATCATTTAAAGGGTTAACATTCTATCAGTGATCAAGTGGCTCTGTTAAATGTGTCTGTTACAGTGGCGTAGATAGCTTTTCGCAATGGTGGAAGATTAGGTCTTGACACTTTATTATACCCTTGCAGAGGTTATATTTAAATTGTCCAGATGTATGTAACGCATAGAAGGAAGCATCTCCGACCCCCAAAAGTATATATTCTTGATCAGCATGACAAGATGAGTAGAAATAGCCATGTCCGACCGACCGTCTAAATAAGATTACTTTTCGGACCTTACTTTTCTATGGGAGCTATACTATATATATGTCCGATTTCGACCAAACTTAATGGAATCATGGGAAAGCCTAGTAAACTAAGATATACGAAGTTTGGAGGCGTTTTCATTGAAAACAAAAAAGTTTTTCTCGTTCCTATGACAGCTATATGCTATAGTCATCCGATCCGACCGGTTCCGGCAAATGTAAAGCGTACTAAAAAACTTTGTGCAAAGTTTGGTGACGGTAGCTTTAAAACTGACGGAGGAGATAGGGCTAAATCAACTCAGCTCGTCATGCTGATCAAGAATATTTATACTTTATGTGGTCGGAGATGCTTCCTTCAAACTAGACAAAAATGGAACATAAGTACTGCATAAATGATGAAGGGCATGTTTGTTGGGCCAGAGCATAGAATGCCGTGGTAGACACAACGCAAAACTTTCTTTGCAATCACAAATCCCTGGACTTTGCATCAGTGATTGCGGAAATGTTAAGTGCATTTCAAGATTCACTTTCTTCATTCCCACGTGGACTTCTTTTGCAGAACATAAGGGCGATGCTAGCGACGAACATGGGGAGCGATATCACCAAGAAATAGCCAGCATGGTAAAAGGTACCAAGAAAAGTGGGGCTAATCCGAGAATCAACTGCCCTAATGGAATAAGCAAGCACCTTAATCCATTAATGCTTATTCTCAAATTAATACTAAGTTATTTGTCTTCCTAAACCAGATATTTGCAAAAACCACGACTTATGCTGTCAAGGTTTGATTATAGTTCAATAATCAACCAGAAAAATCAACAGAGAATACATATGAACAGTACAGAATAATCTAACCTTGATCTTGAGCCTGCTAACATTCACTTTGACTATTATAATAAACAATATATAATTGTTCATTTAAAATTTTGTTTGACTAGCAATATGTTTTACAAATTGCCATGAGTTTTTCTAAGTAAATGGAAAAAAAATATTGTCACAAATTGTAGTGAAAAACTCGTTCTTATGTGGCTATAACTTAACTATTTAAGTAGCTAGGTAAATAACACAAAAACCGAAATTAAAAAACAGAATGGGCTACAGTTTTAAGCATAATAAACAAGTGAAGGGGCTGTAGTCAAGTGTCCTGACTCGAAAATACCCTGTTCACTGGCTGATTCCCATTCTCCCATTTTTAATAGGAACAGGGTATCAAAATAACTTTAGTTGAAGATTGCATTTTTATAACACAAGTTTACAAATAATTAATGATTTTCTCATCCTCAACAAATTTATGTTATTCCTTATCTAAAATCACGCGCTGAATCCGAATCTGGAATTCAAAAAATTTTAAGTAGAACGGATTTCGAGATAATCCCAAGTTATCGTTTTTGCATTTTTGAAAAAGATCTTCTAACTTAATTACAAATGTCTCAATTATGAAACAACTATACCAAATTGAAGCTAATAAAATTATCTTTCAATCATTCATACGTTGTTTTATAGTCAAACTTGTAGAGTGGATGCTATTTACAAAGATAAAACTTTGGTTTTTCTATTGTAAAGTTCACAATTTTATATCAAAAGTAAGCAAAATGTCAGGTCTTTTCTTTTTGACGAATTGAAACCACTTGGCATTGAGCAATTGGTTTCAGCAACTTAAGCAATTCCGATTTTCCTCAAACGTAATCTAGTAATCGTTGGAATGCTTGTCACCTTCCATATAACATTGTTAAGTTTAAACTCTAAGTACAAACGTTTACACGAAAACCGACTCGGAAATTGGAACATGGCCGATTTATTTATTCTGCTAAATTGGTCGTTTAGTAGACCGTCAATTTTAGAAAGAATTGCGAAAACTTGCAGAGGGCGATAAGTGTTTTACGTTCACAATAGACAAAACTCTCTAAAAAACGTACAATTAGCTTGAACACTTTTGGACAACACAAGATCTGCTCCAATAAAGTTCACAATGTGACATTTTTAAGGGACACCGAAAAAGGGTACTTGAACTGCTTATTACAACATTAACATGTTACACACAGAACACAAAATACGTTTTAAAAAACAGATACTAAACGCAGACTGCAAAAAACAGCACTTTAAGATCGTTGCGAACGATAAAAAGTGGAGCAAAAATTAAGCTCAGCAGCTGTGAAAACATATGTTATGTCAAGCAGCTCACAGCTGATCCAATATGCAAGTTAACAGAGAACCAATATTATCAAAAGGTTCAGTAAGCAATTGACTATCGAAAATTAAAATAAAAACTGGCGCATTTCCACATTTCGAAATTTGACTTAAAATAGGCCATTTCGTGCACTGAGTGACGCCAACATTTTAATGTAAAAAAATTAACAAATAAAAGTTCCTATAACTTTTTAATTATATGGTTATCATTCGAACACGTATTCACTATGCATTGAATTGTTTAACACTTCGCATATTTCGCATAGAAATGGAGACTTGTGGAAACTTATCCATGTTATAACATGCCAGTTTAGGTGCATAAAATATCTATACACGTTTCTGAGGTTATTAACAGAGCATTAGTATCGATTGGAGAGCTCTCTGACTAAGCTGCAGAGGCTAAAAATAAAGATATTAAAAATACAGATTTCAGTGTACTAGAAAAACCTCGCAAACCCCAACTAACAATGAACTTATAAATAGATTACAACAACTAAGTTCAGATCCTCTTATAAAGTGGATTAGGAAAATTACCTTGCAAAAAAAACTTTTCTAAAAAAGTCTGTTTTTAGACATGATGTAATCATATTTTTTTTTTAATATATATACATATTTATAAATGGGTCATGTGGGCGTACAACTACGATCATTTTTTTCGAAATAGTTTTAAAGTATTGTTACAGGCTTACAGTTCAAATTATAGACCTGGAAGACACGTGGAACTATTTTTGTCGCGTACTTCCACACAAGTCCAATCACTGGGCGATGTTACGAACGTAAAACATTTTTGTACGAAGCGTTGATGTATGGAGTACCACTTTAAGTGGTAAGCAGACAAATTGTTGAGTGAATATTGGCCACATAATTTAATATGACTCCAGATAAGCTACATTTTTATTTGTCGATATATCTTGAAAACTGAGGAAGATGTGGAAATACTTATAACAGATTTGGAATCAGGACGGACTTTCGGCTATACTATACAATGTGGATGGCATGTCGAAGGTTTTTGTTGCTTGTGTAATAGACACGGGGCTTAAAAATTAAAGAAGTTGTAACGTTAACTCTTTTAGACTTTAGAAAAGCATTTGACACGGTTAGACACAATCTAATTTTTCAACAATAGATGAAAAATGATAATCTCGTACCTAAGTCTTCCGCATTTCTTAAAACTAGAACAGGTGTCCAGCAAGGGTCTGTGTTAGCACCATTAGTGTTTTATCTTTATATAAATGACCTTCCCACTGTATTGTCTAACTTTGACGGCCAGATGTATGAAGATGATGTGCAAATGTACATTTATGTCAGAGTGTATTCATATTTGTAACAGTGAGCTATGTGTAATGAGTGATTGGGCACAGGGAGAAACAGGTTAAAAATTAACTCAAAGAAGTCAAAATACTTGGTTATTTACAAGAAATCTTATAACATTGACGCCCTACAGAAGCGTAAGTAGAATATGTGGACAGTGCAAATAATTTAGAATTTACTTTCAACAATACGTTAACTTGGGAGGATCTTTTAAGCCCAGCACTTATGAGAAAGCTGAATTTAACTAAGGAGTTCATAACCACACAAACAAGAAAGATAATAGCTTAAGCTTGGGGAATCGGAATTGGTAGCTGGTCCCGTTTTCGAAAAGCGCTCAATTTAATTGGTTTTAAAAGACTTGCCTTAAGTCAGTGGAATGAAAAGTGAATGACATTTTTTGGCTAAAAATTTCGATTATTAAATTAAAGTTGACTTCATTTTATGCATTGATTGATACCTTAATCCACCTCTTATCTACGCCACTGATCTATAAACTAAATCCGACTCAACTGCCACCATTGAAAGAACTCCATTAAGACAGAGTTTGATTATTAGTAGATGCATTTTAGATGAATGGGATGTGTGTCAGTGGTCAATGGTGCCCCTACCTTATCTGCTGCTGATGCTGCTGCTGTTGCTGCTGCTGCTGCTGTTGCAGCTGCTGTTGATGCTGATGCAAGTCCTCATAGTTGGCATAATGCTGATAGCGATGATTGAATATATCATTCTGATGAATGCCACCGTTTAGCGGTCCCACACCGTTTGGTGCCGGCAATGGTGGTGGTGGCTGATAGGCTGGCGGTTTGCCGCCATTCCTTTCCAAGGCAGCCAAAGCAGCTGTGGGTATTTGGGGATTGGGCAACGATGTGTTGGTGGTGGTGGTGGAGACCAGCACTGTGGTGGTTGGCACATGCGAGTGCTCCACTGGCACCACACCATCCTTGCGATTCTTGCCAAAGCGAAACATGTGACCAATGCCACGCAAAATGCTGGGTTTCTTGGCACGCGACTTGTGACCATGTTTGCCATCATTTAGGGAGCTCTGGAAGGGTCCATTGCGTTGGGAGGCAAAGCCGCCCTCATGATCGCCCTCCTCCAGCAGCCAGGTTTTGCGGGGTTCTGCAAAAAAATACACAATTAAATCTCGAAACGAACTTTAAAGCTTCACTTACTATTGGCATCTGGTTCACTGACCACCGCCGCTCTCAAGCTATCCTCACGTCCCCGGCCACGCGGTGCTCGTAGAGCATGATGTCCCCTGGGCTCATCGGACATTTGCAGCTCCTGCACCATGGTCTGTAGTGACTCCAGAGAGGATGATTTCTTAAGACCCAATGAGGGTCCCAAGTCGCCCAACTGATCTCGGGCCTCTGCCTCGGCGGCCAGCAATTGTTGCTGCTCTCGCTGCTCTATGCTGGATGCGGTTTTGGCATGCTTATAGCCAGCCATCTGGGCATTGGCATTGGCTATGCGAGCCGTCAGTGACTCAATGGAGCCACCATAGACAGCCGATTTGGTCAGCTGTATGCGTCGCTCTCGTTCGCGCTCCTCACGCAATTTCTTATTGCGCTGATAGGTTCCCGTCTCGCGGGCATCCAAGGCGGCATGATGCTTCTCCGAAATGCTGCGCCGACCCAAGGCATCGCGCGAGAAGTGCTCCACACCGGAATTGTTTGTCTCCAGGCTCAGCTGGGATGAATAGGTGGCATCGAATTGCACTGGAGTGGCATTTGCTTGCGTGGTGGTGGTGGTGGCGGTGACACTGCTCGGGTTGCAGTGCTGGCCATCGTGTGGACGAGCCGGCAGAGTTCTGAGGGGAGGAGAGGTAAGTGGTTTAGGTCTTTTTGTGTACAAGTAAAACGTTCAAGTCAAAGCTTACGGTGACATGGGTTCGGCATCATCTTCGATTAGCAGCGCCGTATTGCCATGTCCATTGATCAATTGCAGCTGTGCCGGGGACCAATTGTCATTGGTGGCCATGTAATAGGATTCATTGCGCAATGTGGCGCAAGGCGGTGGCGGCAGTCGACGCTGCTGCTGTGACGGCTGCGTTGGGGGCTGAGCAGAGTGATTAATGGAGCAAATGCCACCGGTTAGACGATCCAAAACGGGATTGCTCCATCTGTAAAAAGAAAAGGAGAGGGAGCTTAAGAGGAAGCCAACGCGGAATGAATACACATTTACAACTCACCTGTTCATGTCGCTGCCGGCACTACCACCTCCACCTCCTCCTCTCTCTCCGCCCGCATAGCCATTGCAGCGCGGTTCACGCTTCTCGGGACTCAAATAGATGACAGTGGCACCCGAATTATCGCTGGCATTGGAGCTACTATTGTTGTTATTGCCCGATGATCCTGCTCCTCCGCTGCTGCTGCTATGGCTTTGATTGAGCTGCTGCTCCAGTATATCACCAGAGCTGACCGAGCGCAGGATTTTTCTGCCCACCAGCAGCGTTATGGTGCCCGGATGTTTGCCCGGATTGTTGACCATGGCACGACGCAGCGTCTCCATGGCCTCAGCATTGTTCTGACCACGCAGCGACACTCCATTGACACTCAGCAGTTGATCGTTCATGCGCAGTCGTCCATCGCGCGAGGCAGCGCCTCCATGTATGACATTCTTCACAAATATGCCCAAATCTCCATCGTGTTTCATCAACTGGCCATTGCTATGGCCGCTCGAGGCGGATGTATTAAGATTGGAGCAGGTTTTGCCCTTCACACTGACCCCCAGGCCGGCCTTTTCCGTGTCATGTACGGGTATGTGCAGGGTAAGCTCCTCGCGGGAGTGCCAGCTGTTGCTGCTGGGCGGTAGACTATCCTGTGGGTTTAAAATACAAGCAATTAGTAGAGCTGAGCTTGCGTCTAAGTGGGGGGTAGGGTGTGGAAACTTACATTGGAGGCGGCAGACTCGCTGCCTGCATCAATAAAATGTTGAGATTCATTGAGCTGAGGCTGGAACAGTGAACGGGCCGAGCTGGATTTTTGCACTGGAATTAGGGGAGCAGGAGGCGGCTGTACGGGCTTTTCGGCTGGCTCGGCAGTTGCCTGAAAATGGTAGAGATCTCGGTCAAAACACTGAAGGTACAAAACAAAAGGTGTGAATGTGGTCAACACTTGATGTGAAACATGTTGTATACGATATGCTACGCCTTTTACATTCTTGCGGTTGTGCGTTACTTTATACTCCATATTCAAAGCTCGATACTCAGTAATCAATAATAGTACTCGATTCTAAGTATTTGATACTAAGTTCTCGATATTAAGAACTTGACTAGGCTCGCCCTGTGGTCGAAATTCGACCATCGAACAAATTAACACTTAACATTAAACGATCAACATTTTTAAGTCTAAAAAAATATGTCAAAAAAATCTCATATTTGCATAGTTTTTGGTCCAAAAATAATTGTATCTGAATCGGTTTGAAACCCTGGAAAACCTGTTTAACAAATATTCAAATTTTGAACAGTCAGCCAACATTTGGTTAATTAACTTGGCATAGTTTGGTCTTTTTTATACTTTCCAGAAAGCTATAAACATCGTTTCGTTCTTTCCTTGATCTTTAAAGTTTTGGTAGAGTGTAAGTCTTAAGGCAATTTTCAATGCGTTTCTTTATTTTTGAAGCCCACAGCCTGGGAAATGTTGCTTGAGGATGACTCCAAAGAAAGTGTGAAGAGACGAAATATATACACTTTTTTTTTTGAATGGATTTTGTAGCGCAGTGATAGTGGCTGACCCTACCACAGGCAATAAATCCATAGATTCGATGTATTTCCGATTCGATGTAATACCGATTCGATCTCAAGATCACAGCACAGTCTCCAATTGTGCTCGGTGTATTTAAATTTGAATAGTGAATTTGCCATCGAATTGAATGTTTTAAAGTACCATTCCGGTCAACTTATTAATTTCGAACAATACGACTATTTTCGCACTAATTTTTTTAGTCAATTGAATTTAATGCCATCTGCATGTCCCCGTATCCATCTTTAATTCGCTATAAAACAATAAATAATTGGAATACAATTTTTTTGGTCTTAATACTCATTCCAACATTATTATGCTAGAAAGAAAGACGAACATATCAATAGGACTAACAATATAACAAATTTTTTAAGAATATTAGTTATTGTTTACGCTCCAAAATACAATTTTTTAGCAGCACTTGCTTCGCAAAAAAATTTTTGTCAATTGGATTTTAGTCAGACCAGCAACTGTAAATCTGCTTAATACAAAAACAAAATATGCGTAGAAGCTTTTTTTTCCCGTTGATCGTCTCTTCACAGGGAGAGCGCACTGAGAGCCACTCTTTCTGTTTACAAAGCTCAAAATACAACTGAGCAAAGCACACAGTGAGTGTTGGCCTGTTGCTGTTGTTGTTTGAAACAACAACAATGCGTTGGTCTGCTCAGCTATATGTGTGAAGTGTGTCTGTGTTAGTACAACTTTTAAATTCGTTATAAAACAATAAATAATTGCAATTATTATTTTTTTTTTTTTTGCACTGGCTGGGCTTAAATTCTCATACGAACATATGTAATAAATTTTGGATTAATTGAATTTGTTTTACTATGCTAAAAAGGGGGCCGTACATTCGTATGAAAGCTTTTTAGCGTATTAATATATAGATACTCAGTATTAAGTACTCGATTCCAAGTTCTCGATACTCAGTACTCGATTCTAAGTATTCGATACTAAGTACTCGATATTAAGTACTCGATAAACAGTATTTGACACTCAGTACTCGCTTCAAAGTACTTGATACTTGTTACTCAATAGCAGGCACGCGATATTCAGTACCCGATCCTAAGTATTCGATACTTAGTACACGATACTAAGTACTGGATACTCGCTTCTAAGTACTTGACACTTGTTACTCAATAGCAGGCAAGTTCTCGATACTCAGTACTCGATTCTAAGTATTCGATACTTAGTACTCGATACTAAGTACTCGATACTAATTATTCGATTCCAAGTACTCGATACCAAGTACTCGATACTCCGTAGTCCATTTTAGGTACTTTGTTTTTGTCATTGTTTTTGTCTTTTGTATTGACTTTGTTTTTGTCTTTGTTTTGTGTTTTTATTTATTTATTTGGTTAACAGTGATCTGCCAACTTTGGCTAAATTTATATAAACATAATACGAAAAGTAATTGGATTACAAATTGGATGATTCAAGGTGATGGTAAATTTCATTTAATATAAACGTAAGTGACTTTTCAAATGAAAAAAATGAAGTGAAGGGAATTATAATTAGAGCATAAGACCCGAAAAGGTTCATGTAGGGCGTAGTTGGACCTGCAGACTGACAAGCGTAGTGGCCGAAATGTGCGAGTAAACCTCGAGGGAACTGTTAAGTTTATTGAAGAGAGAAGCGCTTGAGAATCAACCAATCCGAGAAGAAGCTTGTGCACAAATAGGACACCATTGCATATTCTGCGGTGATGCAAAGATTGAAGATCGATTAATTTTAACCGTGATCGATATGAAGGTAAAAGCCTGCTAGAGTCCCAATTCAGATTGCGAAGAGCGAAAATTAAAAATTGTTTCTGAACGGATTCGATAAGCGATTGCTGTTCTTTGTACTGAGGGCCCCATACACTAGAGCAGTATTCCAAAATAGGTCGTACTAAGGATATGTACAAAGTTTTCGTTGTGTAGGGGTCGTCAAACTCTTTAGACCAGCGCTTAATAAATGCCAATACTCCTTTGGCTTTATTTACTGTGGTGGCGATGTGAGTGTTAAAACACAATTTCTGGTCAAACAGTACACCAAGATCCTTTACATGAGATATTCGGTCTAAGACTTGATTTCCTATTGAATATGAGACAATATGGGGAGAGCTACGGTAAAAAGACATCATTTGGCATTTAGAATGGTTAAGGAAAAGAAGGTTATTTAAACACCAATTCTGAAGTTCGTTTAGGTCTAACTGTAGGTGAGTATGCAAGAACCACTCCGAGTAAGGAAGGCAGATTTTAACGTCATCTGCGTACATAAATACTGTTGAGTGTTTTTTTTTTTTTGTCTTTGTTTTTTTTTTTTGTTTTTGTATTTGTTATTGTGTTTGTTTTAGCCTTTCTTTTTGTCTTTGTTTTTGTATTTGTGTTTGTCTTTGTGTTTGTTTTTGTTATTTTTATTGACTTTGTTTTTGTCTTTGTATTTATTTTGGTTTTTGTCCTTGTTTTGGTCTTTGTTTTTGTGTTTGTTGTGTGTGTGAGCGCGTGTGCCCAGTCGGACTTGACTGCATGCCAGAAGCACATCCCGTATACAACTTTTGCCACTAGGAAGTAGTTGCAAAAACCCTGCAATCTTCCTTTCTCTTTTGTATAGGGGCGAAACGCAGCAGGAACTGTTCTATTAGAAGGGACATTTGCATGGGTTGTTGTTGTAGTAAAAACGCTCGGCTCTCTCTGCTGCATGCTGGATGCGTGCTATTAGAAGGGACGTTTGCATGCTATGCTATGCTGATTTCATGCCTTCTAACATACGGCAAAAAGAACATGTTTGCATATAACGAACGATCGTCAATCGTTCGGGTCCCATTTCGCATTTGGGTTTCCAATAGCACGGGTGCCGCATGCGTGCCATTAGAAGGGACGTTTGCAAGTTGTGCTGACTTCTTCGCTTCTAACCTACTGCCAAATGGAACGTGCATCAGTTTTCATACAGATTATTTGCCTTCTATCATACTGCAAAAGTTGGTAGTGCTATCTTTTTAGTAAAAAAGAAGTGTGCCAGAAGGCATTCTTTTGGCTGGGTGCTTGGCCAGCCAACTGATATTGCCCACCCCCCCCCCCCAGCGTGACGCGTGACGCGTGACTCGGAAATCAAATTTCACCCCCACTAAATTCCCCCCGTACCGAAATTAAAGATGTTTCACATCAAAAAAAAGCTTCAACTCACCTGCTCGGCCAGTTCCTGCTGCCGTGAGACCACAATGCGCACCGTAGCTCCCGCCGGCATGCCTCTCAATATGGCCACCACATCTGTCTGGGTTTTACCCGTCATGGGTGTGCCGTCCACCTCGAGCAAACGATCGCCAGGCTTGAGACGACCGTCCTCTATGGCTGCTCCACGTGGCAGTATGTTCTTTATATAGATGGGACAGTGACCGCCGGCTGGGTTATCCCTGGTGGTCACTGAGAAACCCAGACCATTGGGTCCCTTCTTAAGCAGTATCTCTATTTTCCTGCCCAATTTGCGTGTGTTGGCCACCTGCAGGGAGGTGCCCACAGGAGCAGCATGTGGTTTACGCGTGGGTGAAACAGTGGCCACCACCTCAACCATTTCGGCCACTTTGGAGTCACGACGCTGCTGCCGACGTTGCTGATGGTCGCCACGCAGTACCCGCACCCTTAACTCGGAGCTTTCCAGAGCGCGACGCAGCTGCTCTTGCACTTGTGTCTCACTTAGGCCCATCAGTTTGATGCCATTGATCTCCAGTATGCGATCCTCTCGCCTGAGTCGACCACGCTCCGCTCGACTGCCGGGCTCCACATGTTGCACCAACAGACCGCCGCCATGTTCCTTGTCCGGCAGAGCGGTCAGGCCCAGGGGACTGCCATATTCGTTGATAATCAACAGCATTTCGCCATCCTTCTCGCGTATGGACTCATAGGCCTGACCCAAGGGTTCTTTGCGTTTGCTCTCTCGCGGCAGGGATTTGCTGGAATAGGCGGTGGAGGAGGAGGAGGTGGAGGCTTGAGCTGGCTGTTGTTGTTGCTGTTGCAGCTTCTCGGCTGCCTCCATCCATTTGTAGCCCTGGCCATCGCCCAGAAATTGCATGGACAAACGTCCCGAACGGGCAAAAGGTTGATGCTGATTGCTGGCCGGTGCCGGCAACTGCTGCTGCTGCTCCTTCAGCATTTGCTGCTGCTGCTGCTCCTTGCCCGCCTCATCTTCCTCCTCCCACTGAGGTGACAATTGCCCTCCTACGCCGCCTACTCCCGCTGCACCTCCAGCCACCGCTTTGTCCATTAACAAACGCTCGGGAGAATCTCCACCGCCTGCATAATGCGGCGCTGCTGCCGACCAACGCTTGTTGCTGCCCTCCGCCTTGAGTGAGGCCAACAAATTGGGATCACTGCTACGTCGCACCATTAGACCCACTCCTAGGCCAGCCATGGGACCAGATGTGGTACTTGTGACTTCAATATGTGGCGTCGATAGATTTCGTGTGGGTGCCTCGGTATTGGTGGGATCACGAAATATATCCGGAGAGCCGGTACCTACTGAGGAACTGCCCGAGGCGCCATCACCGCCGCCCTGCGGCACACCAGGATCCGGGCCAGGATCCTCAAAATGAGCCAAAATTTGTTCTCGATCATCGGCCACATCGCGTACACAATCATCGGGATCGAGTATACCCGATTGGGTTTGCAAATGGGTCACAGTCACCCAGGAATCAGGCTGGAAAAGAAGAAGGGGAAAAAGAGGAAGATTAGAGGAATCCACATAAATCGCTTGCTAAACAATTTGTCTACACTCCAATGTGACGATAATGACAATGTTGAGTCACTTGTCCATGTGGGTTAACCTAACCTGAACTGTGTGCGCCATATAAGCAAGACCCATAACCAACGACGACCTCCAACGGCCCAAATTGCACTTTGTGTGTTGTGTTTGGTTCGCTCTTGGCTTAGCTTTGGCATTCCAATGAATTCCAACAACCAAATGCCAAATGCCGAAAACTGCTGGACAGCAACAACAACAACAACAACAACAATTGCATCATGGAATGGAAACCAGTCAAAAGCGTTGGAGGCAGCGGCAATCAGTCGAGCGTGTGTGCTCCCTGCTCTGAACTATAGAACTGGAACGTCAACTTTTGGTTTTGATATTGGTAAGGGGCTTAGGCGGGAGGGTAGGGAAGGGAAGTTGGTTTAGTAGGTGGAGATTTGTGGGTCAGAGAGCTGGCATTGCATTTCTAACTCTCGATTGCAATGCAAGTTTAGGCACACTGGGCAGAAATGAGTAAAGATCAGTCCAAATTGGTTTTTGACTAGGAAATCTTATTGGGCCTGGTATAAATATTATCTGCTTCAGCACAATTTTGCTAACTTTAATGAAAATCGGATGAATATATCGAATAGCTGTCATATTAAAAACTGATATAGGGATTAAGGTCTTACTTAATTCACTATTAACATTTTTTGTTTTACTTAACTTAATTAGTTTAACAAGATTTGTTGGTTGCGAGCTGGCCCGAGGCCGTCAGCGCGAAGTTGCACACTACTCTTCTCTTACTCCTCGAGATGATAAGCTTCGTGATTCTCGTGTGATTAGTATGGGCAGAGCTGCCAGAGTAATCGGTAGTCGTCGTGACTAGTGATCGATAGTCGCTGGTGATTAGTGTGGGCAGAGCCACCACAGAAGATGCGCCACCTATTGGTCAGCATTGGAAATCACTTAGCTAGCATTGTTCAAAGCGAAAATGAAATTATTGTATAAAATCATTTTATACGTGCTGCAATGGTATACAAACATCGGCCGAGCCGAAGTTAAAGGGGGGAGGGGGAGGAATTTTCGAAATCTGAAACAAACTCGATTTGAATCTGGTATACACCTACCTACATACATGCAAAAATTTGTGGCTCTATCTCTTATAGTCTCTGAGATCGACGCGTTCATACTTACAGACGGACGGACGGAAAGACGGACATGTCTAAATCGACTCGGCTGTTAATGCTGATCAAGAATATATATACTTTATAGGGTCGCAAGTGCTTCCTTCTACCTGTTACATACTTTTGCACAACTTTATGATCCCATGATTTTGTTATTGAGCAGACCGTAAAAGGGAAAAACGATCAATTGTTATTTACGAGCTCTGCCTTAGCCCCATTAAGAACTTATGGCATGCAATGAAGCGCAAAGTTGCAGAACAGAAGCCTGAGAGCAAAAACAAGCTCATTTTATCTTAAGGGGGGACATCTGAGTAAAATTTTGAAAAAATCGAAAAATTTTTTTTTCGCTTAAAAAATTCTTTAGGGTCTTAAAAATAACATACCATAAGATAGAGTCCGGCAAAAGTGTCTAAGTGTCGAAATTTTCCATTCTGCGGCGATGCCTCACAGGTATATCCCGGGCACCTTAAAACTTTAAACGCGTTTTTCTCGAAACCACTTTTTTTGAGACTGCCGGACACATAACTCGAACAAATCTTAACCGATCGATCTGAAATTTTGACAGTATATTCAAAATACCTTTATCTATCGACACACGTAGGATTTTTTTTTATATTGCTTACTTTTTTTTTATCAACAATTTTGTGACGTTTTTTATTCGTGAAAATTTTAACTTTTTTTCAATCACTCACCATTTTGCAAAAAATCAATATATCGCAAAAATCCTACGTGTGTCGATAGCTGTTGATGTATAGAAACTAACCAAACTTGATTTTTTGTTCTAGATCAAAAATTAAGGACGTTAGCTGTCCGGCCATGGACCCCCTTCAACAAAAAAGGGCCTACGAAGAAATGCTGCACAGCCGCCATTTTGTTTTCGATTTATTCGAAAAAAATTTATTTTGTACTTCGCATCTAATATTATAAAACCTACTTTACAAATTTTCGATTGGCTTTTTCATTTGGCCAAAAAAAAATTCCAGAAAATCCGCTTTTTTTTCCAGTTACTCAGATGTCCCCCCTTAAGTAATCGTTTAATATAATGTTTTAGATAAGGGAATCCTTAAGACTCTAGTTAATTCCATGCCGTCAAGGATAATGGTAGTGATTCAAGCCAAAGGAAGAACAACATCGTACTAATATGTTATTTTAAGATTTACTATAAGTTACTTTTTCTAAGAAATTGTATATGTGAGATATTTAGCCATTTCCATTGAAAAACATGAAAGAAAATCGGTCAAGCCCGACTGTAATATACTCTGTACCAACAAAAGTCTATGCTCAGGATGAATTTTGTTGCAGCAGTATCAGCAGAAAGCAGCGCTGCTGCTGCAAACATTCTTTTGTTCATAACTCGACTGTCGTTCATTCGATTTTTATCAACCCTTTCACGGATCGATAAATAATCTTGATTACAAAAATTTGTCCAGAAGGAACGAACCTTCAATCTATAAAACTGCTGGAGATATAAAGTTTTTCTAAATTACAAGGGCGGGAGGGGGTTTAATCTGCCTCCAGGCATAAAAATTATATGTCCCATTTACCATATGTCGAATCTCTATCTCTTACCATCTCTGTGATCTGTTTGTTCATAGGGACGAACGGACCGACAGACGGACATGGCTATATCGATTCGGCTGTTGATGCTGATCAAGAATATATGGTAATTTTTATTGGCAAAGCGGCGGACAACAGAATTCGGTACAATGACCCGGTTGGGCTTCTTTGGAAGGCAGGAACTCTCCTGTGGTTATGGGGACGTATGTAGTGAGGTAAAGTTGCTGACCGGTTTAACATGGTAAACCCAGCGCGATCCTGGCTTACTGCGTCTCAAGACGACTCACACCTCCCCGTGGTAGCCCCAGGTAACAAAGCGATGCATCCGCAAAGCTGCTGGCTAACGTGAGCGGCGATCCTTTCCCTGGGACAAATAGGGGGCGTTACTTCGGGCTTGGCACCCGATTAGCGTCTAATTCATCCGCCAATGAAAACTAAAAAAATGCCTCGGATACGGACCGCCATCGATGACGACCCGATGAGTTCCGCACCCGTATGAACCATGAACTGTATGAGCTCTATGGGGAGACTGATCTAGTCAAGCGCATAGAACAACAGCGGCTGCGCTGGCATGGACATGTTACTCGTATGGATGAAGAAGCTCCAGTAAAAAAAAAGTGTACAGGCGGAAGGCGAACGAATTAGGGAAAGCAGGAGGTGTAGGACGACCGAAACTTAGTTGGGAAAAACAGGTGCTAAAAGACATTAAGGCGCTTAAACTGACCAACTGGTGCCAGCTCGCACAAGACAGAGGCAAGTGGCGGGCATTAATAGCAGCGGCCGAGACCGTCAAACGGTTGTGATAGAAATATCGGGCCAAATAAGAAGAAGAAGACTTGGTTGTAATGCGACCTTTTTAATTCTACATACCGGATTCCGATGTTAAGTACCAAAGAACTGCAACGAGCCGCCGCGAGTACACTCACTCAGCGCTCAAGGCTTGTCAAACTCGAGTATTGCCCGTACTTATACTCAAGTTGACTCAGAGCTTCGGACGCAAGTCGTCGCTAGCCCCTTGGTTCTAAAATCTAAGTTCTGCTGCGAGCCGTCATAGTAAAGTTCGTTCAGTACAAATACTCGCGATTAGTCCTAGCTTCGGCTGCGAGTTACCGCCAGTACTTGTTGCCGAAGTCAAAAATCTGCTGCGAGCTTTTACGATCAATGCTTGTACACAATCGTCACAAGTACACAAAAAAACAACAATTTGTGAGAGCAAAAGAGATAGCATGATGGCCTATTTTTTGCAGTTGTATTTTGTATATGCTTTCTCTATTCTTCTTGTGGCGTGTTGTTGTTTGAAGTTTTCAAAACACAACAACAATTGCATAAGAAGCTTGTCGAAGCTTGCCGTCAACCAGCAGAGTACGTGCGAGTAAATTCGGTTGCGAGTGCGAGTAAGCACAAGTAGAGTGTCGAAAAGGCTTGGCCATTGCTGGCAAAAGGCTTTTTATGACTCGTGTTATGAAAAGCTTGTTCAAAGCAAAGAGCTTGCGCGTTCTGACTCAATGTGCTTGCTATCATTTCGAGTTTATCAAACCAAGGCGGCGAGCCCAACCAAGCCAAGTAAACGCACGAGTGTGATCAAAAATTAGAGGCTTGTTGCAGGTCTCTGGTAAGTATTCTATTCTCAGACAATAAAATGATATGGTCAATTGTAAAGATATTAAATAATGTCTGAAAGTTGGGAAACTTTCTTACAGGCTCTCAATAAAATTGTAAAATATCGGTTTTCTTTTTTGTTAACTGAAACTCATATTTGTTCCATGGTGTCACTATCGGTTGCCTTCAGATTTCCACATTTTTTTTTATGGTCATTTGTCACTCGAAATTAGGCGATCCATCATACAGAATATGCATAAAAAAATATATATGGGTGGGCGAATAAACTATTGGAATTTCATACCTTTACGCCGCACTCAAAACTTGTGGGCGATGGCGGACGTTTGGGCAGTGTCAGGGAGTAGGATTTGTGCAGATTGCCATGCGGTATCCCTTCATGTTTAGCAGCCACCTTGTAGGTGTGTCGCCAGCCAAACAGTCCGCTCAGTTTATTGGCCAAAGCTGGACACTTGGGTGGAACATCGAACATGTCTCGTTTTTTATTTGGTTTTCTGTGGTTACTCTTTGGTTTTGGGTTTAAGCACTTTTTCAAGCGCTTGTTTATTGATGACGACGAAGTTGATGATGATGATTATTGGTTATTTATTTATTTGTTAGGTTTGCACTTGTTTATATACACAGAAGTTTGCATTTGTTTATACATTTTGTTGAGGAACATGGCACCAAACAATCGACCTAAAGTTTATGCATGAATCACTATTAGTCAGTGGTTTTTTGTTGTTGTTGTTGCGACTTGCGTTTCCGTTGTCGTCGTTGTAGCCCCTTATCGATGATGCAAGAGCTCTTCAAAGTCAGCGTCAGTTCTTATCAAAGTTGCTTATCAATGCAGAGCATTTCGTTTTTTACCTAACTTATCGGAGAAATATTTCTTTGTCTTCGAAGTGGGCAAGGTGAAAGCAAAAGTTATCAATTGGATTCTTGGTTTTGAATGTTTTTAAATTGGTTTCAGCTGCTTTTTACAGATCTACTTTATCATCTTTTGTTTAAATTTATGGGTATACTCCACATGGGGCGTGGCTATAATGCAACTGCATTCGTGTCTAGGCGGTTGCTCAGTTATTTTTTTTTTTCCTAAACTTATGCGAAATATAAATCAACTGACATGCAGACAGGGGCAACTTTTAGTACACTTGGAGAAAGAAAGGAGAATTTTCATACTTGAATCAAGAATTTTCTGACGAAGCCATGTCATTTCTGCTTACTCCCAAATTGAGAACAATTATCTCAACGAAACTCTTAACAATTCAAGAACGCATAAATTTGGTTCACTTTTTCTAGAGTGTACCACAACTAAGCAGCAACAGCAGCAGCACCTACTTGAGCTCATTTCCAACTCAGATTTGATTATGCACTTGAGTGGCGACGCCTGCCGTGAGAGAACTACACCAAACTCCCCCACACCCACACACCTGACTGACTGACGCACCAACAATGGACACCCATTTCGAAGCGCCATCAACGCGCTGAAGCATGACAACAACAACAACAACAGCCACCTTAGAGCTGAGTCTGGGAGCCAAAAAGCGAGTGCGATTTATATATGTTTGCTTGCTAGAAATTTTAGACGTTCGCGCAACAATAATAACAAAACAAAACAGAACCGTGCCAATTAAATAGAAAATATGTTTGCGAATGTGTTGTACCAACAAAATTCGCGTAAACAACTTTTTCTGTTTAAGCCAGAATTGAATCTTTGAACCATTCATTCATTCACATTCATTTGGTTTTTGAAGGTCACTCCACCTTACAACCAACCAGTCAACCATTCATTAACATTTGCATTCAAGTGTGACAGAAAAATAAGCATCAACAACAAGAGGCATTCATTCATATATTCACTTGAATGAACCTGCTACCAATTGATGATACATTTACCCAACAAGAGTTCAAGTGCAAAGCATTCAGTTTGGTTATTCATTGCATTCAGAATAACTCGTTTATTTGGATTCGGGAATTTCGAGACTTGTAATTATAATTGCAATTTGTAATTAAAAGAATTAATTGCATTAAGTAAACGTTATAAAACAGAAGAAAATGGGGCCTAAATGAGTCTAGTAAAGCAAGTAAAACATTTCTTCAATTGGGAAACCACTTTTCAGTCTTTTAAGCTTGTAAGGCAGGGGTCGGCACAGAAGTTGCCAATGGCAACTGAGCAAATAGTTCAAAACGGGCAGAGAGCAAAAGCTTCGAAGAGAGAGCTAACAGAGAGCTTTAAAGCTTGTTGTTTCAATGTGATTCGCTGACTTACACAGTAGAGAAAGAGGTGTAGTGGTGTCGCTTGCCCCTCTACAGCTCTTTCCTACAAGCAAGAGCTTTTTGAAAAACTTCATAAACTTCATAAAGTCGCTTGCCCTTTTACCCCTTTTTCCATCTTAAACTTGTTTTTTCAAATGAAGCAAACTTCATGAAGTTTTTTCAAAAAGCTCTCGCTTGTAGGAAAGAGGTGTGGTGGGGTCGCTTGCACCTCTACACCTCTCTCCTACAAACGAAAGCTTTTTCAAAATCTTCATAAAGTTTGCTCCACCGTGTAAATCCAGTCTTATAAAGACTGTTGCAGCGGCTTAAATTCTGCCAACATCTCTGCGGCCATTGCCTACCTCTGTTGTACAGGCACAGCTTTTGATTAGAGTTGCCGGATTTAAAAAAGAACAAGAAAGAAAGTCAATCAAGCCCGACTATAACACACTCTGTACCTGTGAAGTGCTGCCCATCACCGTTGCGACCGGTTCTGCCCAAAATTTTTTTTGTATTCGTTATAACTCAACAATCGTTCATCTGATCGTTACCTTTCCTTTGGGGGATCGATAAATAATCCTGATTACTGAATATGTCCAGAAGGAACGAACCATCTACCTATAAAACTGTGGAGGGGGCGTGGCAAAAATTGAAAATGAACTTGATCTGCCTGCAAGTGAAGGGTGATTTTTTAGCTATTATCTTTTTGGCCTCACTGGTTTAAACAGCTCACGCACGTTTCGTGTTTTGTTTCACTGTCAAACATCTTTAGATTGGCCTATAATTTAACCATTAATCGTCTTAAAAACGAACAACGCTTGCAAATTATTGAATTTTATTATCAAAATGCGTGCTCTGTTAAGAAAGTTCATCGCGCGCTTCTTCCATTTTATGGACAGTTTAATCGACCCACTGAAGCGGCTATTCGGGCTATTGTGACTAAATTTCGCACCAAATTTACATTGTTGGACATTAAACCACCAACACGCTTACGTAGAGTGCGAACTGAAGAAAATATCGCAGCTGTATCGGCCAGTGTTAATGATGACCATCAATTATCGATTCGTCGCCGTTCGCAGTAATTGGGCCTCTGTTACTCAACAACGTGGAAAATTTTGCGGAAGGATTTAGGTGTGAAGCCTTTCAAAATACAGCTGGTGCAAGAATTGAAGCCGAACGACCTATCGCAACGTAGAATTTTTGGTGAATGGGCTCTTGGAAAGTTGGCCGAAGATCCACTTTTTTACCGAAAAATTGTGTTCAGCGACGAAGCTCATTTTTAGCTCAATGGGTACGTAAATAAGCACAATTGTCGATTTTGGAGTGAATATCAGCCAGAAGCATTGCAAGAGCTACCAATGCATCCAGAAAAAGTCACAGTTTGGTGCGGTTTATGGGCTGGTGGCATCATTCGACCGTACTTCTTTAAAGATGATGCGAATCGTAATCCAATTTTTCGATATCCAATTTTTTTTTGCCCAAAATGCAAGAGCTTGACTTGCATGACATGTGGTTTCAACAAGACGGTGCCACATGCCACACAGCACGCGCAACAATGGACTTATTGAGAGGCGAGTTCGGTGAACATTTTATTTCACGTTCGGGACCGGTCAATTGGCCGCCTAAATCGTGCGATTTAACGCCTTTAGACTATTTTTTGTGGGGCTATGTTAAAGCTCATGTCTATACAGACAAGCCCGCTTCAATTGACGCATTGGAAGACAACATTGAAGCATTTATTCGTGAGATACCGGCCGAAATGTTGGAAAGAGTATGCCAAAATTGGACTAAGCGGATGGACCATTTGAGGCTCAGTCACGGTCAACATTTCCATGAAATAATCTTCAAACATTAAATTATATGGACCGTACAATCGATTCAAAAAAAGATTTCATGCCTTTTTCTGAATTTTATGTGTTTTTTTTTTTAAACTTTCCTATAGCTCTTAAAAAATCACCCTTTATTAACGTGTTCAAACCCCCGCAACGTATCTTTAACATATAAGAGGTTTGCAGCCTTGGTTTTATTTCTTTATATACCTATATCAATTCTGAACTAGAACCGACGTTTTGCCAATTCCCAGCAAACATTTTATGAAATTTTTGATCACATCGAGTCTTTTTTGAGTCCTCGGTCTGATTAAAGTAATCATAAATGCGCTCTTTTTCTGATCAGAAATTATACTGTTGTCGGGAGAAAATGGTACCCTAGCCGCGACTCTTCTTGATGAGTCGTTCTTCTCAGCAGTTTCGACTCATTTTCGAATCATTTTGCGTGTCTTTTTAGAGTCATAATGCAAAAAATCACATTTTGAGCATTTTCATGAGTACTTTTCGAGTCTTCTTTTAATCGTTAGGTATTAATCTCTTTATAATCATCAATAGGGCTCGAAAAAGGCTCATTAAGGTGATTTTTGTTAAAACGATCTTCTAAATGTTGGGTGGGTTGATTCACCTTTTTGCTACAAAGCAAAGCGAATACAAAATGTGCCATTCTCTTCATCAAGCACATAAAGAATATATAAATTGGCAAATCCTTTTTGGGGTAGGGTAGTTAGGTGCGCAGTAACAATCATGCTTCATGCATACAAACCAAACATGATGATGAGAATTCATTTTGGTTGGCTTCAATTTAAATTAATTTAACAAAAAAAAAAAAAATGTGCTCATAAATTAGCATAAAATGCCATCATATAAACATTTGGCCACGCCTCCCCCACCTAGGAGACATGCAAGCCTCCTTGCGACATGGTTGGTTGATTGTACTCGCGCCCGTAATTTGCAATCAGCCTTTTTCAACTACCCACGTGATGCCGCGAGGTTGCATACAACTACAACAAAACAGCAAAAGAAAAAAATATCTAAAAAGAAATCCATGCAAGAAATATGCAAGAGAAAAGAAAGGCCAAATTACATGTTGTCATTATGCATGGTATGCAAAAAGAAGGAAAATCAAATAGAGGGGAGGGGAGGAAGTGGAAGGGCGGGGGACAAGGCAGGGCAGCAACAAATCCCATAATAAAGTGTAGCGAAAAGGCAACACTGCAAGAGAGGCGTTGGTGGGCGTGTCAGTTGGTTGATTTGAAGAAGAAAATTACATTATCAGTTAGTTAAGGCAAATCATGATCAATTATGAATAAGTAGAAGAGCGGAAACACAAAAATGTATACTTGTTAGTGGTTCCATTTTCGTCACACAGGAATTAAACTGGAATTAACATTTGTTAACATTTGAAATGTTACATTCAACATCATTGTTCATTTTATTCGATAAACTATAAACTACCGTGTAGTTCAGCTGCACCGGTGCGGCACTAACGAAGCCCCTAGCTTTTCGTACTGAAAACTCGCCACCAGACCAACCACCAGCCATGTATTTGCCTAACGATTTTTGTATTGGAATTTCCGGAAAACGTACCGATCGGTACGACCCTGCATTTCCAGTCGTCAGTGTGGTGCCGGGTGCACACCATAGTTCACGTACTAGACTAGCGCTGTGATGCCTTACCTGTCGATAACGACGCGACTGACGCTCAGTGATGCATCAGGTCGTTAGGCCTGGTAGTGCCTTGACACCAGCTGAACTACAGGGTATGTTTCCTATTTGGTTTACGTATTAGTTACGAGTTGATTCAGCTGGTGCAAGTATTGATGCGGCTAACTTTTGGGTCAATTTGGAGTTTGGCCTTATAAAAACTGAAGAAATTCCACAATAGATTCTCGAGGCCGGTAGAACCATTGCTTCTTGTTTGTTTAAAAACGTTAAGGCTTTAGTTCTCGAAAAAAGGTTTCTTTAGAAATTCAGAACATCGGTTCTAGTTCAGAATTTTAACCGGCTCTCTTTTTGGTTCTAAAAACTTTCGAAATATCAGTTTTACCAATCAATTTCGGTATCCAACAAATTCGGATCTCGAATACCATTTTCAGTTTTAGGAAGTCACCTTGGTATTTTCAAATTCGAGCACCTTTTACCTTACCTAGGTTCAAATTTTCATTTACCTTGTCACAAAAAGTAACATATAAGGTACTTTAATTTTGATGTGAATGGAATTTCAAATGATTTGCTTGGATGAGAAGCTAATCATATACAATCATTCTTCATATTACAGTTGGTCGGTGTATTGTAGTGTTGATCCTTAATACGCTTTAAGTAGAGAAAGTAAGTAAAAATTTAGGCACATGCAGCATTGAAAAAAGATAAGTTAACTCTATTTTGATTGCTATCAAAATGGAACTAATATTCAGTGATGATTATAGATCCCATCATGCTTTCCACTTTTGGTCCTTCGAGCCGGATTCCAATTGAAAATTTACAGCTTCCTCCTTCAGCTCAAAAAGAATGGTTTGCAAAGTATGGTGCGTAATACCTCAGGGAACTAAGTATATGTGCATAAATGATATTCTCGATCTTTTTTATAAAAGCAACGGAACATTTGTTGTTGGTATACAAAAGTGTGTTCTTGTATTCAATTTTTAGAATGTCTATGCAAAATCCTTCTTTAGACATCATTCTTAGTGCGTTATCTTGACTTTTGTGTGCTGTGACAGCATTTTCTTAGGAAATAAGTATATGTGCAAGCTTAGTTTTATATGCATTTAGCGGTGTGCGTCGCGATTATTTTACATATCTTGTTTGAATTACTGTATTTCTTCAATAAAAAAATCGGAAGTTAACTAGTGAATGCATTTATAACATGAAAATATGATGCTAGAGGGGGTTTTTATCCTAGCACGCCTCGTAGAATGCATTTGTCAGCTGATGAGCGCAGATTAATAACGGGGCTCAAGAAAAGTAGCACTTAAATTTATTATATAGCTGCCAGAGATATAAGGCATAAAAACGCGACCTCAAACTTTTTGAAAAACTGACATTCTTGAGATGAAATCAAAGGCGGTGGCAGTTCAACCATCATTGACTCACGATGAAAATGAGAAATTTGGTGTCTTGCAGTTTGGAAAGACATGTCTTGTAACGAGACAAAGTGTCATTTAAACCTCAATGAAACTAGAAGACTTTCATCAAGTTTTTACTGAAAACAATAACGTTTCATATACTTCCCGAGTGTATATACCAAAACTACTTTTACATCATCTGAATGCTCGTTCGGCACTTGCTGAAAGATTCATACTTTGGCCAACTGATTTCTACTATGTAATTTTTTTCAACGAGAAACATCATAATTTCGTCGGCCCAGATGGCTGAAATAAATATTGGCGCGAAAAACGACCACCAGGGGAATAACCGGCATAAGCGAAACCACGGTGCCGAATACTTAATGATTTGCGTCGCTCTTTTTTATGCTAGAACGTCTCGGAATTGATTTATTCCAACTAAAACTAATACCGAGATCCCTGTGCAGTTGTTAGAGAGCGAACTTGATGTATTTGAGGATATCCTTCATGAGGATAATTAGATTTTTCAGCAAGACCTCGCCCCGATTCACAATTAATTCACTACAGAAGCATATTTTGTATCCAGAAACATTACGGTTTTGGATTGGCCAGCGATAGATACTGACTTAAACCCTATTAGGGACTTCTGGGAATCCTGTCTGACCGAGTTTTTAAGAATAGTCGACAGTTTGAGACACTCAAGCAATTTACGAATGTTTTGGTTGCGGAGTGGCAACAAGTCAGCAAATAACCTCTTCAAAAACTGGTAGACTCCATGCTTGATCGCCTTCAGATGGTTAAGAATGCAAATGGAAAGCACGCTAACTAAAAAATAATGATTAAAAGTGTAAAGTTCCTACAAATTTATTTAACCTAAGTAAAAAAAAGCTGACAAATTTAAAATGCCCATATACTTATTTCATATTCATTTTTTTTATTTAACTTAATATATTTAAAAGCATAAACAAATTGAATTATTATTGGCATTTTATTGTATTCTTTTGATAAGTTCTATAGACTAAAAATAACTGAAATCTCATTATATTCCTTTAACATATCAAAATTCCTAAAAACATCTATGCACTTATTCTTAGTTCCCTGAGGTAGCTTGTTTTCATTTCCGAATCAGGGTAGAAATAAAAGACGCTTCTTCTCATTTTAGTCCCTTTGAAGGACATGTGAACCGCATCTTTTAGTCAAGCAATCCTAGGGTTGCTAAGCTATTTGTATGACTCAGGGCTCTTCGCTTGGCAACTAGGGTCCATCTTGTGGACGGGAAGTGGCTTCGTTGCTATGGCCTTTGTTCGTTTTCAGCTGACTTTGCATGGCAACTTTTGTTTGCTATTCTAATAAAAACTTTTTTTTTGCTTGCAATCCAAAAGTTTTCCCTTCTTAAATCTGATATTATAAGCAGAGAGGAAGGGGAGCTTCCCTCAGCTAACTCGCATATGATATAGTTTACACAAATAATTAGCAACAATTGAAAAATGTGTGCTATTATTTTTTGTCATAACTGAAAAGCAGCTGGAAACACAGAGCTAGCTCCTCTCTCTCTCTCTCTCTTGCACTCCATTTAATTCTCCAGTTTATCAGTCAGCCATGAACAGATGGCGCCCAGTTTTAACTAAGGTGAAATGCAGTCAGTCAAAGCCATTTAAGACTATTAATGTCAATTGCAACGCTTTCTAATATTATATGTCTCCGCATCACCCCCATCCTCCCCTTCTTTTTTAATTATCAATCAATGTAACGTTATGATTCGAGTGAAATGAAGTGGCTCCGGCTGCGTGTGGAAATGGAGTGGGTGGAAATGTCATTTGTTGGTACACAATGACGCGTCGAGGTCGCTGGCATTTCACAAGAGAGAAAATCCAAACATCGAATGACTTGACTTGACTTTACTTCTTTATAATTATAACAACAACTTTTGTCGGAACCTTTAACACCCATCAAGAAAACGAAAGAAACGAACTAGCTTTACCAGCCAACCATTAGCAGTAGGTAGGTAAGCTCTTATGTGGCTCATCAACTTTAGCTGGGGATTTTCTTTTTCTACTTTGATCTGTTTTTTTTTTTTTTTTTTGTTTAGCTCACGCCCCTCCCCCTTTATAAGAAAGTGCAGCTAATTATAGTTTGTGAACTAACTTTAACATAAAAGGCTTTTAATGGCCTTTGTCGTGGTAAAACGAAGCTTTTATACACTTGTTGTGGTTTTATGCAGGGTACGGCGAAGTGGGGAAAAACAGCAGATCCGAAAAGGATTCGTTTACAAACATTAACAAAAGGTATCATAGCCCCAAACTGGAAACCGCTAACTGAACAGCAAACAGAACCGAACGCTGAAAACTTATCCAAAAACTTAAACGGAAAGCGTAACCTGATCCAAAAACTGAAAACTTAACATAAAACTAAACTGAAAACTTAACCTTAAACCAATCTGGAAACTGAAACACAGCTGTAACTGGAAATCGAACCGGAGCCGTATACCAAAGAAACTCTGATCTAGAACTGACACTTTGGGTTT
>JAEIFV010001110.1:0-92363 GCA_018904265.1 Lordiphosa collinella | reverse complement strand
TTAAACTTGTGCAATATACTCTGTTAACCTTTCGTACAGAGTAAAATTACGCAATCATTTAGAGACCTGACAGTTAGTAACTTATCATCTTAAGTAGCATCTACGGAAAGGATTAACTTAATTTGCTTCAGAATTATGATGTGAAACAATTTACACAACAAATTGTTCTTTGTTGACTGGAGGTAAGCAAACTTTAAGCGTCATACAATAAAGTTCAAATAACTAATCTTTAAATTAATGTTAGCTTTGCTTCGTGTACATGTGGGAAAATGTTGCATGAAATGTGCGTGTCATATTTTGGGAAAATCAACAGATGTGAATAGATCGTAATGGAGATATTTGTCAGGGATACCTATTATAGTTAGTTGTAGTACCTTTGGATATCTAGTTGCATAACAGAGCCAGTAGTCAACACATCGAAATGCGCTTTACACGAAGCCTGGAAGAATATTTGAAAAACTCCACTCTTCATGGAGCTAGATTTATAGTGGACAAGGATGCCAGTTGGCTGGAGCGTATCTTTTGGGTTATATGCCTTGTAGCCTCATGGTATGCTTCCTGGTTGCTTATCAAGGCCTCGTTGGGTGAGTGGGTCGGCAGAAATGTAAAAAGTTCTATACTATATTTTGGGATTTAAAGCTGCCTTTGAGAATAATGCCATTAGCTTTGTGGTGGAGAGTTCGTATCGCGATTGGAATACCAATTTTCCAGCCATTATTGTTTGTGAATCGAAGAATATGGATCGAATACAGGAGGTGGCTGAGCAGTAAGTAAGCAGTAAGAAATTGAAACTTTTACTTTAATGGTAAGAGTATATTCTTTCTCTTCAGACTCTGGGGAGCCGATCATGACTTTACCTTGGAGGAGGTCTTGAGTGAGATTGCCTTCTTTCGAGGTGAATCCTATCACACGGTACACGAATGTGGCGGAGAAGAGCCCACTGCTTCGTGTTTCTATTCAAATTTCTCCTTCTATGCTCAATTGGTACGAAGCAGCTGTGTGGATTCGATAAAAAGTTGTGAGTGGAATAATAAACCGTTTGAGTGTTGCAAATATTTTCATCGCATGGAAACGGAATTGGGTATTTGTTATGCCATCAATTCTATGCAAGCTGGGTGAGTTTTAAGTACACATCTATATATATAAAAGAAAGTCGTGTTAGTTACACCACTTATAACTCAAGAACGGCAGAACAGATTTGGGTGAAAATTGGTAGGGAGGTAGCTTAGAGCCAGGAGACGGACATAAGATACTTTTTATCCCGTTCGACAGCGTTCCCGTGTGACTTGACATGAAACGTCAGTCACTATAAAACATGGTATAACAAAAAAGAATCAGACTTGGAATAACAAAACGCAAATAACAGCTATGTAATTGACGTATAATGACAGCTGTGCCAAATATCGTCTCAGTGGCATCCGAGCCAAGGAGCACCTTTTTGCCGCTGAATCGTGAGCTGTTCTCTGGCCTCCAGATTCAACCCCCATTGGTGGCCGCCAAGCAGACACAAGAGCACCCGCGCCCGCCCACTCAGTGCCTCAACATCCCACACACTAAGCGAAGAGCAGTGCAACAGTGCGACACAAGGAGTGCCCACACATCCTGTTTAAAAAAAGAAAACTAACCAATAATTTATCATTTAATTATTTTTTGGTTTTAGTTAGCGACGTAAGTAAACATTTCTATACGTCACTAAGTTAGGTTACACAATTCGTAGCACGTTAGTGCTGACAACCGTCAGTGCTGACACTTTTAGCTTGGGATCATTGTGTTTGTATTTTAGCCGTTTTTCGGCCAGACTCATATTATTTCAAATTTTAGCTATTTTTCTCTGTTTTTCGTTCAATTGCTCAATCTCAATCTATACATCTATATAAAAGTGAAAGTATGTTTGTATGTTTGTCCCTTATGGGCGTCTAAACCGCTGAACCGATCTTCACGAATTTTTCACAGTATGTTCATGTCGATCGGAAAAGTGTCATAGGCTATGTCTCATGTCTGTGAAATGGTCCAAAAACCGCGAAATTTGCAAAATTATACCGTTCATCCGATTGCAATATATCTTTGGGGAATGGCTGAACGCTTGCCAGGGAAGGTTTCTTAGTTGAAGAAATTTGCGGAAAATGGACCAAAAACCGCGAAAATTACAAAATGTACAGTTTTGGTAAAACATTGGGGAATGGTTCGACGCTTGCCCGGGAAGGTTTCCAAGTAGAAGAAACTGCGAAAATTTGCCAAATGTTCGTTTGTTATAAAACTTTGGAGAGTGATTGGACGCTGCTTGTGAAGGATTCTGATTTGAAGAAATGGGTGGGAAATAGTCCAAGAACCGCGATAATTCAAAAACTATACCATTCATCCGATTGCGATGAAATTTTGGTCAATGGTTAGACCCTTGGCCGCGAAGGTTTCCAAGGTCCAAAAATGGCAAAATTCACAAAATTATACCGTTCATCCGATTGCAATCAAACTTTGGGGAATGAATTGAACGGTTTCTAAGTTGAAGAAATTTTCAGAAAATGCACACTGGACGGAAAGCCCGATTTTTTGGCATAAAGTCTAATCCTGAAGGTAGAGAGTGGAAACTTCGCACAGTTCTTAGTAATATAGTGTGTGTAGTAACTGTTTAAAAGAAACAGATAGGACCACGCCCACTCATGCCGTCCCTAAAAGAGTAGTGAAATAGTCATTTTTGATTTAAAGACTCTTTGATTTCATTTTTAATAAACTGCTTTCATATTTATCACAATACATTATTTAAATTTATATGTATTATTATAATATATTAATAAAACAAATCAAAATATTTTTAATTTTTAAATTAAACATTCTTAAAAATCTTCAACATCTAATGAATGTGAAACAAATACTATCCTTTTTCTCTGCGGGGGCTGGGGTGGGGTGTTTTTCTTCCCCCCCCCCCTTTTATTTTAATTTTGTTTTGATGCAATCTCTTGTTTAAAAACTGGCAAAGGTTCACAAAATTAGAGGGTTTCATCCGATTGTCAATAAAACTTTGGGGAAGGGTTAACATCCAAAAGTTTTTTCTATTTTTTCGAGCATGTCCCCCACCCCCCTCATGCTTTTTCTCTTTGTTTCGCCCTTTTTTCACGTTTACAACCAAAGTAATAGCCAAAAAGAAAAATTTTCATATAAAAGATAAGCTTCATTGTATAAGCGGAACTGGCACTATTGACGTATCCTTATCGTTGGATTTCTTTGCTGAAACTGCTGCCACGTGTAGCAGAAGGGGTGCGGGATTATGTATTGCCAAATCGGCAGCCAATTTTCTCTTCAATCTTGAGCCTGCTTCTGAATACCCTAGATGGGGACGTCCCATTTTACTTTGAACATTTGTAGCATGTCTTTGAGGACCCTGTTCAATTGACGATTCCAACGAAAGCCACTTTGAGTGCTTCATTTTAAAATTAAAAACATTTCGGCCACATTTTGGCAAATATTTTCGCACATAATTGTGAAAACTTTTGGCTTTTGATTAATTTTGACTCTCGTGTTTAGGTCATCATCATCCAATCCGACTTGACCGCAAATCCACTCAGATATTGTCTCTTCTGTCCTCTTGTTGCTCCATGCTTCAGAGCAACTGAAAGTCTGAAGACAAAAGTAGCTACAATACATTCAATGTTTCGGGAAGCACGCAAATTTGCGCATGTAATCATTATTCTCTTAAACTGTATATTTTCATTAAAAACGAGACATATTTACTTTTTGGCACAGATTGGCAGGGAACTAGTTCTACTCCAAAATTAACGAACACTGGGTTAAACTTTTCAACATAAATCGGGGTAACAACACAAGACACATAAGCAACAAATAAAACATATTAAACAATTTTTACTTTGGATTAATATTAAACATACCTTGCTCTTCATTATCCATTTTAAATATAATTTAAAGATAATTACTGTTCAAGGTTACTCAGCTGAAACTTTTAAAAACTTTCTTGCGTGTGCAAATGTAAACAAGCGTGATATAATGTTGGACTTTGACGCCCTGGTACAACAATAGGGTCATAACTCTACTTGTTTTAATTTATCGATTAAGTGTGTTTGGAATATCTATTTTCAATATATAAAATCAAAATCACAAAAAACTTTTCATGACTTTTTGGACTTTATGCAAAAAATGGGCTTTCTCGATCAGTGTGAAATGGTCAAAACGGAAAATTAAAATATTTTAAACTTATAATTTTGTTATTATTTTACCCCGGAAAGTTTTCCAAGTGGAAGATATGGGCGGAAAATTGTCAAAGGTATCTTAAATGAAGAAATGGGTGAGAAATGGTCAAAAAACCACGAAATTTCCAAAACTATACCGTTCATCGGATTGCCATAAAACTTTGGGCAACGCTTGCCCGCGAAGGTTTCTAAGGCCTAAAAATCGCGAAATTTGCAATATAACCTTATGAGTATTTATGAAAGCGCTTAGTGCTTATATTACAATGCCGGCGTTGGTAAATGGAAGCTGTTGCGTAACTTGCAAATTTTTGATTTGGCCTGGATTATTGTGAAGATTTGATAGACGGCAATTGTAGACGGGTAAACAGGAGGTTTTAATCAAACGGTCAAAAAAGTCACAATTTGAAAAAAAGTCACGATTTTAGATTATCATGAAGACGTGTATATAGAGAAAAAGATCGCACGGTCCAAAATGTTTATACCGACATGCAGCCTGCACTAGATTGAATATAATCGCTCTCTTAAGAATCATAAGAACCCGGGCGACGCCGGGTATTCAGCTAGTGATAAGATAAAAATGGTACGCAAAAAGGGCTCCTGTTTGAACACTCAAATTCGTGCTTGCTGTGATTAGTCAATTCGGCACGAAAGAAGGCACGAAAATGTTTTCATTTTTAAATCCCCACCTGAACCAAAATGGCTTTGGTTTTAGGTAAGGGTGGCTCCAAAAACCTGTAATTTCGTGCTTTTTATGTGCCAAGTTGACGAATCAAGAAAGTTCGAAAGTATTTTTAAACCCAAGTCTATTCCCTCTTGTTCCTATGCCGAAATTGTAACTCAATATCTTCCTGATCTTAAATTCTAAATTGAGTTACGTTCTGATGCCTTTTGCCCTCGGAAATACATTTTGGATTTTCATTTTTTTGAAGGAAAAACAAAGGTGCTAGACTTAATATGTATTCGAATCGCTATACCGGACCGGGTTCTTTAAAAATGGAATTGCATACGGAGGCCACTGTAAGTTTTTCCAAAAAAATTCCATCACTCAGAAATAAAGCTTTTCCCTTCTAAAGGTTTTCATATTGGGCCCCGAGGAAGTACCTACTTTGGTTACACCCAAAACCGATTTCCTTATTGTGGGTCCCTATATATCATTTATGTAGGTATTAAACCTTCTAATTATCATTAATCCCCCTTTTTTTTGCAACCCCTACAGTCGCTTCATTTCCAAGCGCGACATTGAGAACGATGAGGCTATACGTGAGACGAGCGTTAATCAGCGAAATTGTCGTTTTGCCGATGAAAATATACTGCAGGTGCATCCCTTTTACAGTTATAGCGCCTGTACGGTACAGTGTCGCAAGGATCGTCAAATGGAACTATGCAATTGTTCCAGTCATCTCTCACCCAATTCACCCGATTGGCAACTATGCAATATGGATGGTCTAGAGTGCCTCAATCGCAACTATGAAGATCTCTCGGTAATTATAGCCAAATGGTCGAAACGACGGGGTCGCAAGGGTTTGGTCTGCGATTGTTTGCCTTCGTGTACAGAAGTGGATATTACCACCGTGTACGATAGTAAGGATAATATGAATGATCATCAGAATCCTGTATCGAAAATTGAAGTAGCTTTAATAGAGTTGCCCACGGAGCGGTATAAGAGGAATTTGGTAAGAGGAAAATTGGATTTGGTGGGTAAGTTAATGTCTACAATATTCTGCATTATCTAGTTTCTTATCTCTAGTGTGTTTCCAGTATCCATTGGCGGCACCACGGGCCTGTTTGTGGGAGCTAGTTTGCTAAGTTTTGTGGAGATCATCTACTATATGACCATACGTCCCTACACGAGCTATATGCATGAAAAGAGACGTTTGAGACGATTATAAATGCCGCACAATTTACTCTTTATCGCTTGCAATAAAATTGTCACACTAAAACAGCTGCTCACACTATTGTAAAAAAAAAACTAACTAAAAAGTGCTTTTATCGCTCAGTTTGAATGTTTTGCTCAATGGCAACAGATTCACACCGGCGAAAAATAGCGGAAAAGTGTTTTTCTTACCGAGAGAGAGAGTGCGAGAGTGAGAGAGTAATACATTACGTATACGCCAAATGTTGCTAAAGCGCTCAGAATGTGTAGAAATTTTGAAAAATATGTTGAAAATTACAGCCGGTGATAGTAAAGACGCCAAATTGTTGGACTATCATCTGGTACGAGATGACACAGCCATTGGCTATCTGGGGGATTATTATGCACTGACTTTACGGTATTACAGTGTAAGTACTTACTAGCATCTTTTATGGTTGTCTAGATAATTCAACTTGTGATAGATGATGGGCATACATGACTTTGAAATTATATTGAAAGACACTGCAGTTGCAAGGTATACTTCTTGAAAATAAATGCGTTCGCGCTGTGCTTGGCCGATCAGTTTTGAGACTTTGAGCGCCTTTAAACTGTGCATAGTCGATTTGATTTTTTGTTTTTTTACAAGTCACCTAAAGCAATGCACACATTTAGGTGAACTCTTTTACCTGGGACAAACTTCGTTTCCAAAGAATGTTTAACTTGAATCAAGTAATAGCAGTGTCAATAGTTTAACAAGGCTGCGAAATTTAAACTCTATCTAGTTTATAAAAAATGAAATTCGTGTGCTAAAAATGAATATTTTTTTTTTGGAAATTCTCTATCAAGCACAGTGCGACGTTTGGACAATGTAGAGATGAAAAAGGAAAAACAAAAAGGTCTTGGAAAAATTGAATTTTCCCATATGTTGTACATAAATATCGCACTACTACGAAAATTACAAAAAGGAGTCCAAGAATTGAGATCTCAGAAGAAAAGAGATACTAAAGGTTCAACTTTAAATGACAAATCAATATTAAAACTGTGTGGCCGGGTGGCTCAGCGGCTAGTGTGCGCGACCGCTGTGCAAGAGGTCGTGGGTTCGATCCCGCCTCGGAACATCTAATGAAAAAGTTTTTTCTTTGAATAAACTTTACACCCGGTCACCCCTCTCTGCTGTTTGGCGTGAGCTTTGTAGTAATTAGCCATGGAAAGCTTATCAAACTGCCGTTCGGATTCGGATTAAACTGTAGGTCCCTTTCTCTTGTGCGAAAATTAGAAGCGCACAAACCAAGAGATTGAGAGAGGCTCGGCTTTGGCCCTTGGGTCTGTGTCAAGCCAGTTTACATTACAATCTCCATAATTTAATACTTAAGATACATTGTGCTGATATATTTTGTAAAGTTTGCATCAAAAGTGGACATATAACCAGTGTTTGGAAGTGCCTTACCTGATCCAATTTTTTATTAACCTTGTCAAGAGGTAAGGTACTACATAGGTACTTTTCTTTTTAGTAAATATAACATTCTAAATATTTAAACAAAAAGGTAAATTAATTTGACCTAGCCCGGCCGCCCATAAATGGCAACATTGCGTATAAGTGTCCATAAGACAAAGTTTTGAGAGCTTTGAATAAAAAGCTAAAATTTGAAAGAGAATTGGCTTTGTTTTTATTATTTTATAAGTTAATATTGGTAAATATGAAAATGGTAATATAACAAATTTTTGGTTAAAGAATAATTATAACAACTAAATTCTTACTTAATAAAAGGACTTTCATCAATTTGAGCTCACCTAGAAGTCTAAGGTACCACAAGACCCGCAAAAACCCGCAAACAAGTTTAATATTATCTTTAGGTACACACTCTCTACTTTATTTTAACATATACTAAATAACGCACAAACAGGCAGAAGCTGCGTAGTTCGCCCAAGATTGGACAGACCCCGATTAAATGCGCAACATTCTCCGTTACATGTAGGTTGCAGAGACTGCAGTCAGTGCTGATGGAGTTTACTGCGGCCTATAGTTCAGATTGAGCATTTCACATCGAGCGCGGCATATCATGGAGATAGATTAAATTCCTAAACGATCTTGAAAATAGTTCCGAGTTCCAAGGTTGTGGTTCAGTTGTTTGTAGATGATTCTGGACTCACTTAAGGACGCTAGGTGTAGAAAATTTTCCCTCTCTCGGAACACGATATTTTCCAAAATCTGCTTATGAGAGGCTTCCCAGGACTCTGGACGATCAAGGTCGATATAAATGTTACAAGCAGATGCTGTGGCTTGTCATTTCTCGAACACCTGAGTTTTGTTAGCTAACATCATGCCTGCTACAATACGGGGTAATCTTTCGCTGGGCATATCAAAGACTTTTCGGAAGTATTTGAAGTGTTGTACTTGGAAGTTTGAAAATACGTTTAATGAACATCCTTTGAAGGCGCTCAACTTCTTCATACTGGTACGATGCATAGCACATTACAGACCTAACCTCTCTATATATGAGACAACACAAAACAACACACCTTAATGAAACATATTGAAAATTATCAAAAAATGTTTACATTTATCCATTCTCATACTCTGACCTTCAATATCCATTATTTGCAATAACTTTTTGTGCAAATTTAGATGATGTGCAAGTCCACAAAGTTACCAAATAGTTGACGTCAATTTTACCGCAACAATCACTTAACTCAACAGCTGACTTTGATAATCGATAACAATTTTAGGGTTGCCAAGCAATCGAAAATATTATTCGATTCTTTGTATATATAGACTATGTTGTTTAAAGGTGTATTGTCAAAAATGAGTTTTGTATCCATGAAATTTTCGACTTTATGACAAATATTTCGCGTTTCTGCATTCTACTGAACACATTATTCAAGCGGTTTTTCGGAAAATTTGGAAACTGTTGTCAAAGAGTGTTCAAATTTAAAGGATTCTGAAAACTTTTTGATTTTGATGATAAGATTGGACAAAACTGAGAACTGTTATGAAAATTCTAATATTGAAATGGAAGTCTTAGATTATCTGGCCGATAATAGCAAATTTCTTTGAATCTGTAATTAAGTATTTAAATATTTGTAATGTTTTTATAAGTTTAATATCACTCTCAGCTCTGCCACAGTTGAAAGAATTCTTAGCTGTGTGGAAGTGAAAAACTTACACCAAAAAGAAAAAGACTAGGTGACGAAATATTCGAAGCTCTTGCAATGTTAAAAAGCGAGAAAGTATATAAGAAAGAATTTAATAATATATCATCAAATAAAGTCAAAATGTTATATTTTCTAATTTTCTATTTGGATTTAAATCCTTACAGTTCATTACATCAATGTAAGACTCTATGAATAAAGGGTGATTCGTAGCAGCTTTCGGATTTGATTTAAAAAGAAAATTCAGAAAAATTAAGAAAATCTTAATTAATCTTTATTTTATCTTATTTGGCTTGACACAGCCCCAAAGGGCCAAAGCCGAGCTTCTCTCAATCTCTTGGTTTGAGCACTTCTAATTTGCGCACAAGAGAAAGGGACCTACAGTTTAACGCCGAATCCGAACGGAAAACACTTTTTCATTAGATGTTCCGAGGCGGGATCGAGCCCACGACCTCTTGCACAGCAGTCGCGCACACTAGCCGCTGAGCCACCCGGCCACTAGCCAATGATTCTTATTAATTTGCGATTTTTAGACGTTTCCCTAAGATAATAATGAGACATTCCATCGACCCTCTACAAGGGGGCCCACTGATGCAAGTCATCTGCAATCCCCTTCGATCTTTTAATACCATACTTGTCACCAATCTGCATGTTTTTCTTAAAAGTTGATATTTGATTTGTCCTCCTCTAGTGGACAATATTCTCAATTTTCTGTTAAGGTAAAGACCTTAATTCATTCTTAGCCAGGAGAGTTTTTTCTCAAACATATAACACGATAAATATGGTGTGTAAAATATGGTGTGTACGTATCCTTTTCCAGCTGACATTCTTGCATTTCTAGAAAATTAGGTGCATTTCTAATCCGACTTCACAAATTTTGGACATTCTTCTAAGGAAAGCTTTGATATTCAAAAATATTTTCCCAAAAGGATTTTTTAAAATTCGGAATAGTTCTGGAGATTTAACCCTTTTAGCGACACAAGGTGACCCAAATTTCCTAGTAACTGCAAACTTAAAACTCGTTTTTTTCGATACCTCGTTTTCCATATACAGGGTGGGGCAACATAACACAATAAAACACAAAGTACTAAAGATATTTGCTTATTTTTTTCAGTTGTAGGAAATACCATAAAGTTTTTTTACATGGTTTTAAAAATTATGTCGTTCAAGTGACGCCCTCCATTTTCTATGCATTGAACGAAGCGATTACGGGTGTTTCGCATCACCCTTTCCAACATGACAAGCGGAATGTTGGCCACTTCTTCTCGAATGTTCGTCTTCAGGTCTTCAAGTGTCCGGAGACGGTTGCTGAAGACCCGGGACTTCAGGTAACCCCACATAAAGAAGTCGCAAAGGGTTAAACCTGGCGATCGTGGCGGCCACTCCAAATCGCCTCTAAGAGAGATCAGTCGTCCTTGGAAGTGCTCCCTCAACAAAGCCATCCTGTGCCATGGCCAACTTGTACGGATGAAGATGAAGGTCATCGTGAAAAATTCGCCTTTAAGGTACGCGCAGCCAATCCAAGGGCCGCTGCATGCTTGCGAGCAGAACGCTACGGTGATTGGAGAATTGATTGTCTCAATTTTTCTGACCGATTTTGATAAAATTAGTGTCAAACGACGCAGAATTAACGGCGCTATCGTGAGAGCCTCGATCATTGCCGAAAAAAATGTTTAATACCAAATGCAAAAAAGAGATAAAATCTTTACGCGTTTTCTTTCCACAATTTAAAAAAAAAAATGGCGGAAATCATAATACTTCAAATCTGCATTTCTGAACCACTGAACCGAAACCGTTTTATTACTCAAAAACCACGCATTCCTGAAAATTGGTTTAACCAAAACCTTCAGATAGTACTTAAAGCGCGTGCAGGCACCAACAAGCAACAACAACCACAAGAAACCGAAAGATATCACCGGTGTTCCCTTTGCTGTGTATGGGCGCCTGTGACATCCTGATCCAAACACAATCGTTCGACGCACAACAACAAATGTTACAAATATAAACGCATTATAATTTGTAGTTGTGTTCAATTAGGCAAAGGCCATTGGAGAGAAAGAGAAAAGAGACACATACGAAGTTGTTGTTGCAATTTCGTTTTGCGAGAGTCCTATGCGCATGGAATAGGCCTTCGCGGTAAACAACCATACTTGCGCCCAAGGCCTAAAGAGCTCTGGCAACCCTGCTCTAATTGCTAGATACCGTGCGAATTAGGCAAAACATTTCCGTTTAAATTTATTATTATTTCTTATTGACTTGGATTGAACAATTTTATGTGCCATCCACTTGCTTAGGCTCAAACTCGATCGTATATTCGTTACAGCGCCGAAAATCCTTTGCTTTTTTTTCAATAGAAACTTTCAAATTGGGATGCTGCAAGTTTTTCATGGCCTACAAAAGCAAATTGATTGATTTAAGAAATCCACAACCAGATAATGTTTACTCACCCAATCCCATGGGCCTCTAACATTAAAAAAACGCAAACTTAGAGGCTCACTACGTCCTTGCAGCGACCTCTCCATGCTCTCCTTGTCAAATTCCGATTTAAGCAGTGGGATTTTAGTGGCAAGCCACACCTTGATGTCCTTCAACTGTGGCATCTTTGTAAGTATATGCCAAATTGTGTCGAAATAAAATACAAAAGCTATGTACTGGAGACTCTCGAGGTGAGGCAAAAATGGAACACATGTTCCAAGGTAATCCAATCCGTCACCGAGTTTCAAAGTTCGTAGATTTGAAAGTTGTTCCCACGTTTTAGTACAGACGTTCTTATGGTTGGAAAAATAGGCCGTCACCACCTCCTGGCCGCGTATTTCGGCAATTTCTTTCATAACCCAGCACTTCTCTATGCAAGGTAGCCAAAGATTGCACAACTTGGGCAATCCATTCAGCAGTTTTCTTATTTCCAGTTGGGTGAGCCCGATTCCTTCGTCCCATTCTAACTTTGTCAGTTGCTTAAGTTTGATAACATTTGATATAACATATCGTTTTCTGTAGCTTGTTCTCCAAAGGCTCAGTTCTTTCAAATTTTTGAGCTTATTACAAATCATTTCAATATAAGCATCCTGATCAGGCGTAAGCGAACGCAGGTCAAGTACACGCAACTGCGTCAAATTGCCAATTAATTCGCCTTCTGAATTGCCGCGAGCGATGAGCTTGGTTAGCGATGGGAAGTTATTTACCAAGATTTGTTCCTCTTCGTAGCAGTCAATTGTACAGTTCAATTCAAAACAATTGGGAAAAATGTATGAACGACATATTTCAATTGACAAGTCCTCCAGAATCAGTACTTTGCAAGTTTCACTGATGCACTGCAAGTAGTCGTTTTGTTGTTCGGGTATGTTGCTCTTCCTCCACCAAGAACGTCTTTTATACAAATTGTGTACTGTTGAATGCCTCCAGGCAATGCCAACAGCTGAATGGAGGCGACTTCCGGGTTCTGTTGCCCACCGTAGTGTAACTTGATCTTCGAGTTCCAAATACTCGATAATTTTGCTAAATGGGATTAAAGAGGGATTAATATGGTAATACACACCAACTTTATCATTTGTGTTCAGCCAATTATAAGATTAGATAAGAAGGAAGGTGCCGCACTTGCGCAGTGAAATCAAGAAATAAAAGCGCTCCTACTAGACCTTCTCCTTCTTTTTGATTCCCATTATCACTTACACCAGGCAGTCATCGAAGAGATTACAAATGGTCTTCATCGTAAATATTAAATTGAAATGCCAAAATCTGTTAAGCCAATGCCGTTCAGTAATTATTAAGTTCTAGCGATGCCGATAAATTTTGACACTATCGTCACCTATGCACTAGTTCCTTGCTGAACTAGTTCGATTAAGGGAAGTTTATGCCTTCAGCAGTTTTTTTTTCGAATTAGTTTTTTTGCTCAAATTGTGCGTTGGTGTGTTGAAAACTTCCCTCGAAAATTTCAAATCAAAAAATTTGGTTTTGTTATGAGAGGTTTGTTATGTTGATTGTTTGTCGTATTTTGAAAAACATTAGTTGTCAATTTTTTTTGCAAATCAATTTATATAAGTTATAAATATTAGTTTTTTTATCTAAAATATGAATATTTTGCAAAATCAAACTTCTGCATTTTCTTACGTTTTCTTACGATATTATTTTTTTTACCACGTTTTTACGATTTTTGACCAAAATTTTTCAGGGACTACTAAGCTGATTTTTATCATTTTATTTATCGGTGAAAACTAGCACCTAAATGCATCCAATCCATGTTTAAAATCCATTGAAAATAGTTTTTATTTTATCGAAAATTGTTGTCGAAACTTTAAACGCGAATATCTCGAAACCACTTTTTTGAAAATGTTTCACACGATAAGAAGAGTAAATGTTGACCGATTCTCTACTTTTTTTCTTTAACTACTCGTAATATCCTCCATTATAAAGTGAACTAGGATATTTGGGATCGGTCAATAAATAACGGAGTTCGGACGAATGAAAGGGCAGTCATGACTTTGAAACTCCATAACTCCGTTATATATTGAACTATTCCAAATATCCTAGTTCTCACCATAACCACATCAGTTCTTATTAAACCCCGTTTTCATTTAAAATTTCGCATAATCCGTTCTCAGACAACCATGTTTTAAATGTTTGGCTGACTTTGAACCGAAATACAACAACAACCGCAGCAACAACAACAAAAATGTCTGATGCTGGGTTTATACTGCGTCACAGAGTGTCACATTTCAGTGTCAAATTCATATAGTGCTGTGGCACTGTGACACTGAAATGTGACACTCTGTGAAGCAGTATAAACCCAGCATAAGTTTAAGGGGGAATTCTTCATGTAGAGGCTGTTTTGGACCTTTTTTAAATAAAAATCTTATTTTAAAACGCAAAGAGTTTTTCCAATTATTTTTTTTTTGTTGTGCTACAAACAGATTAAAGCTCAGTATACACCTCAACAAAGGAGTTGCCAAAACAAAAATACTAAAAGGGTCAATTTTTTTTGTTTTGGCCCAGTGTGGCCAGATGTTAGACACCTGCACATATTATGGTCACACTGGCAAGCGTTTGATTTAATTTTACATTTCTTGAAAAAAAATATTAAAATAAATTACGAAAAATATAGGAGAAGACAAGGCATTCTGTTCAGCGCTGTCGTGGTCGGACTAGCAGTGGCAGCAATTTGATAATTTATTTCATTCAGTTTTACATGTTGGAAAATGTAACTACACCAGAACTAGCTGGGTCGGGTTTGAACTACTTTTCCTCTGGTTTGCTGAACACAAAAGTCAAGTTGCATTTGCCGCAATCATGGAGATCCTCACTCGCGACGCAGACGATAGATCTTGCCATTCTTGTCAACCTTGTAGTACTTGAGCACAGCTTGCTTGACCTGCTTGAGGCGGAGCACCAAGTGCAAAGTGGACTCCTTCTGAATATTGTTGTCAGAAAGGGTTTCGACCATCTTCCAACTGCTCGCCGGCAAAGATCAGACGCTGTTGATCTGGATGATTTCCTTCTTTGTCCTGAATCTTGGCTTTGACATTTTCGATGGTAGCCGAAGGTTCGACCTCAAGAGTGATGGTCTTGCCCGCATTATTCTAGACGAAGATCTGCAGGGGAAATCATGGAGGAAGAGCCTGCATTTTTATTGCAGCGAAAACATGGCCAGCGTCACTTGCTCCTGTTCTGGGCTTGTTTCGGTGGTAGCGGAAAACTTTCTACAGCGATGTCCACGCTTCCTTGCATGCTTTAGCCATTAATTAAAGTGAACGAATTAGTCTGATGGCGACATTTTAATAATTTCCTTACCGTCCCGTTCTTCAGGGTGGGTCAAAAAATGTCACCCTATTGGAAGTTGCTCTTATTTTTACAAATAGCCGCCAAAGTCAGATCTGTTTTGACATTTGTGGACTAGACAGATGTAGAATACAAGTGAACAAGCCATGGATCGATATAATCCCCAAGAACGCGGAATAATCGTGAATAATCGATTTTTCGACCAAAATCATAAGGCGGGGCTCATTTACCTCAGCGGGTACGTGAACAAGCAAAACTATCGCTTTTGGGGCCCGACCAACCCGGACCTTACACCCGCTCAAAGTGACTGCATGGTGCGCTGTTCACGCTGGAGGAGTCATCGGGCCATTTTTTTCGAGAACGCCGCTGGTCAAACGACAACAGTGGACGGTGCGCGTTATAGGGTCATGTTAACCGGGTTTTTCTGCCGCAATTGGACGAATTAGGACTGGAGGACATGTGGTTCCAACAGGACGGAGCAACGGCACACACTGAGCGAGCCACCACCGACATTCTGAAGGCAGCGTTCCCGGGTCGCCTCATCTCTCGTTTTGGCGTTTGCGGCCGCAAGTCGCCCGCTACCGTTCCAGACCTTTTTTTGTGTTTTTTTTTTAAATCGCGTGTTTACGTAACCAAGCCCGAGACCTTGGAAGCCCTCAAGGACAACATTCGACACGAGTGCGAGAATCTGCAGCCCGAAGTTCTTGCCGAAGTGATGAAAAATGCCATAAAACGAGCCCGTATGGCAATCAATTGTAACGGCGCCCATTTGGCCGATATCATCTTCTCGAAATGACCAATAAAATTCTAAAGGTTCAAATAAATATAATCAAAAAACAGAATATACGTTTTTTATTTAGAAAAAAAAATGAAAGCCAAACAACATCGGATGACTTCTTTTGACCCACCCTGTATCAGAGCTCCAATATCGTCCCAAGTACTTTTCAGGAAAACTAAATTGATGTGATTTTTGTCCGTAAGGTTCTACATCAATCGCATCCTCTTCGCAGCTTAATTTCCTCATCCCGAGAAAATAACACTAGGCTACAAGGTCCAGTATATTGAAGGGCTGATAGTGATTCTAGATGATTTTCGTGTGCAAAGCAATACTGCGCTTTTAGAAATTGTCCATCACGTCGAGAATTTTTAGTAATTTCAGCGTAAAAATGCAAAAAGTGCCTATTTTGACCCTGTTTAGGAGAGTTTTTTGGGGATTCCATTCTATTGTTTGGACTCTCTTTGATACAATCGGAAAGTACCACTCCTTAGCTTTGAAATGAACTATCCCAAACAGTTCTGCGATTTTTTTTTAATGGAGATTTACCTCTTTTAGCACTAGCGTAAGAATCCAAAATATCCTATTTATTGCTGGTGCCCCAAGGTATGCAATGAGTGGTAGAGACTCTAATATCATTTGTAATGAACCAGCAACAAAATTCTAAAAAAACCTCTGCAGTGAGAGGTTCCACCAGGATATCAAAGAAATGGAGAAAAGGTACCAGGGAAGGTGGGAATTTAACATGATAGCAGATTACTATAGTTGCTTAAAGAGAGACGATTACATTAAATTTGATTAAATTTGACAAGCGAAGATAAATAATTCGCAGATTCTTAGAAACCAAAGAGCCTTGTGAGGCACATTTGTTCACATTCTTAGCTCCTGCAGCCACATTAATTATCCTATTCAAACCAAATTTAATTTTACGTAGACTGAATTCAGTAGTTTGGTTTGGTTCTGGTTCTAAAGATAGCATTATTTTGATTTAATTACGAAAAATATGAACTTTTCTGAGAAATTTCAAGACAAGAATGTCAAAAAATGAAAAATGGAGGGCCCCTTTCGGATAGTGACAAATTACTATCGATAGCGTGACACGAATCCAAATATTTGTATCCCTTTTAATTTTAAGGTTGACAGAATATTGTCAACTATTTTTATCAAATAAAAATAAATAAACAAAAACATTTATGTTAATGCTCTGTTAACTAACATATGAGATGGCTATTGAAAACTTCTTTCCCTGAGTAAAGGGTACATCAAAGTCAGGCAGGATCCACTTTTACTTACGCTCTCGTTTTCTGTCGGTACGTTAAGAAATCTGGAAAATACAATTTTCTGATTCGAGTCAAAGACGAAGTTAGCTTTGCTTTCTCGTTTCACCTAATATTAGCAATGATACAATGAATCATTTGTTTTGTTTGGCATGAATATTTATCCAGTCAAGTCACAAAATCATTCCTACATACCGTATCTGCAAACTCGCCTGCTTAGATCTTTACTAAAAGTTTTAACTGTGTTAGGGACATCGAGAAAGATGTCCAAGATTGAAACTAAGGGCTTATTAACTGAAATATTTGACCTAAAAACAACGTTTGTGGCATTTTTGCTTTATGGGGCCTGGCTAGGTCCATTATACATATATTTCCAGTGGCCTTCGCTTAATCGAATTCAATTATCTAACCATTTCATAGCAATTTGTCAAATGCTTCTAAGCTCACTGATAACAGATAATGTGATTCCGTATCATTCAATTAAAAATTAAACCTTTTTTGTTCCCTACTTTCAGGCTGACGATATAAATCTGCTACAAAAACAGCTTTTCATTAAAGCCCTGCCACAACAAAGCGATGAACTCGAAAAGGAGGCCATTTTTCGCAAAGAGGCTTGGCTTTACGACAACTTACTGAATGTAATGCAGCTATACTGTACGTTTTCCAAAGAGATACGATAATTTTTTTTGTATAAGAAAATAATTTCTCATTTTAACCCAGCCAAAGTGAAATGGAGCGCCAATTGCTATTACACCCGTGCGGATCTTCTTGTGCTCGAAAACATCAAATTGACAGGTTATCGGGTTTCCTCAAGCACCGAACTGCAGGAATCATCTATTTTACAATTGATGCGTTCATTGGCAGCTTTCCATGCCGCCAGTTTGAACTACGAACATCAAACGCAACAAAATATTGGAGTAGCCTTTGCCGAACACTTGCAGGAGGTAACCGTGGCAGCTGATATCGCCTGGTTCACCACCGGAGTTTCAGCTGTATTGGCCATAATAAGAAGTCTTTCATCATACCAAACTGCCAAGTATCGGAATTTCATTGACCACCAATTGCTTTCCATAATAGAGCGTGTTTATGAACAGGCTGCACCCTCCCTTAAGTATTGTAATGTACTCTGCCATCGTGATCCCTGGGCGGCAAATATTTTCTTACCTTCTGAGAATCAGCAACAGGTGGCTCTTCTGGTGGACTTTCAAACCTGTCGTTATAGTCCGCCAGCGATTGACTTGAGCTTTAGCCTGTATATGAATCTGTCAGGTAATGAACGTAAGCGATTGGAAACGCCCTGCCTAGATATTTACTATAATAGTTTGGAGCAGAATCTTGTAGGGTTTGGCTTGCAGGCGAATCGTTTATTAACCAAATTGGAGTTAATTACTTCATTTGAAGAATTCCGTTTATTTGCTGTGGTCTATAAAGCTGTGGCAGCCACCATAGTTAAGGTGCCCTCGTATTTTGTAACCAATGAGTATAAATATGTGGATCGTAGTAAAATAATTTTGAGTTATATGCAAGAAAATGAAAAGTTTGCTGCCTGTATGGAAGAATGTTGCTCAGAAGTCATGGAGTTGGCCTTGTCTTTGGCAAAATAGTTATATGTAGTGGAAATTACTTTTGTGAATAAAAATTTGTAATAATAGAAATGAAAAATTGAAATTACTAAACGTTCTGTCTAGATTAATCAAAATGGCATAAAATGATATGACCTTGGAGTAAACATACTAAAGCACTTCAGCTTCGCCTATATCTAGCCCTGTGCAAGTGTTCTTATAAAATATGAGCACTCTTATTCTTAAGAAGACAGCAGTAAGGCACTGTGGGTTAGTGAAACTAATTTCTGCGCTAAAAATGCAAGTATAAAACTAGCAATCTTTTGATGGGGATAAATAATTCATCATTTAAATAAGAGAATAAGTAAATAAGTCACCTCTTTGTGTGGCATGTGGCACCGTCTTGTTGAAACCACATGTCAGCCGAGTCCAGCTCTTCCATTTTGGGTAAAAAAGAAATTTTTTTAATAAATCGCACGGTAGCACTCTTCAATCACAGCTTTTTTCCTGCATTCGTCATCTTACGGTCCAATGATGCCACCGGTCGATTTTCCACACAATACAGTGCATTTTTGGGATGCATTGGCAGTTCTTGCAATGCTTCTGACTGCTGTTCACACCAAACACGGCAATTTCGTTTGTTCACGTATCCATTCAACCACGAATGAGTTTCATCGCTGAACACAAAATTTCCGATAAAAAAAGTGGATCTTCATCAAAAAAAACATGGGCGACCTTACTTTTCGAATCTGCGGAGCTCTTGAATCAAGAGTTAACGAGCTTACTCTTGAACCTGATGAGTTCTTGATACAAGAACGAACACCTTGGATTAAAGTACGATTAGCAATTTATTCAAGAATGTTTCTACTTGATTTGAGAATGTTTCGTTCTTGTTGGTTCAGGTATTGAAGCTCTGAATTTGGTTCTTGGATCAATAATTTGCATACTTCGATTAGGAATTTTGTTCTTGAATCAATAATTTTCATTCTTATCGAACTTTTGACTTCAAACATTCTTAATCCAAGTATGAAATTATCTAATTATTCTCAGTGTGTGGCGTTTTTAGATGATTTTTGAGTGGTGAATACCAATCAGTTTTGGGAAATGGTCCATCATGTTTAAAACTAAGCTATTCTGAGTTGCTTAAGAATGCCAATTTTACCTTTTTTAGGCACTGATTGTGTCAAAGCTTTTCTTTTGTCTTGACAATGTTTAAGCCGTAGTAATAGATAAATACAAATTTGTGTCAAATTAGAATTTTGTCAAGGGTATTTCCTCTTTTTCTTTATGATATGTAACTTCTAACAAATCATCTATGCACTCGTACATATAACTAGCATAGTCTGGATAATCCTGCATCAATTTAAGCACATCGTCCGTACGATTCACATTACAAAAACGATGAAAATCGCCTGGATGTTCCTCTTTCAGTTTCTTCAGATAATTATCCGGTAAATGGAGTATGGTGGCTGCTATGCAATTGTAAGTCGCTCCAAATAGACCAAAGTCTTTGACAGACTTGAGAAATTCCTTACGTCCCAGTTGTTCTTGAAGGGGATCAATGCCCATGAACTGAAACTCTTTAGCCAAATTTGCATAGTAATACGAGATAATGCGGGGCAACATCTCCTTGCGACTAGAGGGTTCTAAATTCAAATAGGTAACCATTAGAAAGTCCAAGGCTGGTGGAGCGTAGCGACATAACTGATAGTCCACCAGAACACAAGCCTCCTCAAAGGGTTTGCTCTTGTGATAAAAGACATTGGCACCCCAGGCATCTCGATGTAGAAACACATTCCGATGAAATGGTGAAGAGTTGGCCATATAATAGACATTGTCCAGGCAACGGGGTAACTCTTGGGTCACATAGTCCCGAGCTTTGGCATCGTTGAGCACCTTCGGATGAGTGGCAGCCACCGCCAAGACAGCCTGCAGCAAGAGAGAATTTGTAAATATGCTTAGGATTTTCTTTTTAAATATCTAAGATTACCTTCAGTCCTGTGGTCCACCATTCTATATCCGGATCTATGGATTTTTCCTTGAGCCACTCTCTTAAATGAATACCCAAGTTCACGCCTTGTTTTCGCTCATAAGCCACACTACTGGCATGTTGTATAGCCAAAGATTTCAGTATGGGTCTCACTTGGTCTTCGCTAAGAAAACGCGTCCCCTCTGGCAAAGCCACATAGCCCAAATCCTCTACATTCTCCATTACAAAGAGATCGTCGCGGGCAAAATAACACTTGGCACACCACAGCTGAGGAGCTGTAGATCATAACACTTCAATAGCTAACCTATCACTCTTTGGTTTGTTTTCCAAATACTTACAAAACTTCTTCAGCTCATTCAAGAGCAAAGTATACAGATGTACCTCCTTCTTAACGATACCCAATTTCTCCAAATAGAACTCCATATCGGCATTTTTGAAAATAATCGATTTGACAAAGAGACGTGTAGTCAGCTCTTTCTCTTCATTCTCCAGCAGATAGGTGAGATGTAAATGATAATATTCACCCAAGAAACCAACATGTTCGCTGGCTGGTATTATCTTAAAATCCTTCAGTTTACCCCGTTGCTGCTTATCAGCCAATAAATTGGCCAAAATCTCATCACACTCTTGGGTTGTAAACAATTCTAAGCGATTTTGACGCGATAGTACCGGGTTATAATTTTCAGTGCTCATACTTGGTGGTGAAATATTTCGCGCTTAACGTTAGAGACTGACTAATCAACGCCATACGCAAGCGACAACAACGAAAAGTTTGTCGCGCCCACGGCTTTTATACATGCGTTATCTGTCGTCGTTGTACAGTGGGTCAATTCACGATATTGGGTTGAAGAAAAAATGTATTTAGTAGATAGATTTTTCTCAATTTTCAGCGAGAGATAACTAGTGCCTTAAGGCCGAATATCAAGCCTGAAATGTATTCTAATATCGATAACATTTTAGAAGCCACAGCCAATTGAGCAAAGAAAGCTAAATTTTCATTTGCGGCATATTTTTAACTTTGAACTCAACACAAGCTCGAAAACGGATGCGTCGTACTCAGAAACATTGCAATAAGCGTACGACAATGTCTTCAAAATTACTTACCACACATTGGCCGACCATGCGAATCTGCTGACAATCAATTCAAGGCAACGAAAACAGCTGGAAACTCACATAATCCACACCAACCAAGTGGAAAATTCTGATTAACCTGTCAAATATCACTTAATCCAAACTTTTCCTATTATCCTTATAAGGATGAGAAGTTCTACGAACGCAGAAATATGCTCACATCAAAAAGAAATTTCGGAAAACTGATTACCGAAGACAACGAACATCTTGCGTATGTGGTTTTTTCATCCGGTCGACTTAAAAACCTGTTTTCCCCAATTTGGGAAAAAAAAACTAGCTGAACATTTTTGTTTGAATGCTTAGAATGCGAAACAATTACACATAGGCAACAAGGTCTAGTATATTGAACGGTTGGTGGTGATTCTGTGTGATTTTTGTGTGCTGAACACGAACCTGCTTTCGGAAATGCTCCATCACGCTTAGATTATTGGTAATTTTAGCTCAAAGTTGCTCAAAAAGCACAATTTGAAACTTTTTATTAACTTTTTTTGGGGCTCCACAATCTTAATTTATTATTTCTTAATTTCAAAATTAACTATTCCAAACAATTCTACGATTTTCTTAAAATCAAATGTTCCAATCAAACAACAATTTAAAATCGGTTGTGTTTTCCTTTATTGGTTTAAATTTATTTCATAGAAAACGAGTTGTCAAACTATGTAGCAAGTTTCAGCCGGCTCGAGGAATACACAACACCACAGAGCAGCAACAGTCTTTGCCTGCCAACTGTCAGTCCAACAGCCGTCTCTCCATGCCAGCAATGCCATTGCTGCTAGAGAATTCCAAAACAACATGAGTGCAAAAATCGATGGCGCTCTCCGCTTGGTAATTTCTCCACACAGCCCTCTTCCATTAAGAACTAAACTGTGAGAGCGGATTCAACGCCATTCTCTTTAATGTGCTTGCTCTTCTGCCTCAGTTTCTTTATCTCACTCTCTAGACTGAGAACGAATTTAGCTCTATTTCAAGAGCAAAATTCTTGTAAGTTCAAGAACAAATAAACTTTTTTCCAAGGGCGTTCTGCAAAGCGGTCTTTTAGCATATATCAGCTGGCATTCTTCCGGGGTGTCAATTGGTGTTCTCCACTCATTTCAAACCCACATACATACAACTACAGTAACTAAACACATTTAGTTTCTTTATTATATTCACTACAATTTAACATTTTAAATGCTTTACTCAAACAAGTGTTCATTTTCCCTAAGATAATCTACTAATTCCTTTATGGGTGCCATTATAGTTTGTTCATAGCCAGGTTGTTGCTTTATGACCCTCTCATATAATTCACTGCGATCCACATTAAGATAATAGTCAAATTTCTCAGGTTCGTTAGCGCGCAAACGATTAGAGAGGCTGACTGACATTTTGGTCAGGGGTTCGGTCAGAGCCCAAATTACTAAAGCAGCCAGACGATTCCTTTGACAATCCTGTAGGAAATTCTCTTTGCTTATGATATTTTCCCCCAGTTTAAGTCGTTCAATCTGCGACTGTAGAGAATTGTAATAGTGCAGTACACACTCCTCATATATCTCACTTCTGACACTAGCTGGAGCTACTATATAGAGTAGAAATAAGACATCAAGTGTGGGTGAACAATAGTTGGTTAGCTGAAAGTCCACTATACAGCAGCAAGTGGGCAAGGTTGCTTCTTTGGAGGGAAAACCAAAGAATATATTACGATCCCAAGTATCGCGATGACACAGCACATTACGTATGTTCCTTGAGGGTTTAACTAGATCTTCCGATTTCGTCAATAAGTCGTACAGTTTTTCTTCAATAAAACGTTGAGCCTCAGGTGTTTGATAGTCCGCATGTCTTTTAGCCAGATAAATAATACTCTATTTGACAAAATGGAATGTAAGTTTTAAGTACTACAAAAATTAAATCAACTCACCTTTAAACCACTTATATACCAGGTATTCTCTGAACTTAAGTGAAGTTCTATGAGCGCCTTTCCATAACGTTCTTCTATATTAAATTGATCTGCTTGTTCCCAGGCCAAGCTGGCTGCATGCATTTCAGCCAAATGTTCCAATACCAATTTATAATGTTGCAGGGTATAACTTTCCGTAGATTTTAAATGACGATAGTTCTGATTAAGATCCTCCAGCACTATAACATCCTTACGACTATAGTAACATACTGGAAATAGTTTTTTGGTGGCTACAAATAGCAAATATCTAATTAAGCAAACATCTTATCTAAGTGAGAACTTTTCAGAACTTACCATATTTCTGTACTTGGGGTAATAACTCCCTATAAACGGCAGTTTCTTTCACAAATACTCCCTTCCTCTCACACTCAGCCTTTTGCGGTTCATTATGACGGGGTACACTTTTAACAAAATATACCAAATTGTGCTTGACCTTGTGTTCTATGGTCTCCACTTCTATAAAAAATTTATAATATTCTCCCATATAGCCGATTAGCTCACTGGAACCCGCCTCCAGATGGTAATCTATGACAATCAGTTTTTCCTGAAGTGTCTTTTGTGCTATAAGAAGACATTCCTCTGCGCTTAATAGTTCCATTTTAAGCGTTTGAATAACCACACACGATTAAATGCGAGTACAAAGATTTTACTTTTAAGAAGACAAAAATTAGAAGACCTTTTTTTTGTTTTGTTAAAATTTACAACTTTATCTCTTTGCGGAGAATATGTTATCACTAACGACTTTTATTTTAATGAAGCTATCCCAACATTTGCAAACACAATTATGTTGTCAAGCAGCGTTATCTTTGAGGGAAGCGATAAGGTAATCTGGCACTTGATATATTTGCAATTTCTTATAATACCCGGGGAGGGATAATGCAAAGAAGAAAGCATCTCATGTCCCAAACAAAAATAAATACGTATTTTGTTTGTGAACGTGGTTAGCTGAGTCGATCTGTTTTTGTCTGTCATGCGAACTAAATTAACTCTTTTAGACAATGCCAAGCATTTGAATAGAAACATTTCTTTTTCCTATAATCATTCTTTTAGTAGGTTTGCAGTCTTTTTATTAACCTTCTATCTTTCAACGATCCGAATCATTCTATTTGGTTGCATTATAAGTGGACAGCGGATTTTGCATATTTTCAAACCGATTTTAATCCAAGTAGACTTGGGCAAATGTGTTTTTAACAATTTTTTGTCAACTTCTTTACTGCTTTTTTTGTGTTTTGTTGACGCTACAGCTTATACAATTATAATTTAAGTCATTTTGAAAATAATTCGAGTTTTTGGCATTATAAAGGGTGATTTTTTAGCTATTATCTTTTTGGCAACACTGGTTTAAACAGCTCACGCACGTTTTGTGTTTTGTTTCACTGTCAAACATCTTCAGTTTGGTCTATAATTTAACCATGAATCGTCTTACAAACGAACAACGCTTGCAAATTATTGAATTTTATTATCAAAATGCGTGCTCTGTTAAGAAACTTCATCGCGCGCTTCTTCCATTTTATGGTCAGTTTAATCGACCCACTGAAGCGGCTATTCGGGCTATTGTGACTAAATTTCGCACCAAATTTACATTGTTGGACATTAAACCACCAACACGCTTACGTAGAGTGCGAACTGAAGAAAATATCGCAGCTGTATCGGCCAGTGTTAATGATGACCATCAATTATCGATTCGTCGCCGTTCGCAGCAATTGGGCCTCTGTTACTCAACAACGTGGAAAATTTTGCGGAAGGATTTAGGTGTGAAGCCTTTCAAAATACAGCTGGTGTAAGAATTAAAGCCGAACGACCTACCGCAACGTAGAATTTTTGGTGAATGGGCTCTTGGAAAGTTGGCCGAAGATCCACTTTTTTACCGAAAAATTGTGTTCAGCGACGAAGCTCATTTTTGGCTCAATGGGTACGTAAATAAGCAGAATTGTCGATTTTGGAGTGAATAACAGCCAGAAGCATTGCAAGAGCTACCAATGCATCCAGAAAAAGTCACAGTTTGGTGCGGTTTATGGGCTGGTGGCATCATTGGACCGTACTTCTTCAAAGATGATGCGAATCGTAACGTAACTTAGTATGGTGAGCGCTACCGTGAGATGATATCCAACTTTTTTTGCCCAAAATGCAAGAGCTTGACTTGCATGACATGTGGTTTCAGCAAGACGGTGCCACATGCCACACAGCACGCGCAACAATGGACATATTGAGGGGCGAGTTCGGTGATCATTTTATTTCACGTTCGGGACCGGTCAATTGGCCGCCTAGATCGTGCGATTTAACGCCTTTGGACTATTTTTTATGGGGCTATGTTAAAGCTCATGTCTATACAGACAAGCCCGCTTCAATTGACGCATTGGAAGACAACATTGAAGCATTTATTCGTGAGATACCGGCCAAAATGTTGGAAAGAGTATGCCAAAATTGGACTAAGCGGATGGACCATTTGAGGCGCAGTCACGGTCAACATTTGCATGAAATAATCTTCAAACATTAAATTATATGGACCGTACTATCGATTCAAATAAAGATTTCATGCATTTTTCTGAATTTTATGTTTTTATACCCTTGCAGAGGGTATTATAAAATTGTCCGGATGTTTGTAACGCATAGAAGGAAGCATCTCCGACCATATAAAGTATATATTCTTGATCAGCATGACGAGCTGAGTTGATTTAGCCCTGTCCGTCTGTCCGTCCGTCGGTCCATCTGTTTCTATTCTATCTCCTCCTTCAGTTTTTAAGCTATCCTCACCAAACTTTGCACGAAGTCTTTTGGTACAAATACGCTGCACATTTGTCGGAACCGGCCGGATCGGATGACTATAGCATATAGCTGCCATAGGAACGATCGGTTGAAAAACTAGTTTTAGAGAGAAAAATTTTTGTTTTTAATGGAAAGCTAAAGTTTAATGAAAACGTCCCTCCATTGGCATACACTTATTTTATTTCTCTTACACAATTCTACTAAGTTTGGTCGAAATCGGATGACTATAGCATATAGCTCCCTTAGGAACGACCGGTCGAAAAACTAGATCGAGTGATGAAAACTTTTTGGTTTCTAATGAAAACGTGCTTTTTATTGTCATACACTTATTTTATATATTTGGACACATTTCTACAAAGTTTTATCAAAATCGGTTGACTATAGCATATAGCTGCAGTATGAATGATCGGTCGTAAAAGAAGTTCTAGTGAGAAAAACTTTTTTGTTTTAAGTGAGATCGCCTCCAAATTTCGTAATTAACAGTGTATTATGCTTTTCCATGATTTCACCAAGTTTGGTCGATATTAGACATCTATATAGTATAGATCCCGTAGAAAAGTATGGTCCAAAAAGTAGTCTTGGTTAGAAAAACTTTTTTGTTTTCAATGGAAGCTGCAAGGGTATACAAAACTTCGGCCGAGCCGAAGTTAACTTTCCCCTATTTTTTTTTTTTTAAAACCTTCCTAAGCTTAAAAAGATGCCTTTTATTTTTCATACACTTTCAGCCTTAAAGTAGAGCTTAAATATCTTTTTCAAAGATTGTTAAACTAAGATTGAGTTGAGATTAAAATATTGGGCTTAGTTTTTTCCTGCTTTGTACATTTTTAGTTACCGTTTCATCTCGGTTTCGAGACTATAATCTTGGCCTTAGATTGATTTTTTTTCTCAGATATAGGTTAAACCTAAAAACTATGTAAATTAGGACGGGTCTGTTTGTATGGGTGAGAAAAAAATTAACAAAGCGTATAGCAGAAAAGTAATCTACGTTAAATTCTAGGAATTTATCCCTTAGAAACCATAGGTCAAAAATCAATTCCAAGGTCCCGCCTAGCGAGGTCAAAATTAAATACATTATACAGTTCAACAAATATTGCGGCATGGCTGACGCTCGAATGAGTCCGAATCGTACAAAGATTAAAGTTACCTCTATGCATATACATTTTCAATCGCATCATTCCGTTCAAGATGGCTTTTTAATTAATTTCAAAAAGCGCCATTTTAGGCAACTTTTATAACTTTGAACTTTGAAATTTTCAAAGTTGAATTGTATTCAGCTTAAAAGCCTCTGTCGAACGGTACAAATTTTATTGCAGTGCAAGCCACCAATTGGTGCCAGACAACTGAGTAATGTACATAATTTAGACCTTTGCTTAGCGGGTGAAATTCTTGGTGAAATTTTCTTAGAATATATCGTAGATTATGTTTCTATTAAAAATTTGACCCCGCCCTAATGTAAATTCTAACATATTTGATATGTTATCCGTCGGCACAATGCCGGTCACAAATATCTCGCACACCAGTAATAACAAAAACGATGTATCGCGCAATGGAATGTTACAATGGCTTAATGGACTGACTGGTCCGCCATTTGTGCCGAATTTTTTAAGAAAGAAATAAAAAAAAAAAGAAAAATTAGACGTCTTAGAGCTCCGACTCTCGTTGCTCGACTGTTTTATAAAAATAGTTGTTTGGCAGTCATGCCTTTGCTCCTACACAAAGCCTACTATGATTGCTCTATTTTTATATAATTTACGGCTTCTAAATTCATGCTTCCGTAAAGAATTGACAGTGGTTTACACAATTTTTTACTGCCGACGTCCAAGACTACCACTTTGACTGCCGGTCGAACCATCTAAACTCTGGACCTGACCATTCTTTGCAGCGGTCCTGTGGGCTAACATCTCATTTCTTAAGTTTCTACTTGAGTTTTCGGCTACCAACTACTCCAGCAGCAATAGGAGGACGTATTTACGTAAAAAAAAAAAAAGTTATTTTAAAACATATTGATAATACAATTCCAAAGGGAAAATTTTCAAATTTTTAGATTTTTAATTAAAAAAAAAACTTTTGGTTAGACTTTAGCCAAATTTTGCAGAGAGGATATACCACATAATTGTCATGATCGGATAAGTCGTTTATGAGTTATTAACTCAAAATAGAACTGACTTTGGAATGCCCAACCCTGTCAAGGATTTTCGAAATCTGACTACTTTCCCCCGTTATTTTTATTTATTTGACCTGTTCTATACATTCATTTCTTAAAACAAAAAATAAAATATAAAAAATTAATTTATTAAAAAATAATTTTTGTATGTATTTTTAAACCGTAATTCCCGGTGCTTCTAAATAGTACGCTACACATTTTAATCCATGGGAATAAAAATATCTTAGCTCTCACAGTTTGGCTTCATGGTCCAAATTCCGAAGTTTTAAAAAAGAAAAGCATACTTTTCGGCTGACTGGAAAATTGAAACTGGTTGAACGATGCAAATTAAAAAAAAACAAACGCACAAAAGCGCATACATCCAGTTATAGTACAATATTCAAAGAAAATTATTTGACATGTTACGAGTGATTAGCCAGTGGCACCCGTGGGCACTCTCAAATCAAAATTGCCATATTAAAAAAACCAAAAAAATTACTGATTTTTTTCATTTTTATGAATACGGAAACAATTGGAAACTTCATTATTTTTTTATTTAAATCTAGTTCGTAGCCGAAAATATATAATTAATTTCTAGAAGCTGTTTCTTTCCTAGTTTCGACTATTAATTTTCCATTTTTGGGGCAATTTCATTGAAAAATCAACTTTGAATTGCTGCCATTCAAAAACATGAAGTGAAAATGTTCAACATTTTGGCATAAAATAGCTATAAGTATTCTTAATCGTTTCCGACAATCGTTTTATCAAGTTTCCCAAACAAAAAAGTGGGACTTTTGGCCAAAATTTCGGCCTGATGGCCCAGTGTGCAACTGATTGACATTAATTCCTTTTTGTCTTAAGTTTCTAGTTAAGTTTTCGTCCACTACAATTCCAACGTCCCCGGCAGCAATAGGAGGGCGTTTGACGTACCACTTTCCTCATCCAGCTAGTGTAGGGGAATATTCCCTTACCCAACGATTCCAAAATTTGTCTTCAAAGCTTTTGGCTTTGAGTAAAAGCTATGTAAAACAGTGCTGAAGACTAGACTGCTGTATTTCAATATGGAGCACATGCTCTATATTTAAAAGGTGAGCAGCTAAACATATGTACATCGTTCCTTGCACACGTTTGTAAATAACAAATATAACTTTTTTACAGAGGACGTACTCCACGCTGTTTCTGTTCTATCCAAGATGAGATATTCTAAGTCAGCTCCAGTTGAGGCGTGGTTCGCATACGCTGAGGTTTCTGAACAAGTACTAAAGAAAGTTCTTGACCTGGGATGATCATGCCATCATAATTGGGGCAGCACCAAATCAGAAGAGCAGACTGTTATGTCAATAAGGTTCGCTTGATGCACTTCCTTACTGTGACTTCTGTATTTGAATAACATATGCGTTGAAATGTGAGTGACAATGTTTCCCATAATTATAAAATACATTTTGTAAGAATACAGAATAAAACAAATCAGTTTTTAATGTTTAAGTTTTAGTTTTAATGGCAGTTTGCTTATAACTGAATTGGGACTTCAAACTTAATAACAAAAGTGTTGAATTGAGAAAGCTAGTATCAAAATGATACCAAAAGTTTGACAGTCAAAATATCAAAATGATAATTCCTAGTATCGAATTGATACTAAAAAATTAATACAAAATAGTGTTAGTATCAATTTGACATTTTCGAATTATCATTTTAATACTTTCGAATATATCAACTTGATACTTGGAGTATTAAAGAGAAATTGATACTCAATAGTTTCAAACTGATGACTAAATAGTGTCATTCTGATGACTACTTTTTTTTTGGTGTATTCAATGGGAACGCCTCCAAACTTCGTATTTCTTAGTTTGACATGCTTTCCCATGTTTGGTCGAAATCGGACATCTATATAGTATAGCTGTCATAAAAAGTACAGTCTAATTGGCATTTATTTTTTGGCACGCTTTCACACAATTCTTCACATAAATATATAAAGTTTTGTCAAAATCGGATGACTATAGCATATACATAGCTGCAGTGCGAATAATCGGTCGAAAAAAGAGTTCTTGTAAGAAAAAATTGTTTTGTTTTAAATGGAATCGCCTGCAAATTTCGTACTTGTTAGTTTGTTATGCTTTTTAATGATTCCACTAAGTTTGTTTAGTATAGCTCCCTTAGAAAAGTAAGGTCTTAGAAATACTTTTTTGTTTTCAATGGTGGCTGCAAGGGCATACAAAACTTCGGCCGAGCCGAAGTTAACTTCCCCTATTTATAATTACTCGTAGAGTAAAATGGGTTTACTAAAGTCGTGCAAATGTATGTAACAGGCAGAAGGACGCATCTCCGACCCCATAAAGTATATATATTCTTGATCAGCATCAACAGCCGTTTTACTCAAGAGGGCAAGTCCAAACGCACTATTTAAAGTATTTTGCAAGGCTTCTAAATTTTGCAAGCTTCTAAAACTGTGCAATTATTTTAATCGCGGGCCGATAAACAAGTGCAGCAGCAGGCCAAAGATTTGCAGAAACTCCGGAGTGGGCGAGCAATCGACACCAGCAATTTGCTATACACATCGCATAGCAAAGAGCTGCTGAGACAGCAGTGGGAACAGAAGCTCGGAGACAGGCTGATGCTGATAGGGCGGCCCAGAGGCAATAAATAGTTACTTAGGAAGACAGAAAGGCCCAAAAAATATGGAAAAAGTACTCAAATAGCAAAAAATATTTGAGTTTTAATTATCATGAAGACGGGGTAATAGATGGATGGTATAAGTCAAACGGTCCAGAAAATCGCGAAATTTGCAAAATTCCCATATATGAGTTTTGATTATAAAGAAGATTTATATGATGAAAACTATTGTCGCGTAAAGAGGAGGAGTATATGCACTCAGAAAAAATTCCCCTGAATTTAAGAAAACCCTATTTTAAAATTTCCGGTATTTAGAAAAATTTTCTAATAAACAAAAAGTTTTCGAAAAAAGAAAAATAAAAAAAATTTAGAAAAAACTTTTTAAAAACAAGAAAAGCCAGATTTTTGAAGTTAGGGCCATTTCTAAAATCTTTCTTAAAAATAGCAAAATTAACTTAATTTAGAAAATAGTAGCCCAAAGAGAAAAAAAAAAAACAGGAAAAAAAAAAGGAAGAAGAGAAAAACTTAGATTCAGAAATTGCACAGTGCAAAAAATAAAGCCAAGACGCAAACGGAAAAGAAGTAAGCGCGCGGCGACAAAGTTTTTAACCAGTCAGCCATTATTTATTTAATAAAAATTAACAAACACTGGGGTGTTGTTGAACAAGACTGAGCTGGACGGTGGTGGAGAGGAAGGATGACACAGGAATGAACTGGAGATGGTAAGGTTTGCTTTATTTTGCAATAAGCTCAGATAATTTTTAAGAAGTCACCCCTGTGGTACGGCTTGTAAAGATCAAACGTTATAATGAGTTTAGATTCTATTGAAGATTTGCTAAATTGCAAATTTAACAGAAGTTCGCTTTTTCGTTTTGAGTTATACTTGATAAATGCTACGACCCATGGCACTCCAGGTAACTTCTAGTTATTCACAGCAAAAACAGCAAAGTAGGCCAGACACTTGAAAGTAATCAACAATATCTATTGCATACTTAGGGTGAAGACTGAATATCTTTGCTTAACAAAATCTTACAAATGCTTGAGATTATTTGTTTTGAAGCTACGAAAAAGTATATTACTATTAACTTGCAATTTTTACTGGCTCGAGGTCTTGTTATGCTATTGGCATAACTTTAAACAGAGGCACACACCACAACAAAAGAGGCTTCAGGTTCATCAGCGATCTTGAGCCTGAAATATCTATCCAAAGAGCAGCCTCTCCATGCCAGCGACGGGAAAACTGTTTGGGAGTTCCAAAGCCAGTTGCGCGCGAAACATCAAAAAGGCAGCCTAAGACAGCTAAGATTAAATATATTACTATTATTTCATGGTAAGTCCAAAACAAGGTCCTGGTTCCCCACAAATCACGCCTAATAATGGACAAATTGCCACTGTTAGCTTATTTACTAGGGTTAATAGAGAATTTTGTCTATTTTCTTTATTAAAGAATACATCCCATAATTGAATTTCACCTTTTTATTCAGAGATAAGCTAACTATATAATTAGATTTAAATAAACTAACTAGAAATTTCAGGCATTTAAGCAGCATTTAGCAAATACATTTTTGAATGGCTTTCCACTTCAAACTGGCCACTTAATCAGTCCAACAATCCTCATCACCATCATCTTCCTTGTAGTCGCGCACATTGAAGTCCTCGTGAAACAGGTCCTCGCCCTCATCATCCGAGGACTCTGACTGTCATCTATGGCCATTGATGCGTTGAGGAAGGCTAACCACACCGACACCCACCAAACTCTTGGGCGGCCTGGGTATTCGTATGCTAGTTGAGGGTGCATTATCCGCACCCATTGCTGTGTTCTTACCCGAAACACTGGGTATGAGATGGGCATTCAACATGGTTGTGTGAACGAAGCAATTGCAACAATATTTATCACAACGTATCAATAGAATTAGACCAGCCAACAACCATAAGGTCAATCCGAGCCAGGATAGGGTTGCACAGGAGGAGAAGAAGACTACGCACAACAGAAGACTCATGCCGCAGATCACGGGACTGACACTAATGACACTTCCCGTGTATTTGGGTATGAAACCCATCATAATGCTTGCAATGAAGACTCCGATGGCGCCAGTTAGAGTGGCCGGTGCCCAGTGCATTAGTAGACCGGCCACACACAGTGCTATGCCCAAAGCAATCACCACAATGGCAAAGATGGTAACACGCCAAGAGGTAATAGTGGGCACACGTACGCTACGCTCTAGGGGACCAGCAGTGGTGACCTTTAAAGAAGTAAAAGTGCTGATTTAGGTTCAGTCAATATTGTATGATGACGGTTTTACCTTTATCTTTTGACGATACTCATCAACTATAGCATCAATATCTGTAGACGTATCCGAATCGCTTTTGTCAAATTTTTCGGGATACTCAAAGTCTGATGGCTAAAAGTGAACAGAAAATATAATTAAAACGAAAATTCCAGAATAAATTTTAGCTCACCGGTGGTTCACCATCAGACAATATGGTCGACTCCACATCCCTGCTCTCACGCTGTGGACAGGGCGATGTGGGTTCACCCAACAGCAGCCATTCCTTCTCCAACTCTTGCTTATTTCTGGGCTTACTCTTGGGTTTCTTCATTCCACTGTGCTTGGGCAGGCTTATGTTCCAAAGACTACGCTTGAGACGACTTGAACTAGATGTGTTGGCGCTACTGGTGCTACAGCTTTTGGCTATGGGTGCAGTGGACAGTCGACTGTAGGACAACGAAGACTCACTGCCACTGCTGGGCTGCATAAATTTGGGTCTGTACGGAATGTACAGCAAATAGAAGGCACGCAAGAATACGGATGCCATGTGACTGGCAGCCAGCGTATAGCTAAGATGCTGTAAAGGACAGGCAAAAGCCAACATGGCACACAAGCTGCCGGCAATAAAAACAGCCAGCACGGGATTACCACTTTCCGAGCTCTCGTAACTGATCTGTTTGGATAGTATACGCCACTCAGAGGTGGCCAAGCGCACCACTATGCCATAGAGCTCGGGGAATAGCTCCAAAAAAGCCGCCGAGCTGGTCAATAGCAACATGCACGCCGAGGCTGGTATTAGTTTGTGAAAACCACTTTCATCTAAGATGTTAAATAAAGGTACAGCCACATATTCATCATGGGTTCTGGAAGATAAAAAGGTTAAATGTGTTGTGTATTGAATTGGATGGTGAAAAATACTTACTTAAAATGCACCACAGTGGAAAGACAAATGGCAGTCAGCACTAAAGAAATGCAGACCAAAGCTGTGGTCAAACTAGCGGTGAAACGTCGACCACTTCGGTGATGTGGAGGCCACTCACTGGGATAGGCATAGGTGAGCAAAGCTGAGGCCAGAAATAGCTACAGGGGTAAAAAAGAGGCAGAGTTTTGTTTCAATTATAGGGGGCTAGAGAATGTAGGCTTACAGCCAAGCCTGTTATTTTGCTTAAAAAGTAATAAAATGCCTTAAAAAGAAACTAAGCAAACTCTAAGGATACACTAGAATAAGGAATTAGTAGATACTAAAAACCAATTGCCGTTTCATTCTCGATTTCTTGTTGGAAAAAGATGGTTGGGACTTGGCACTTAACCCTGTTTCCTTGACTGTTGTGTTTTCATACACATACATTTACACTCATACAAACACACTTCTTAAATTTTATTCGATGTTTTTTGTCCGATCCTATTGATCTTTTCAGAATAGATAGATATTTTGAGGGTCTAACTTAAAAATTTGTGGTAAAAACCTTCTAAGAGGTTTGATACGGTAAGCTAATAATAAGATTTAAAAGTAATAAACTAGACACATATTCAGTTCCATAGATAAAGTTGCCTACACAGAAAATTATACGAGATATTCGGTCTAAAAACAAGTCAGATTTTCACAGACTAAGTAGAAAGGGAGTACGAATTTTCCGATCCCAGGATTCTTGTCTTAATCCCGTCTTAGCTCGGGTGAGCTAAACTCTATATTCTAAACACGTGTTAGTCCCAAAATAAGCTTCCTACAAAGAACACTTGCAACTTTTAACTCAAGGTCATATTGAATGTTTGCAAAAATCTTTAAAAACAGGGCAGACTACAACATAGACAAGGGGACGATGAAGTTCTTCCCAGACATGGCCATACTATTCTTGGTCCCTACTTTTAACACTTCTCTGAGGCTAAGAAGCGTCCCTTCGTTCTGGAATAAGGCCAGAACCATACTCATCTACAAGCTGATGAGACTCCTATTCAACCTTGAAAATATCTTCAAGCGTTGTATATTTTAAAGAATGCACGATGTACAATCTGTTTGTAAAGCCATACCCAAACTTCAGATTGGCTTTCGACTTAAGTACATCAAGCAATCTACAACATCCCTGAAGGGTACAACAGAAAAGAGCATTTGGTGGCAGCATACCTAGCCATCTAGCAGTCTTTCAATTGGGTGTGGCACGAAGTTCCGCTCTCAAAGATTTAGGACTATTTCCAGCATCAACCATACATTCTACTCAAAAGTTTCCTTACGAGCAGAACCTTTGAGCTGTCACAGAATGGAGCGACCTCTAAGTCGCTTTACTCCCTATTCGCGCACGATAAGCAAAAAATCAGAACTACTCCGGTTGAAAGCCCTCTACTCAACCACAGATACTATCCAAGAGTACCTGGTTCAGGTTCAAAAACTGTGGTGGCATATGGCACAAAGCAATTAATACGTAAACCTGCCTGGACAAAAAAAAAACCAACGGAGCTGAAAATCGTCCAAAGGATATGAAAAATGGTCATCCTTTGGACGACCTCTTGGTTCCTCAGGGACGAACCGGTTCGGTTTAGAACCGGTTTAGAACCGGCTTGCATCCCTGCTATAAAGTATGTATGGGGCAGCCCAAGTAAAAAAATACTTTTTGAGCACTATATCTCCGATTCGGATAAAATTCAGTGGATAAAGACCTTATGCTTAGAAAAGCTTGCAAAAAAATTGTGAGCTTGATCGGAACTTTCTTTGTAGGTTTTATATGCTGTTAATGGTGAAAATCAGGTTTTTTTCAAAGTCAAAAATTTTGAAAAGCGGTATAAGCTAGAAACATGTTTTTTTTAATATTTGGAACTTAAATCTTTTGGAAAAAAAATTTTTTGAAAAAAATATTCTAGAATCTTTAAAGAATTTTTTAAAAATCTAGGTTTTTTTTAAACTTGGTCTAGCCAAAAATACCATTCTTCAAAAATTTTTCAAAAATATACGTTAAAGCTGCATCTCTCCCAAAAATTTTGAGGGGTGAAACAAGTTGATCGGGCAATAAATACCGGAGTTATAGCCATTTTTGAAAGGAAAAATGTAAAACTTTCTATTTAAAATAGACGGACATGACTAAATCAACTTGCCCGAAGTCTTTTTGTTACATATACGCTGCGAATTTGTCGGAACCGTACGGATCGGATGACTATAGCATGTTACTGTCATAGGAACGTTCGGTTTTGGGGTCGTATTTCCGGATACATAAGCGAATTCTGTTGGTCAGTTCTTTGATATTTTTGGGCCTTCCAGTTGTTTTTGTAAGCTGCTGCCCTCAGACTTCCAAAAAAAATCTTCAATTGGTATTGGCAAAAAGGCGATATTGGTTGCACATCCACCGAAATTGAGATTTGACAGTTTGTATTTGGTCAGGTGTGTAACTTGGTGCTCTTTGCTTAAGTCTGGCAACAATATTATTCTTTTTCAGCTTTTATCTGATGTGTTTTGGGCTGCAAGTAAATTTTCTGGCTGCATCTCCTTGACTTATGTTGTCTTTGTTGTTAAAAAGTTGGGTTAGCTTACAGCTTCCAACCACTTCCACTGACAGCTTTCAACCACTTCCACTTCCAACTTCTATTATTATTATTTTTCGTTGTAGAGTACCATAAATAGTGTGTTTGGACTTGCCCTCTTGGATAAAATGGTTTACTGTAAATCCTTTACCTTTGTCAGCGTGCATTTCGTAGAATTTTACGACACGATCACGAAGACGCTCTTGCTCGGACGTCATGATGGCGACTACTTGTCAAAATTTTTGTCAGGGGAGCATGAAGACGTGTTGACAGGAGAACAAAGAGAAAGAAATGGCATCCCGAAAGCTTTAACGTAAAGCTCAGCTAAGGGCGCGCTCTCTCAAAGTTTTTGCAGATTTTTAGTTGTCACCCGTTGGTATAGCTGTCATAGAAAAGTAGAGTCTGTAGTAGTAGAGTTTTAAATGGAAATCTCCCAAAACTTGTCATTTATTTATTTGAAATGCTTTAACACATAAGTCTACAAGTATTTGTCAAAAATCGGATCGGGTAAAAAACTAGTTCTATTGAGAAAAACTTTTTTGTTTTCAATGGAAACGTACTTATCATTGGCTTATATTTTTTTTCATATACTTTTACACAAATTAACAAACGTTTTGTCTAAATCGGATAACTATAGCATTTAGCTGCAGTACGAATGATTGGTCGAAAATGAAGTTCTAGCGAGAAAATTTTTGTTTTAAATGGGATCGCCTCCAAATTTCGTAATTGTTAGTTTATTATACTTTTCCATGATTCCACTAAGTTTGGTCGAAATCGGACATCTATATAGTATAGCTCCCATAGAAAAGTAAGGCCCGAAAAGAAGTCTTAGTTAGAAAAACTTTTTGTTATTAATAGAGGCTGCAAGGGTGAGCAAAACTTCGGTCGAGGCGAAGTTATCTTTCCTCTATTTTTGGTCTTATGTTATGCGAGTTAAAGTGCTTTTTGAATTCGCTGAACCAACCACGTTTTCAATAATATAAGTACCTTTCTTGTCTTCTTTGGAATTCAGTGATTCAAATAACCCACTCAGAGGCGAATACAGACTCATTTCCTTCATTGCACCAGCGTTTTCCTCAACCAAAATACTTAGAAAAAATATATATGTGCCAATTCCTACAAGACAAAAAACTCTTGTCATAATCAAAAGCTCATATCCTGTGGCTTCAGACCATCCGCCCAATTGTCGCTTGTCACGAACAAACAAAAATCGATAAAACAAAAGAAAGTCCCTCAGAGTGCACTGACCTAATAACCAAAGAAACAAACTTACACTGCTAATGCCTTCGGGCTGAAAGTAGTTCTCCTCCGTCCAGGCTAACAAATCGCCACGCCACCAACTCACTGCGCTCAGTATGGCATTCAAACCAAACATGCCCAGTGTCATGATGAGGCTAAAGGCTTTTGAGTGCTGCAAAGAAATGTTCAGATGTCAATTTCATTAAAACGCAACGCACTTACTTACCTCTAGGCCCAGCATAAACATTCCAGTAACCAGAAAAACAACGGCCACTCCAAGCACATCCGGCCACGGCTCGTTGGCTGGTGAATTGCGGCCTAAAAGAATAAGAATAACAAGAAAGTCACAATGAAGCTGGTGAATTGCGGCCTAAAAGTAGGCAACATTTTTCATAATTTATTTTCACATCTGTCACAGTCGCTGCCAAACTATTAGTCACACTTACCCAATATTAAGATTCTGGCTAAACCACCCGTCATGGCATCTAGACAGGCACTTAGGGTCCTTGCCAAAGCGGCACATGCACACATGATCGCCAAGGCATCCATCCAAATGCCCAAAAATAGGCAACCAAAATCAAATTTATTTGTTGCTCTCACATAAGGCATTTGCAGGCTACGCAGGCTACTCTTACAGCGGGCTGCAAAAAGATATTTAAATTGTATCCATCTTGTTATTATATATCGTGTGTTCCCATACCTGCCATGATTCCATAGACGGTGGCCAACAATGTGGCAAACAACAAACTGGGTGCAGAGGCCTCATTGTAGACAATCAAATAAGCAATTACTGAGGTGCCCAAGGCCAGACGAGCGCCGCTGCCACTACACAGCACGTCCAGCAAGCTGTCCAAACGAAATTTAATTTAAAAGGATAAAGCAAATATAATTAGATTTATACAATTGGCACAGTGATACAAAATTTATTATGAAGCAGACTGCACTTTCACCGGGGATTAACAATTATTCGGTTTTTAGTGAAAAATCATTCCAATTCCGATTTACTTTTGGAAACAGATCTTTATACAAACTTTCTTAAACACCCAAATTTATAAGGAATTGGTCTGTAAGAAACGCGTTTCTAGAATCTCAAGACTTTCTTGAAGTGTAATTTCTACTAATCTTATTTCAGAAGTTTCTCTTATTTTAAAATTTGATTCATTTTCCTCAGCACTTCAAGCACTGTATGTGGTTTGACCGTTCTAGTTACACTTTGTGGTTTTATCACCTTAACACGAACATGACTTTTGTGGTTAAAGGACACACACACACACACACACACACTTCACTCTCATCCAAACTCACAGCCTCAACCAGAGGCACACAGGAAAAAATATTGTTTCAGGCACTTTTGGCGCCAAGCTGACGTTCACAGAGATTGTCACATAGCGAGGAGGGGGACACTTTTTGCTGGGTTACTGTCCATGACTCATTTAGCATTTCGCTCGGTTTCGTTTCGCTTCTTATTGGCCTGCTGTCCTGGGTAGTTGTATCTAATTTCGCCTTTGAATTAAAAAGCTCCCCCGGGACTTTCTAGACAGCTCCTTTTGCCAATTTGCTGTTAATTGTAATTATTAGCTTTCATGCATATTTTAGACGCTCGATTATCCTAATTACATGCCGAAGGGCTAAATGTATTGTACACTTTTTGGTAATTACAGAGAAAGACTAATTGGGTTGGTGGGTATGCTGTCTTTTTCAGTTTCTATTGATTCTATTTTAAGTGACAGCTACGTAAAAGTAGTGCAAAACAGAAATGTGTATGCACAAGTAAATAAATAAATAAATAATGTTTGCTTATAAAACACACTACATGCCACTTGGGCAACTGAGCAATTGCCTTGCCATGCGATTTTGTTTCTCTCTGTGAATGTGTAGACATTCAAGTGGCTCGAGAGTGCTGTGCGTTAAGAGGGTGGTAAAGTAGGTCCCATACTCTATGGACATATGTTGTGTTTACTGCTTAAAAAAAAAAATAAAACAAATTTAACCCAAAATTTTTATTATTTTTTTATACCAAAACCATCACAAAAGCTCGATCCCAAAATATTACAAAAGATGAATGCTGAGCTGTCTAATTGCAAGGAAGAAGTGGCATGTTGAATTCACATCGGGAATGAAAAAAGGAGGACCCAGGAAGAGAGGATGAATAGCTATTTGCCCATTTTGGAGAACTTCTTCTCGGTCAGGAATCTAACCTTATCAGCCAACAAATCATCCGCCACACTTCTGACCACGTGGACCAAGGAGGTCAAACAAATACTCGGTATCCATATGAATGGCCAGAGTATTCCCACCCTCAACAACCCCAAAATCCTGGGGGTTACGTTTGACTCACTCTACGTCTTCGCCAAACACGAGAGCTGGCCAGAAACGCAAGGAGCAGAAATAAAGTCCTCAAAGCAATAGCAGGAAGTTGCTGGGGAAAGGACAAGGAAACCATTGTGACCTCCTACAAGGCGATTGACAGATCACTAATCAGCTACGCGGCTCCGATATGGTCGCCCTCTATAAGCGACACGCAATGGAGGAACCTGCAAACGGTGCAAAATGCAGCCCTCCGAGTGGTCCCGTCGCCACATGATGTCGGATCCCGACCATCTGCTCCAAGAAACAGAGATCTTGCCGGTCAGGCAGCACAATGATCTACTTACTCAACAGCTCGCACAAAGGTACCTATGTGCAGGAGAGACAGGCCTGTTCGCTTCGACCTTAGAACGGCCTTTACCGCAATTGAGGATCTTATAGCTACAAACGTGATGACACAAAGCGACTCCATTGAAGCCAGAAACATCGCCCACACCAACATGGTTCAAAACACCATCAAGGCTCTGCACGAAAATGTTATTCTCGGAGGCAGACCACCGCCCATTGACAAAAGCCAGACAACCCTCCCACGAACCACAGGATCCACACTTGCACAACTCCGATCAGGGAAGAGTAGGCAACTCAACAGTTACCTGACCAGGATTAATCCTGAAGTCACGGACACATGCCCAAAATGTGGCCTAGGGCCACACGACACTCTTCACCTGTTTAACTGCCCTATGGACTCCACCACTCTCACACCCATTACACTATGGACCCATCCTATCGAGGCATCCAGAGTTCATAACCTCAACATCCTCTTATTTTAACCCTCTTTCTTCTTTCTTTTCATACTACGTACTGAGGCATAATTACGGTGTTGCTTTTGGCATGCTGGTCCATTATCGTCATGCAGAATCCAGTGTTTCACTTTTCGACAATTCCGATCGTTTTGGGAACCGTATTGCTTCCCGCAAACGTTGCATAACTGCCAGATATTATTCACTCCTTATGCACTTTACGACCTCTTGGCGAAACTCATGATGACCCCAGGCCATGGTAATCAAAAAAACAGTGAAAGCCAGACCTTTATATTTGATAGAACTTGACGTACTTTTTCGGTCTTGGCTCATCCGGCTGCTTTCATTGGGATGATTGGGCCTTGGTTTTGATGTCACAACCATAACCTACGCTTCAGTCACCAGCTACGACCCGTTGGAGCAAACCCGTATCATCGGTGACGTCATTCACCAACTCCTGAGCGATACTAATGCGACGTTGCTTTTGCTCGAAAATTTAACAATTTCGGAACAAACTTTGTTGCCACAAGTTTCATGCCCAAAACATTCGAGAAAATTAGATGGCATGGGCTTGATTGATGTCAACATCTTCTACAACTTCCTAAATCGTGATTCGACGATTTTCCATAACAATTTGTTTCACTGTTTCCCGATGTTTCTCTGCTTTTGCGACCACGTCAGCATAAATTCCATTTCGGTTTCGGTTTCGGATTGATTCGGCTTGATTGGTTTACCGATTAAAAATAGCGGTCGATACACTGTGTGATAAAGATATATATGGATTTGATCAAACAAATCTAGTTCACTGTTTACACACCATCAAATTATCATGATAACTGCTCTTTGAAGTATGCTATAAAAAAACTTCCCAGCAAGCAACTTTTATGAGCATTCTCCGTCATAATGTGCATTAAAAGAGACCGGAATGAGCGATTTTCTATCAAGAACGTCGCAATTTAACTATGTGGAAGATTTCTTAGTCTAATCTGACTCTTTTCTGACACAGATAAAAGTGCTTTCACCCTCACAATGAAGCATATAAAAACATCATAAAAAATAGGGGAAAGTTAACTGCTCGGCCGAATAGTTTTTCTAACTAAGACTACTTTTTAGACCTTACTTTTCTATGGGATCTTTACTATTGTAGAATTGTGTAAAAGTATATAAAACAAGTGTATGTCAATGATAAGGACGTTTTCATTAAAAACAAAAAAGTTTTCTCACTAGAACTAGTTTTTCGACCGATCGTTTCTATGGCAGCTATATGCTATAGTCATCCGATTTTGACCAAACTTAGTGAAATCATGGGAAAGGTATTAAACTAAAAACTAAATTCGACAAATTTTTTCACTAAGACTAGTTTTCATTTATAACAAGAATAAGTTGTTCTCCGGTGTTCCTTTTCGGAAAACAAAAAAAAATTTTCGAATACCAGCCTACTTCAACTCCAAAAATGCTCAGTCATAAGTGCTTCTTATGAGCCCGTGCTTAGAGAGCACTGAATGTGCTCGAAAACTTTCAAATTTATGTGTTTACTCCAAAAAACGCTCTTTAACTCGCCTCTTTTCAGACACATTATTTGGAGCTATCTGAACTTTGCTTGCTGGGTTATTTTCCTTTCAACCCAAAAAGCAAAGTTCGGTGCGCTCCACCGAGAATATGCAGTGCTCTCTAAGAACGGGCTCATAAGAAGCACTTATGTCTTAGCATTTTCGGAGTTTAAGTAGGCAGGTTATCGAAAATTTTGGTCTAATTGGATGTTTTGCTTTCCAAATGCCGGGGGAAGTAACTTCTAAGTGTCTTTTTATGAGGTTTTTAAATGCTTCATTGGGAGTGTGAAAGCACTTCATAAAAAGAGTCAGATTAGACTTAGAATTTTATTAATACCTCCTTTTAAAAAAAAAAAAATTCTTAAAAAAAAATATTTTTTGCAACGTTATAAAAATAAACGTTCTGAGAAAAGTGTTAAAAAAGTATCAGAAAACGCAAAAATTGCTTGCTGGGTTTTGAAATGTCTGATTACATTCGAGTCATAAATGCGCTCCCTCTGTGAACATAAATGATACTTTGGTTGTGAGAAAATGCCGTGACTCGTTTAACCCGTTTATTTTGATCAGTTTTGACTCATTTTCGAGTCATATTTCCAATTATTTACAAGTCTAATTGGGTTGAGCATATGACTGAGTCATTTTCTTTTCGATCATCAAAAAGGCTAGCAAAAGGATCATCAAATACCAGGTGGGGTTATTGAAATAGATAAACATTAACGGAAATAAAGCTTGCATACCTTGAAGGGCATTTGTCATGAAAATTTTTTTTATGTGTGTCAGGGTAAAGGATTCATTCAAGTCCTTTGTACTTGCGAGCATTACCACAGCACAGTGACAACCATTACTCCTTCCTTTATCCGCATTTTTTACAAAATATTTACCCCTCAGCTAGACAGAGTCGTGGCGTAAAACTAGCAATGTCAACTTAAGCTACGATATTTAAATTTCCAGCTGACGACGATCAGATTTTATTTAAGTTTGTCCTACATTTACATATTGAGGAGCTCATCAAGCCAACCAAATATGTAGCATATACAATTCCTCTCAAGGCAAAAACTATTGCCAGTCAGTGCGACGCCGACACACAAAATAAGGGAAAACAGAAACGACCATAAAGACAACGACCGAGGAAAACCCACACAAACAAAACAATCAAAAATCAATTTATTGATTACACTACAAATATCAGAATGAGGATAAGTCATAATGCCGAGTATCAGGGAGATATCATCATAATGGGTTTTAGGGCTTACCTGGCACCACTCGACATTGTTTCAGCTTTTCGTATGCTTAGTTTTTTGTTTGGCGCTTTGCCAGACCTCAAATCTCAAATGTTTTCAGACACATCAAGCCTAAGCTAGCTCGATCATTTTGAGTTTGAGCACTTTTCACGAGATATTTTTGAGTATTGAGTATTTTTCCTTGATTGGAAACGATTGGATTTGCTTTGGCATTGGCCTTTAATAAGACACGCACTACACAATTATTTCGATTCTATTTTCTTGTGAAATAATTCAAAACATAGACGTAACGTTTAGTAAAATTGACCGCAACTGACTGAATGCTCATTTGAAGCTTTTCATGACTGCAGCCCATGAAAAGTGAAAGCTTTTCCGAGCACCAGCTGTGTTCTGAATTGGGAACTGTCCTGCGCATTGGGGATTGTTTACGTTTACAGTTGGTTGGTTGAGCTTTGGCTATATGATTCTTACACTTTGCCGTTTTGATGGGGTACTGAGGACTCTGGGGTGGGTGGGGAGTAATGGGTGCTGTGGGTCATCATTGTTGCTTTGATGTTTGTTAAGTGCCTGGCCAAGTGCAATCTTTTTGCATAGTTAATGAATGTCTTTTTTTTTTGTTTTTAGTTTGCTTGTGGAAGGTGTGTGGCGATTTGCTTAGTTAACATATTTACATGTTAATGAAGAGAAAAATAGGGGAATAATACTGATTTCTGTATATAATTTTATACAATTTGTTACTGTCCTTAACTACCTCTATTAAAGTAAGCAAGTCTTTTACTCAGCTGTTCCAAGAAATCCCGCGATTTTGTCATCAGTAGACTTCGCTACAGACTGCAGACTAAAGGATGACTTCCCTGGAATTTACATAAGACCTAAGAGCTAATAAATTATTCCAAGCTATTTTGCGATTTTTTTAAGTGAAGATAAATTGTTATATCTTCGCTTAAAAAGTCTATAAAACAGGGATGCAAACCGGTTCTGAACCGAACCGAACCGCTTATTCCAGCCGATGAACCGAACCGCAAACCAAACCGGCTTCCTTTCAGAAACGTTGAACCGAACCACAAAGAAAAACGGTTCGGTTCGGTTCAGTTCTCCGACGAGTTTTAAGACGTAAATCGCTTTCCTTTACCTTCTACACGGTAGATGCAGGATTTATATAACCTTTATGGATGACTTGACACAAATTTTAGAACATGTAACATATCTCTGCATTGCCCGCCGATCTCTTAATATATCTGTCATGAATCTGCTTTCTTTTCTTGAATTTTCGTCCAATCTTCATCTAAATTAAATCTTAGTGAGGAGAGTTTTTTCTCATACGATTAAAAGGGTGTGTAAGATGCATGGTACGTATTCTATTCTAGCCGATATTCTTTGTTTTCGAAAGGCGAATGCCTCTAGGAACTTATAGACGAGTCCTGCAAGTCCATTCTTCTTAGGATTTGAAAGATATTTAAATAGTCAAAGTAATTGTTAGCCGTCTTAAGGTTGAGGATTGATTTTAATTCTATAATCAATCTGAAATCAACAGCAATGATATGATCATATGGACACAAAGCAGATTTTCGATACTCAGACAGACACTGTTTCGTCCGGAACCAACCTGGACTCGTCAGTGAGATTTTAATCGCTTTCCACACCAACAACCATTAGCAATTACATATTTAAAGCCACTCTGAGCCAAATAAAGACTTGGGAATCATAAGTATTTTTCATGTTTACGTTCACATGCGTCTATTAACAGCTACAGCCAAATGCGAAATGCATTTGTTGTTTTGAATACAATTTTAAAGGGGTTTTCTTTGCTTTTTATAAATACCAAGGTATTTTTTTGTTGGTTTACAAAGTGTTTGTGTTCCGTTCCCTACGTTCCTAGATCCATGCTCGAATAAAAAGCTTCAAGAGAGCGCGAAAAGGCTTAGACTAAGGCCACCATTTAGAGCTACAACAACTAACGACCGAAAAGTTTTTGGCAGCCTTTCGTTTGTGTCGACGAGGTAAAACTTGTAGGAGCTTCCAGAACCAATCATGATTGGGCGACCAAGACCCAAAAACACTGCGTACAGCCACAGAGATTTGGCGGTTTATTCCCCCGGATCACATTGGGAGCCTTGGGAAGCCGAAGTGAAGAGTTTCAAAAACGCTTTTCTAGGTTTCACAAAAACAGAGGAGCTATCGACAATCCTCACTAAAATCGAAGCCTGCGTCCGGCCTATTTCTCCGTCAGCCCTAAGTCAGGACACTTCTGATCGGGTTACTCTCGAGCTGAACCAGAGATCAAGGACCCAGCCGCATCCATCCTTAGGTGGCAACATCTCAAGGCCCCGAACCAGCAGTCTGCTACGTGAGAGGAATACTTGAGAGAACCCAAGAGGAAAGGAATATCACATAGAGACAGAGGTTGGGGAGTATGTCAAGGAAGACAACCTCCTTCAGAAGGCGATTGGCTGAGTGCATAAACTATCCGGGTTCTGATGGTAAGGTCCGTGTGGTTGACCTGTATACTTTCGCGCCTTGTCAGTCAGGTAGTCCTATCGAAGGAACCCGAAATCCGATCTGTTAGTCCAACTAACCTCCCGGCTATAAACCAATTAAGTACCAAGAGAAACTCCTTATTCGATCCATTTTTTTGTGTTTCCATAGATCTCTCGCTAGTTCCAAGACGGCCCAAGCAGCAGAATGAGCGCGACGTACTATCCTACCACTGCCGAGTCTGCCGAGGCGTCCATCCACCGAGAGGATCCTGTACGGTTAGAGAAACCGTTCAGTTTTTTAGAACAATCATTTCAGTGACTGTGTTTGCAAGTATACGGGGTTAACGACCAAGTTTTGATTTTAGTCTAAGTGAATTGTTAGCGCTTTAAGGTCGAGGATTAGTTATAATTCAATAATCAATCAGAATTCAAATGGCTTATAAGAATTCAAAGTCAGAAATCATAATATTTCAAATAGTGCCCTATGAACCAAAAGAACCGCGGTTCAGTTAGCTCCAAAAACCATGTAATGAACCGAACCGGCGGTTCAGAAACTGCGTGAACCTCTGAACCGAACCAGTACTTATTTTCAAATGGTTTGCATCCCAGCTATAAAACCGTATATCTTCGCTTAAATAAATCGCATAATTGTTTGGGATAACTAATTTTAAAGCTAAGTAGTAGAACTAGATGATGATTCATGCTGAGCATATGAAAATAATCTAGATTCACCTCAATCTCTGCTATAAACTTCTGTTATAGCCTCGCAGTTTGAATGTAGCAAAGAAATATTAAACTAGGAAGAACTAAACAAGGAAAGCAAATTGGATTCTTGTTCTCTAAGCCCTCATTATTTTGATGACAACATCGATGTCGTCTTACCTACATCCAAAGTTTGGCTTCTAAAAACTTGCGAAAATTGGCATTTAAATGACAACGACCTTGAAGCTTGTGGATGCTGCGTAATGTGCACCCACAAGAGTGTGACTATTCAGTAATGAGTATTGAGTGCTAATATTAAACACAAACAAACAGCAGATAAGCATAACTGAATAAAAATCAAACCTTGTGCTAATCAAAGTTATAAACAAATCGGTGACAATGTTCTATTTCTAGTGTTTATGGCTGCATACTGGCTAATCCAGAATGAAACTAGTTTCCAAACCAAAACTAGACCTACACATTTATCTATGCGGCCAACAATCGCATAAAACAATACCATTGAGCAGAGTATGAGGTAACTTTGTTTCTTGGACTCGAACTCAAGCACTTTGTATCTATCAAATATGTGTGAGCTATTTACGTAGCATTTTAGAGGCTGCCCGCGGTCATTTAGCACTCATCCAACCAACGACTCCAGCTTACGACCTTCTGACCAACTTTAAAGTCATTTTTATTATTGTAATACATTCAGCTGGCAAGTTTTATGATTTGGAGACCCCGGCCTCTTCAGCTGTCTGGCCTTTTATTTATGATTTGCTTACTATTAAATTGAATTTAACAGTTTTGAGTAATTGCTAAGGTTATTTAAGTAGAGTTTGCAGCCGCCTATAAATAAATTTGGAAATATAAGAATAATTTTTCTGATTGACTTGTCTGTCAGTGTTTGTTTGCACAAGAAATCAACAAGTCAATGTTAATGATCGAACGAAAAGATACAAAAAAATATACAAAGTTACAGCCGATGGGGCATGTAAAATGTTGGTTCATACGCCCTTAGACCATTTATGTTAATTAAAAGATTTGTTCATTTAAATTCAAATTCAATGTCATGTCTGAAAACCGCTCTTGCGGAGACAAGTGTAGGCTTGAGGAATGTCAAAATTGATGGAAAATATTTTTGTAAATACCTTATATGTATTTAAGATGTAAAAATCACTCGCTCTATATTTAAGCATTAAACACTAGATATTGGAGTTTAGACCTTGGTGGGAAGACTTAAACGTCTAGGACGATTTTGTGCAAAGATCGATTATTTGAGCTTAAATTCCATTTTAAACTAGTTTTTTAGTATAGTTAGTTTAAGTACTAAACAGGAATGCAATCCGGTTATGAACCGAACCAAACCATAACCGAACCGCAGATTATAATTGAAAAACCAAACCGCAAACCGACCCGGCGTCCCACACGGGGCGAAATGGGCAATCTTGCGCGAAAAAAGTACAGATTTCAACTAAAGATTTCATTCAAACAAAATTTTCTTATCGATTACCGATACCTCACTAAGCAGCACCCATAACTAAACAGGCATGCAAACCGAACCGAAAATAACAAATCAAAACGACGAGTTTTAAGACGTACAAATTTTGGGAACAATAATCCTTTTCTAAAGATAAGACCGAATCGACGCCGGATGCCAACCATTCTAAAGCTTGTAATCCCGTACATCTCCTGCAATTTTCCACCTATCTCTTAATATACCAATCATCAATTAACATTGAGCGCGTTCACCAGTAGTTTCCAATAATCTAACATAAATCATCGTTCAAAAAAAAAAAAAAAAAATGAGGGAAAGTTAACTTCGGCTCGGAAATTTTTTTTTTATACTTTCCTCACTCGAAAAAGTTTTCAACCGATCGTTCCTTTGGGAGCTATATGCTATAGTCATCCGATTTCGACCAAACTTTGTAGAATTGTGTAAAAAAATATAAAATAAGTGTATGCCAATTAGAGACGTTTTCATTAAAAACAAAAAAAGTTTTTCTCACTAAAACTAGTATTTCGACCTATCGTTCCTATGGCAGCTATATGCTATAGTCATCCGATCCGGCCGGTTCCGACAAATGTAGCGCTATTTGTACCAAAAGACTTCCGTGCAAAGTTTGGTAAGGGTAGCTTTAAAACTGACGGAGGAGATCGCATAGAAACAGACAGATGACCGGACGGACGGACAGGGCTAAATCAACTCAGCTCGTCATGCTGATGAAGAATATATACTTTATGCCCCGACGACATCCCACCAGAAGGACACTCCCAGCTTCGCAATGTCTCCCTGCACCTGGTCACGCCATCTCCGCTTCGGTCGACCAGGCGCGGGATTGCCTCCCAACTCTATCGCATGCCGATTGTACACCCGCTTTGCTGGAGCGTTATCATCCATACGGGTAACATGTCCTATCCAGCGCAAACGCTGTTGTTTTATGCGCTTGACAAGGTCAGTGTCCCCATAGAGCTCATACAGTTCGCGATTCATTCGGATGCGAAATTCGCCGCCAACGTTTAGAGGTCCATAAATCCTCCGAAGAACTTTTCTCTCGAACACGCCAATTGCCGCCTCATCCTTTTTGTCATTGTCCATGCTTCTGCGCCGTATCAGACTGATGTAAGCGACTTGTATAGCGCAATTTTCGTTTTCCGAGAGAGGTCTCTGCTCTTGAACTCCTTACTGAGCCCGTAGTAACATCGGTTTGCAAGAGTAATTCTTCTTCGGATTTCCAGACTGGTGTTGTTGTCGCTGGTTATCGTCGTTCCGAGGTAGACAAATTCCTTAACAACCTTGAAGTTGTAGTCTCCCATTGCAACAGATTGTCCAAGCGTAGACTCACTGCGCGTTGATAGTAGGTACTTCGTCTTATCCTCATTTACCGCTTAGCCCATAAGTTTTGACTGCTTCTCTATCTCTGAAAACGCCTGTTTTACCGCAGATTCGTTTTTGCCGATTATATCAATATATCATCGGCATATGCAAGTAGCATGTTATCTCTGGTAAAGATGGTGCCCGTTCTGTTGGTATTTGGGCACTGGCGCAGTATGTACTCCATCAGCAGTTTAAAGAAGTCACACGATAAACCTCTTCTGGTATCGAAAGGCTCGGAGAGGTTTTTTCCTATCTTGACGGAGCTTTGTGTGCTTCTCAACGTCATCATGCAAAGTCGCTTTATTTTACTTTCGCTTACTTTGCTGGTATACCAAAAGTAGACAGGGTTTCAATGAACTTTGACCTTATCGGCGTGTCAAAGGCGGCTTTATAGTCAACAAAAAGGTGGTGGGTGTCGATCTTTCTCTCTTGGGTCTTCTCCAGGACTTGTCGCATATCTGGTACGTGGTGGATTTGCCAGGTCTAAAGCCATACTGATAAGGTTCAATCAGTTCACTTATTCTCGGCTTTAGACGTTCACATAGGATGCATGAGTTTGCGGCAGTTTGTTTTTCTAAATAAGACTACTTCTCGCTCCTTTCCTATGGGAGCTGTACTATACAGATGTCCGACTTCGACCAAACTTAGTGCAACCATGGAAAAACATAACAAACTGTGAATTACGAAATTTGGAGGCGATCCCAATTTAAACAAAAAAGTTTTTCTCACTAGAACTTCTTTTTAGACCGATCATTCATACTGCAGCTATATACTATAGTCATCCAATTTTGACAAAACTTTGTAGAATCGTGTAAAAGTATATAAAATAAATATATTCCAACGTAAGGGACTTTTCCACACCGGACAGACGGACGTACGGACGGACAGCTCTCAATCAACTCAGCTCGTCGTGCTGATCAAGAATATATATACTTTATGTGGTAGGAGATGCTTCCTTCAATGCGTTACAAACATCCGCACAATTTTATAATGCCCTCTGCAAGGGTATAATGAGCATGGAAATGTCTTTGTTTTTATACCCTTGCAGAGGGTATTATAAAATTGTCCGGATGTTTGTTACGCATAGAAGAAAGCATCTCCGACCACATAAAGTATATATTCTTGATCAGCATGACCCCTGTTTCTATGCTATCTCCTCCGTCAGTTTTAAAGCTATCCTCACCAAACTTTGCACGAAGTCTTTTGGTATAAATACGCTGCACATTTGTCGGAACCGGCCGGATCGGATGACTATAGCATATAGCTGTCATAGAAACGATCGTTCGAAAAACTAGTTTTAGTGAGAAAAACTTTTTTGTTTTCAATGGAAACGCCTTCAAACTTCGTATTTCTTAGTTTACTATGCTTTTCCATGATTCCACTAAATTTGGTCGAAGTCGGACATCTATATAGTATAGCTATCATAGAAAAGTAGAGTCTGAAAAGTAGTCTTAGTTACAAAAACTTTTTTGTTTTCAATTGAAATGTCTTCAAATTTGGCATGTATGTGTTTTATATTTTTACTAAGACCCTTTTTCAAACTATGACCAAATTTATTCGGAGACATAAGCTTCTAATATTTATGATTGCAGAGCTTAGGACAGCTATCATTATAAACCAAAAGTGATTTATTAAGAGGCACACACCACAACAAAGAAGGATAGACATTTCAGGCTCAAGATCGCTGATGAGTGTGGATTTGGCCCCACATGAAACGCGTCCGATCAACCTGAAGCCTCCTTCGTTGTGGTGTGTGCCTCTGTTTAAAGTTATGCCAATAGCCTAACAAGACCTTTAGCCAGTAAAAACTACAAGTTAACAGTAAAAAGGTCATTAAAACAGTCATAAAAGTGATTTATTTTCATTTAAATGATCTACTCACCAGAAGTGGACCATCTTTTAAAGATCTGCTTGAAGGAATTTACAATTTATAATTGCCGATTTTTTTTATTTTTTTGGCTTTTAAATACTAGCACTTTAATTAAAACTAATCGAAAACTAAAATATTTGCATAAATATAAAACGTGGAAATTACAATAGTGGGAGGACATGTTGGATTTGCCCAACTTAAGGTTCGATAAATCGCTGAGTATCAATCTGGTTGCTAAGTTCACTGCTCAGCCTAATGCCCTTCTACATCCACATCTGACATGGCCTTAAGTAGCTTACGACGCCGTCTAATGCCGCTAGCAGACACTGCAGGTGCTACATCAACTCTCAGTCGTGACTTTTCGCCACGTTTGGCGGCCGTGGTTGAACGTGTCTGCCGAGTTTGGACGGGCAAATCACGTAGACGCTCTGCTCCGGCATCTCCCACAGGCATTTGATCCATTTCCTCCTCGGGCATTTCATATATGATCAATCTTTGATTTAGGTTTTGCTTATATTCCGTCTCTGCATAAGATTTAATGCCACTCAATAAGGCAGAGCGTGGCAACATTTGATCCATAGCATCCACCATATCCTGATCACGCGAGGTATATAGATCATTGTCCTTTAGCGAATTCTGCTGGCCAAGTGCATTGGCGGTCGGGGTCAGCCTTATGATCTTAATGGCTGTCTGCATTATGATATTTGTGGCTAAGTTAACACCCTTTGAGGCCAATTGAAGTACAGCGGAATACCCCCACTCTTTGGCCTGATTTATATACTCATCGATTTTCTGTTCACGTCTAGTTAGCATGGGATGCACAATCCTGCGATACAAGATGGAACTGGACAACAGCCAAAACACAATAGCAACTTTGATTTCATAATAAAACGGGAACCATGATAAAAATATATCCGTAAATGTTGCAATTAAAGTAAAAATTGCAAAGTTAATCCAATACATCATCCATTTGTCATTTATCTGCACCTTCTTGGTGCGCATCGCCTTAAAGGAGGCATAGGCCGGATATATGACGCCAAACAACAATATAATTAGTTTTGAGAGCAAACTGCTGATCATTTTGACAGCCTCCTTCTCTTTGTATCCTTTGTCCTTGGTTCAGCTGCTTGCCCTTGGCCTTGCTTCTGATTTGTTTGCCTCTCTTAATGTGGGACAAATTTTCTCTTATTTTATTTTAAGTACAAAACCAAATTTTGATATGAATTCCAATTTTATTTCGACTGTTTTGAACTTGCTTGATAAAAGAGATTCCAAAGACTACTAGAAAAGGTGGTGTCCATCCAAGAAGCAGCTACCAATTAGCAGAGAGAAAAATTGCTAGAAATAGCTAAAACAGTAAAGTTTGACGTTCAAATACCAAAATTACTGAAAAGATTACGGTAGTTGTCTAGTATAGTAAGGTCACATGAATTAGTGTTGCTTAAACAATTTAAAAATAACGGTAGTTGCCTGAAGAACATAGCGTAGGCTATAGTAGAACAGCAAATTAAATAAAATCATAAATAGTTTGAATTTTAAAACTTTTTTATTTTAAATTAAGTTTAACAGTATACATTTTAAAAAAAGTATATTTGTCTAATTTGCGTGATACAAATTAATTTGGTCTGTTTAAAAATGGTGGTTTGAGCAGATAAATAATTGCTAGTAAAAATAATTGTGTTAGAAAAAGCTCATATTGTTTTTTTCCAAAATTTAGGTTTCAATTAGATAGTTGCTAGTAATAAGACATGAACAGAATTTCAGAATTAGGAAACTTATTAATAAAACCATGAATGACCGCCACGAATTTTTCGCATGAATTATTTTGGAATTTTTTGAGCACAGGTTTCGATACTTGACAATTACCAAAATTACTTTACTAACAAATTCTTCAAAAAGGACAGAGTGCCGCACTGAATTCACAATCTCTTTTTTTTGTTTGGAGTCCGAGCCGAACCCGAATCTACCCTGCGGAGAAAGAGCCTGGTTTAATACCAGAAGTATACCAGTCTCTAAAAACTCGAAACTGGTTGCACTTCGTTTCCAAATCAATGCATTGAAATCGTCCACCTTACACAGGAATGTCATCGGAAAAGGTCAATTGTCCCCTACAGCAGCCATTTACAACCAGTTAAATTTCAATTGTCCCCTGCCATTTCCAACCAGCTTTATACCAGTTGGCCTGTGTGTAGCCTTATGACTGGGCCAAATATGAAACCTATACTGTATGCACTGTACTTTACAGTTATTCTTGATTTATTTCACAAATCCTTACACAACCACGATTCACAATAAATTTATTCCATGATACAAACTTTTCCTATTGACATTGACTTTGCATTAACTTTGACGTAATCCATGTTTTTCGACACTTTGTTTTAATTTTCACTTTAACTTCAGCGGCTGCAGCTGCGCTGGTAGATGATAAATTTGACAATGATCACCAAATGCTTTGCCATATGCCGCTGCGCAGTTGCCCAAATCACACGAATCTGTTTTTTTTTTTGCTACCAGTTAAATTCTAGTTGTTTTACAACTATGTGTACGACAGTTTTTTTTGTTACTAGCCGACAGTTTCTCTGCATGGTAGCCACAACGAAAGCTGAAAGGCCAAAAAATGCTGATCTCAGTACTGAGAACTATGTACCGGAACTTAGTGACTTCGTCCATATCAGCAATATTTAAGTTTTTTTGCTCATTATAATGAATAAAAATATTTTACGATAATTCATAGTAGACAATTTCTTCGAAGAATATAAAGAATGAAGACACCCTGAGTGTTTTCATTGGACTATCATTACTGTGAATAGAACCCTTCAGGTGGCTCCGTACCGCATCAGTACTGAAATTAGCGCTGATTTAAAAAGTTGGAACTAAAAACATGGCATCACTTACTTGCTCTTCGGTCATGAATCTAGTACAGGCAATGTTTTTTAGGCACAAAGTGAAGTACTAAATCTCACGAATCTCTACAGCAATCAATCATGAACTAAAGCGATTTCTAATGATTATGCTTTAATAAATTATATAATTTTCACTCCGAAATTCACTTATGAGACTTCTTACTCAGGGGAATTTCTATAGCAAAGGTTTCAAACCAATTTAATAGGCGTTATTTCGCACTTCGTCTTAAAAATTTAAAAATTGCTAGAAAAATTTAGAAGCATTTCCACTTTTCAAAATGCTAGATTTAGCAACTAAATAGCTAAAATGGCAACACTGATTGCAACATATAAGGAAACGAGTCTGCGGACAAGCTGGTATCATCATCGTACCACCATCGTGCTCCTTTCAGAGAAGAGCACGATAGGGATGCCTATGGCAACACTTAAGCTCCGCAAAAAAGCAAAGTCACGTCGTCTTCACCAAAAAGCTTAATCACGTCTTATCGCTGCGGATATGAGGAAAAACCTTTCCTCCTGTGCGGTAGCGAGGCTTACGTGGCCAACACTAAGCCTAATGCGTTCCACCACGCTTTTACGCCCCAGAAGGGAACACTTATCGCTTCTGGTGGGAACCTGCTATAAGCCTGGGCGCCACTCACCGTGACTTCTGCAAAAGCTGCATTTACGAAAAACAAGAGGAAACAGTACAACACCGCCTCTGCCATTGCCACGCCCTGAGTAGAAGGAGACTTAGAACACTAGGTCAACCTCTTATCCGAGCTTGAGATGCCAGCTCTACTAAAATTCATTCTATCCACACAATGGTTCAGTAACGAGGAAGTGGGAGGGCGACTTGTCGCTCTCAGCCATGGCAACCTAACCTTACCTAACCTAGCTCTTAAAGCGCTTTCTATAGAGCGGCTAGTGTGCGCGACCGCTGTGCAAGAGGTCGTGGGTTCGATCCCGTCTCGGAACATCCAATGAAAAGTTTTTTCTTTGAATAAACTTTACACCCGGTTACCCCTCTCTGCTGTTGGCGCCAGCTTTGTTGTAATTAGCCATGCAAAAGCTATTTAAACTGCCGTTCGGACTCGGCGTTAAACTGTAGGTCCCTTTCTCTTGTGCGAAATATAGAAGCGCACAAGCCAGGAGATTGAGAGAGGCTCGGCTTTGGACCTTTGGGGCTGTTGTCACAGCCGATTTTACTTTTTTAAATTCTAAGGAGAGTCGGAACATTTTCACAATCACAAGAAAGAGATAAAGCGATTATTACCAGCTGAGGTAAAAAGAGATGAGAATAGGTGGATTTGGTGAATGTACAATGCTCACTTTTAACGTAGGCTATGCAATTGCGTTAAATCCACCTAGATTTGCAAACACAGTTGTTGAATCTACAAGTTAATAAGGGCACAATTGTGGGCACCAAAAACTACCTTGAATATGAAAAAATTTACAACGATTCAATTAACAACAAAATTATGGCTTACAATTGGTGCAGTTTTTTTGAACCACTGACCTGCGGTCAAATCAGATAAGATATTTTAAATATCAGTTACGAGCCGAACTAGCTGATGATGAAAAAAAACTCAAATCAATGCTCACGCTTTTGGTCTCACAAGAATGTATTGTACTTCATTGATTTAATCTATATAACAAGTTTCTTACCACAAATAATAAGCCAATTTCATAGTTGGGAAGCAGGTTTCATCTACCAGCCAATCAACAAAAAAAAAAAGAAACCGCCAAATGATTTATTTCCCTCTTTTGGCAAAACAGTTTATTAGTCGTCAATTTCCGCATAATTATACCCGAAAAACAACATTCTACCTCTTATACATACATATATATTCATTTCCTTTTTCAAGAATAGTTTCAACCTCGTGCCCTGTTGACCGCTTGCCAAAACATATGCTTAGCTCCATGGAATCCACAAAAAAAAAGGCAAATCGCAAATGAATGATTTGGTAACCTTGGCTAAACAAAAAATAACCCGTTAGAACCAAACGTATTCCACTTGAAGATGAAATCGTGAGTGGCGCCAAGCGAACTTTAACCTATTTTTACTTCCTCACACGCACACAATTTTACGATCTCGTTTCGCAAAACTTCCGGCTGGTGGACGTGTTTTTTGGTTTTTCTGCCATGTGCTAAAGTTTTTTCTTTAATTTGTGATAAATATTTCTGATCGGCTTGACTTGATGATGGCCCATTTGATTAGAACAGCGTCACGTGGCTTTTTTATGATATTCATTTTCTTGGAGCTTATTCTTTTTGAACATTTTGAAGGTGTTTGTGTGAAGCAAACATGTTGAAATTGTCTACAACTCCATTTGCAATGTGCTAATTGATACAAAGGTGTTGGTGGATTTTTGACTTGTCATTTGTATGAATTTGAAACGCTGTAGGCTTCGAAGGTGGATGGTGGAATTGCGTCTTAGAAAAGTTGAATGCTGAACAGGAAATGGACATCAGAGATTGTGTGGAAATGGTCAATTATTTTCTGTTCTTGGAACTTGAAGATTGTTTGGTGTTAAAAGCAACGCAAATGTAAGTGAAATGCATGTAGGGTAAAGTAAATCTGTAAACTTTAAAGGCCTGTATCCAGATGTGAGCTAATTCGATGTAAAGTAAAATTTTCATACAAAAATGACAGAAGAAAAGTAGAAAAGAGAAAAGTAGAATGAAAATTTTACTTTTCATCGAATTAATTCACATCTGGATACAGGCCTTAAGGGGGTCTTCTCATTGAGCAACTTTTTTTTTCGACTTTTTTTTTTGCATTTATTTATAGCTTGGATATTCAAAAATATCCCCCCAAAAGGATTTTCGAAAACTCGAATTAGTTTAGGAGATATAGTCCTTTTAGTGACCCAATGTGACCTAAATTCCCAAGCAACTGCAAACTTAAAGCGCGTTTATCTCGAAACCACGTTTTTCGAACTGGCGGCCATGATATCTCCAGTTCAACTGAACCGATTTTCATGAAACAAAGTGGAATCGACGCAGAATTGTCACCATTCTCGGGTGAACCTCGACCATAATTTTAAAAAATTTTTATTATTTTTTTTTTTACACTAAACTACAAAAAAAAAGCCCGAAATTGAAATTTTTTTTTGAATGGCCGCCATTTTGTCAAAAAAAATCACAAAATTAAGTTTGAGGTTCACCCGAGAATTACATCTATACTGATTATAACCCCGTTTTTTTTTCATTTCGGACGCTCCGGAGACCCGGAATCGTGGCCGCCGTGACGACACCTTTTTTTCACCACCAACTTTGAAGTCTCATTACTTTTTGAACAGCCCTCGTATCGAGGCAAAAAAAATTTTTTATTTACTTTGAACCTTTTGTAATACAATAAATAAAAAAAGTTTTCAATTATTCTTTGCGTTTTCAAATAAGAATTTTTTTAAAAAGGGTCCAAAAAACGGGTTTTGAATTAGAAGACCCCCTTAAAGTAAAATCTATAGATTTTCACAAATTAAACTACTTTTGTATACTTGACAACTCTATAAACAGCTGTTGACTCTCTTTAAACTTTGCATTCCTTTCTTTTGTGTGACTCAACAACCACCCTAAGAATTCCATCAGCTGAGCTCAAACACATGGAAGTTCTCCCTTGTTTTAGCTTCATTCTGCGCCTGCGTCGCTAACGTCAAATCACAAACCACGCCATGGGAAACGAAGATGCGACCAAAAAGCAGTAGAAAAATATAAATAATCAAACATAAACGAAGCAGACATACACAAAAAAAAAAGTATAAACAAAATTTAAAACAAATAATTTACATATTTCGGTAATTAAAATTATGCATAGCAATTAAGAGAAGCCGGTACAATTAATAATAGCAACTGTTCCACAGGAAAGTGGCATTCCTCCTCGTGCAGTGCAAAATTAATAACCAGAAAACTAATAGCAAACAAACCAGCAGTCAACCTTGAAAGTGAAAGAAATATGTGTATGAAACGCAACTTTAGCCAAACTCTTGTGCAACTTCATTTGGCCTTAAACATTTTTAGCAGTTTTTTGACCCAACGGCCAACAGCCAGTTCTTGTTCAAAATGCAAATCAGCCAAGAATCCACCAAAACAAAGTGAAACGCACGTATACACAAATGAAATCAAATCAAGTCCGATGCGTATTATGTATTTACTACTATTATGCAAACCAAAGAAGTGACGAAATGTTTAAGAATTGGCAACAGATTCAACAGTGTAATTAACATAACTCGTTTTGATGACTGTGAAACTTTTTCAACCAAAATATCCCATTAATTTTATTCTTCAGGAGAACAAAAAAGGGGGGTTACCTGAACTGAAATCCAGACAAATTTATGTGTTTTACTTTCTGTTTTGCTCATTTGGTGTACAAGGTGTCTGATTAAGGTAAAGGCGATTTATAAAATATATCAGCATTCATGCAGAAAATGGAAAGTGAAGGAAGGAAAGGAGCTTAAAGACTTAAGCTAAAATAATATTTTGGAAATATGCAAAAGCAAGTAATGAGTTAATCATTATTTAACTAATTTAGTAGGGAATAGGACAAAGGGAAATCTGCTTTAGTCACCACTTGAGGCGTTAAAAATAATCAAGTTTTTTTCTGTTGTTGTTTCTCTACTAATGATTAATGCTATTAGTTGACACACAGCAGTGTTTTTACTTCAAAATCACCAAGCCTAAGTGATCATATTAAACAAAAAGAATTTGGATGATTCAAATCAAAGGCCCGTGAGCTACTAAAACAATTGTTCTTTGTGAAAACAAACACTCAACTGGCAATTACCAGTTTTTCTCCATCTCTTTCTATTGGTTGTGGTTATTTGACAAATGATTTTCTTTTTATTAAATACAATTAATCAGAACTGATAAAAAATATTGTTTAATAATATTGATGCATGTCTCTCTCTCGGTCTCAAATTAATTTCATAGTAGACCAATTAAAGAGGTCACTTGAAATTATTCAAGTAAAACAAAATATAATAAAAAGTTAACTAAAAATTTTACTTAAACGAATCCAAGGGCACCAATGCTGTTCGTTGAGATATCCGTAACTCTAACAAATATTTTTTTGCAATTTATTTGCAATTATTGCAGTTAATTGCCCAAATTTTTCCCCTATATTTAAAGTTATAATTAAATAAAATTAAATGTACAAAACCGAACCTTCTGTATGGTTAACCTTTCCAGCCTGGACCGTACCTCTGCTTGGAAAAGGTTTGGAAAAAGTTTGGTCAGTTTTTCAGAACTTTCAGAAGTATCACAGAATTATAAGTACAATATATTGACAAGATAAAAGAGACAAATGAAGCATAAAACAAGTTGGAAAACGTCAAAAGTTGATTCAAGGCCCAGTCATAATTTCAAGGCTTCAGCCTTGGTGCTACAAAAATTCTTTATCGGGGGGTGACTGAGAAACCTTTTTCAACCACATTCCAACCGAATTCCAATTTTTAGTTGCCACAGAAATCTCTTTCGGTTGGTTTCAAGCCTCACGTATTTTATTAGGAGATTTTGGCAAACCAATCAAAGCCAATACGGAAACCAACCAAACCGAATTCGTAAACCAACGCGAGTTAGCAAGGACACCAAAAATGTTTCTACGGTTGTCAAGTCTAACTCAATGTTCTCAATGTAGAAACATCAAAATAGCTATTAATAAAAACTTTTATAAATTATTTGCGAACTGCTATAATTTGACCATAATCTTATACACTCACCTTCTTACTAGACTTTCGAATAAAAAAAAAGAAATCATCTTAAGTTCTGCGGCACTGACGAATTTGTGCAGAGAATTTACAAACTAACGATGGCAAAGTCTCTATAGATTTCTATATCACCTCCGTATGCAATTTATAAAATAAAATTGTTGGATTGTATAATCGTCAAAAGCATAATGATTCAGAGCGATTTCAAAAGCATAATGATTGATTCTTTACCTAGTAAATAGTATTATAGTAGGTCCTAGTTCAACTTCTGATGAAGATGAAGAGGAATCTATAGCTGAGAAGCAAGAAAATAATGAAAAAGTGACAAATATTAATTCGGTGAGGGACTTCATTGCTCCCTTTGACGAAATTTAAAAGTATGTTTAGGGAAAACTATCATTGCTAAAATCCTTAAAACAGGGGTCCAAACTGAACCGAACCGAACATAAGTTTTATTCGACTACCTACAGCGAATTGATACTTAGCGCCGGACTGTTGTAGCCCTTAAGGAAGACTTAATATACGAGGGCCGTCCCAGAAATGGTCGACCTAGCACAGTAGTGTTGGAAAATGTTCACAAAAAATATTAAAATGGGGAAGTACCGACTATTAAGAGCTTAAGTTTGAAGTTTGGTGCCTTTACCTTGCACAGTTTGGTCGGCTATTTCTGGGACCGCCCTCGTACCTTTCTTAGTATAACAGTCATCAGGCTGCATTCCTTTTTTTGGAAGCTGCCTTTTGATTTTATGGCCGACTTAATATTAACAAGTAAGGGAGCTGTAGTCGAGTGCCCCGACTACAAAATACCCTGTTCCCTTTATTTCGTGTGTTTTCCTTTACATACACACACATACACACAAACGAATGCGGGCATGCGGCCGCGCGCGATAACTGACAATGCAAGACCCCCTCTCTCCCACATGCAAAATTGATTCGTATATAACTTCGGTGTGTTTTGTCCGATCTTATTATACCCTTGCAGAGGGTATTATAAAATTGTCCGGATGTTTGTGACGCATAGAAGGAAGCATCTCCGACCACATAAAGTATATATATTCTTGATCAGCACGACGAGCTGAGTTGATTTAGCCTTGTCCGTCTGTCCGTCTGTTTCTATGCTATCTCCTCCGTCAGTTTTAAATCTATCCTCACCAAACTTTGCACAAAGTCTTTTGGTACAAATACGCTGCACATTTGTCGGAACCGGCCGGATCGGATAACTATAGCATATAGCTGCCATAGGAACGATCGGTTGAAAAACTAGTCTTAAAGAGAAAAACTTTTTTGTTTTTAATGGAAATGCCTCCAAAGTACGTATTTCTTAGTTTACTATCCCTTCCTATGATTTCACTAAGTTTGGTCGAAATCGGATGACTATATCATATAGCTGCCATAGGAACGATCGGTCGAAAAACTAGTTCTAGTGAGAAAAACTTTTTTGTTTTTAATGAAAACGTCCTTATCATTGGCATACGCTTATTTTATATACTTTTATCAATTCTACAAAGTTTGGTCGAAATCGGATGACTATAGCATATAGCTTCATAGGAACGATCGGGGAAAAACTAGTTCGAGTGAGAAAACTTTTTGTTTTTGATGAAAACGTCCTTTTTATTGGCTTATTATGATATTAACATCTTTCTACAAAGTTTTATCAAAATCGGATAACAATAGCATATAGTGAGAAAAAAGCTTGTTAGTTTTAAATGGAATCGCCTCCAAATTTCGTAATTAACAGTGTATTATGCTTTTCCAAGATTTCACCAAGTTTGGTCGAAATTTGGTAGTAAGTATAGATCCCAAAAAAGTAGTCTAAAAGTAGTCTTAGAAAAAACTTTTTTGTTTTCAATGGAAGCTGCAAGGGTATACAAAACTTCGGCCGAGCCGAAGTTAACTTTCCCCTATTTTTAACTGTACGACCTATTGGCAGGAACACCACTCAGTAAGCGAAACCATCGCATTTGATCGAACTTGGCGTGCTTTTTTCGGTCTTGGCTCATCTGGCCGCTTCCATTGGGATGTTTGGGCCTTGGTTTCGATGTCATAACCATATACTCACGTTTCGTCGCCAGTTATGACCCATTTGAGCAAACCCGGATCGTCGTTGATGTCACTCAACAACTCCTGCGCGATACTAATGTGACGTTGCTTTTGCTCAAAATTTAGTCAAAAATCAAAGATCATACAAAAACATGACTAACCACTTTCGGTGGCCAAAAACAAGCTACTAATCGAAATTGGCTGCTAATGCAAACATATGATAAACATATGTGTCCGAATATAACCAATAAAAAAATATCGATAATCGAATGTACGCAGCCCGCGAAAATTCACCTTTTCCTTTGATCACACCTCATATGTATGACATGATAAAAGTCTGTCATCCGGAAATCGATGAGAGAACTTATTTTTGGGGGGTCTGGGCATATGATGTCCCAATGACATAGAATTCCAATTAATATTGCACTAAGTTCGTATCAAATGAGTAATGTTTAAGGGGGTCTTCCTCTTCAAAACCCGTTTTTTTAAAAAAATTTTAACTTAAAATGCTAAAGAACGTAATAAAGAGAAATAAAATTGAAAAACTTTTTATTTATTGTATTACAAAAGGTTCAAAGTAAATAAAAAATTTTTTTGCCTCGATACGAGGGCTGTTCAAAAAGTAATGAGACTTCAAAGTTGGTGGTGAAAAAAGGTGTCGTCACGGCGGCCACGATTCCGGGTCTGCCGGAGCGTCCGAAATGAAAAAAACGGGGGGTTATAATCAGTATAGATGTAATTCTCGGGTGACTGACCTCAAACTTAATTTTGTGGGATTTTGATTTTTTTGACAAAATGGCGGCCATTCCAAAAAATTTATTTAGGTTTTCGGGCTATTTTAAGTTGTAAAAAAAAAGAAAAAGAAAAAATTTTTTAAATATGGTATGGTCGAGGTTCACCCGAGAATGGTGACAATTCTGCGTCGATTCCACTTTGTTTCATGAAAATCGGTTCAGTTGAACTGGAGATATCATGGCCGCCAGTTCGAAAAACGTGGTTTCGAGATAAACCGCTTTAAGTTTGCAGTTGCTTGAAAATTTAGGTCACATTGGGTCACTAAAAGGACTATATCTCTACTAAATAATTCGAGTTTTCGAAAATCCTTTTGGGGGGATATTTTTGAATATCCAAGCTATAAATAAATGCAAAAAAAAAAAAGAAAAAAAGTTGCTGGCAATGAGAAGACATACCCTAATTATATTGGATAAAATACGTTGAGATATTAGAAAAAATTCCTAAAAATATAACCTTTAAGCCTTGGGCTTTGCTATTTAGAAATTCGTATATTTTCCTCCAGAAAATCTTTATCAAAATTAAAATGTTTTTTTATATGGTTTTGTTTTTGTTAATTTAAACAATAAAATCATATCAAAGTTCAACCTTAAAATTTTTTTTTATGAAAGAATTTTAATGCAAGACTTAATTTGATACAACAAAAGCAAGGTAATAAAAAGATTATGAGTTTGTTGGGATTACAGATTCCATTAAAGTCTGTGTTTTTATAATCTTTAAAGGTTTTTGTTGTTGCGTACTTTACGAGTGGCTAATAAGAGAACGTAAAAACGGCCCTTTGAAACGTCCTTCTAATACAACCGAGTGTTAAATTTTCCCACTGCAGCCGGTAAACGCAATTAATTTGCATGCCCGATGAGAAACAATTAAGAGAACTGCAGCAACAACAACAACAACAACAACAAAGTCAGCGTTGATAATTAAATTACACAAAAGTAAAACGAAATACAAAATGAAATGAATAGCAGAAAGCGAAACACAGTGCCCGTAGTCAGAGACTCGAAGCTTGGCTCAAGCAGAAGCAAAACAAAAATTGAAAGAAAAATAAAACTCAAGCTAAGCTTTGGAACTCAATGACGTCACAACGAGACGAGAGCTTGACTCTGCGTCGACGTCGACTGCGGTAGCCAATAGCGCGCCAAAATAAGAAGTCGAAATTCATTCCTTTCGTTCGCACAACGTTCAAATTCGTTGGCAACGCTCACGAGAGCGGACGTGCAGCGCGGAAAAATCACCCAAAAGAGCAAAATAAAATAATAATAAAGATAAAGAAAAAAACCCAAAACTTTAACAATAAACAGTTAACGAAAACCAAATTATGTTGCTTGTTGCGGTTGTGTAGGCAAATTAACGTTACGAAAATCAAAATTGCTTGTGAAAGTGTTTAACTAAAGTGTAAAAATTTATAGAATTTTTTAGTGCAAAATGGTGAAGAACAATAACAATCTGATGGCTGATTTGAAAACGCCAACGAGCAATGGACATCATGCTCTGCCCCAGGGCAATGGTCAAGTGGCAACTGCCACTGCAACGCCCCCCACTGCCATGGACTGGCGCCAAACCCTGTGGAATACCTGGGATGCCTTTGCCGATGTTGCCTGGTTCATCATTTGCAGCATTGGCTACATTCTACAGGTGAGATGGTCAATGCCAAATTAATATATATATTTCTTTTGTCTTACAAGCGGATTAACAAACTTTTGTTTGACAAGTATTTAGCTTCACCTTGACTTTGGTCAGTTGATTAACAGTATTGTGTGTGTGTGTGTGTATGTAGTCGAATCTTACCTTCGAATGTTTATATGTCAATGCTATGCTCCTCAGCTGCTCCGGGGCCAAGAATGTGAGGAATTGCGAAGCAAGTATCAAAATAATAAACGACAACAATTAAGTTATTTAATTAGCTGGCAAAAAGGATGCAAGCTAATAAATGGCTCTGGAGGAAGATAAAAATGATAAAGCACGTGTGGCATTTAATTAAGGCCCAGGGCAGCCATGAAAGGTAGATGAATCCGCTAGATGGCTGATAAGATAAACTGGTTCATGTTTTTTTTTCTTTTTGCAAAATTAATTTAATATGAGAGGAGGAAAAAACTTGTCATCATAAGTGAATTAAAAAGTTGTTCATAAATGAAGTAATAATAATTTATCAACTGAAAATTTCATTTTCTCTTACGTGCTGGTCCTGCTTGATTTATATTCTATACGTTCGTGTTGATGTCTTTTTTACAATTCTGTGCGGGTTGAGTTTAATTACTGTAGGTTTCCCAGCAATGCCAGGTTTTTGTTTTTATTTTGACTTGATCTGTGCACACTTTGATTAGTAATTTAGATAGGGAAACATATTATTTTTACAGCTTGGTCTATGGTTAGTATATACATTTGGAGTATGCATTTTTGATTATGGCCCTCTTTTCGTTCCTCGGCCTTGCTTTCGTGGTGGCCAAAGTAGTTTTCTATCAAGCAGCTTTGTGTGGGCAAACAGTCTCTTCATATAGTCTCTGGCTTGCTTATTAATAGATATATGCGTCTTGAAGATCCTACACCTTTTCTTGGACAACAAGTCCTGGGCATTCGTCTCTTCACACTTTAAGTAGTATAGTCCTCTGGCTTGAAAATTTGACTTTACTTTTGTATACAAAACGGCTAATCATTTGTTCCCTTCAAAGTAATCCCCATGAGATATTTTACACTTGGCCAACGGTTTTTTCAATCTTCGAAGCTCAAAAAATTTTTTTTTATCTTGTTTTTTTAGTTTAGGAAAAACAAATTGTCAAATGGCTACAAGGGCCAGATCTGGGGAATACGGTGGCTGCGGCATCATTTGTGTGTTTGTTTTTGGCCAAAAAGTCGCGCACAAGCAACGATGTGTGAGCAGGGTGGCGTTAGCGTGGTTGCAAAAGCGGCAATTTTTTGTTCATTTCCGACAAATCTTCGGGCGTTTCTGGCGGATTGCTTCGCGCAAATTGCGCACAACTTGCAGGTAATATTCTTTATTGACCGTTCTTCCCTGTGGCAAGAACTCATGATGCACCACGCCCCTGCAATTGAAGAAATCTGTCAGTACAAACATTTTTACATTCGACCGAACTTGTCGCGCTTTCGGTCTTGGTTCGTGGGAGCTTCCATTGAGATGATTGAGCTTTGGTTTCCACGTCATAACCATAAACCCACGATTCGTCAACAGTTATGACCCTCTGGAGCAAATTTGGGTCGTCGCGACAGAGTTTAACATCTCATTAGCAATGTTCATGCGATGCTGTTTTTGGTCAGCAATTGAGCAATTTTTGGTACGAATCTCGCGGCGACCCGCTCTCATGCCCAAATCATTGATAAAAAATCGAATGGCACGAGCCAATCGATATGTTTAGGTCCTCAGCAACTTCTCTAACGGTGATTCGACGATTGGCCAATACCATTTTCTCCACTTCATTAATTTTTTCTCTGTTGTTGAAGTGCTTTCGGTCCCCCTCTCCCCCGTACCCTTTTCGGCCCTCCGGAACTTATTTTTTTTTTCACACAAATTTGATACAGGTTTTTGATCCATTTTTTGAATAGGTTAAAAATCGAAGGGGAACAAAAAAAAGTGGAAACAAAGCAGCTGTCAACAATTAAGTAACATTCAAAATGGCCGATGCTTGTCGGCATAAGTGAGAGACATGAGTACCAACATAACGCCACAAAAAATCGAAATTCTGAATATACGTAACCCGCGAAAATTCAAAAACTCGCGATACTTTTTGAACACACCTCGTAGCTGTCATAGGAAAAAAAACTAGTCTTGTGAGAAAAACTTTTTTGTTTTTAATGGAAACGCCTCCAAAGTACGTATTTCTTAGTTTACTATCCTTTCCCATGATTTCACTAAGTTTGGTCGAAATCGGATGACTATAGCATATAGCTCCCATAGGAACGATCGGTCGAAAAACTAGTTCTAGTGAGAAAAACTTTTTTTGTTTTTAATGAAAACGTCCTTATCATTGGCATACACTTATTTTATATACTTTTACACAATTCTACAAAGTTTGGTCGAAATCGGATGACTATAGCATATAGCTCCCATAGGAACGATCGGTCGAAAAACTAGTTCTAGTGAGAAAAACTTTTTTTGTTTTTAATGAAAACGTCCTTATCATTGGCATACATAATAGCTTTACACAATTCTACAAAGTTTGGTCGAAATCGGATGACTATAGCGTATAGCTCCCATAGGAACAATCGGTCGAAAAACTAGTTCTAGAGAGAAAAACTTTTTTGTTTTCAATTAAAACGCCTCCAAACTTCGTATGTCTTAGTTTACTATACTTTTCCATCATTCCACTAATTTTGGTCGAAATCGGACATCTATATAGTATAGCTGTCATAGAAAAGTAGAGTCTGAAAAGTATTCTTTGTTAGAAAAACTTTTTGTTTTCAATGGAAATGTTCTCAAAATTGACATGTATTTGTTTAATATGCTCCCATACGATTCTACAAAGTTTGGTCAAAATCGGATGACTATAGCATATAGCTGCCACAGGAATGATCGGTCGAAAAATAAGTTCTAGTGAGAAAAACTTTTTTGGGATCGCTTCCAAATTTCGTAGTTAACAGTTTGTCATGCTTTTCCATGATTCCACTAAGTTTGGTCAAAATCTGACATCTATATAGTATAGCTCCCATAGAAAAGTAAGGACCTAAAAGTAGTCTAAGCTAGAAAAACTTTTTTGTTTTCAATGGAAGCTGCAAGGGTATACAAAACTTCGTACGAGCCGAAGTAAACTTCCCCTATTTTTCATCTTTTGTTTTGTCAAATTATTAAGTGGGTCAGTGGCTGATAGAAACATGCTACAAACATGACAAATTATTATTTGTCATACTCGTAATTAAAAAGTAACTAAATGAATGAATTGTTCAAAAAAGCAACTATAGTTCACACAGTGAGACAAAGTTCAGTAGTTCATTTGAACTCACTCATCATTCCTTAGCCACAACCAACTAATGCTGGGCTTATACTGCGTCACAGAGTGTCACATTTCAGTGTCACAATGTCACAGCTCCATACGAATTTGACATTGTGACACTAAATGTGACACTCTGTGACGCAGTATAAACCCAGCATAACTATGATGTACAGTGGTTTCAGTAGACTTTTTCAGTTGAATTTTGGACAGTTCCTGAAAAAGCTATTGATACTATGATGATCACCTACTTATTAAGCCCGATATTTTGAACCCGAAAACCAAGAACATTAATACTACAAGCTTATTAAATTCTTAAACCAGTCTTAAGTTGACTTTGAAAAAAAGTCACATTATTGAATCAATTAAGGCTTAAAATAAACCTTTTTTTACGGAAATCGGAAAAGGTATATCCAGCCATAAGAAATGTCTTAAAAATTTACATTTGAAGGTCTAACTTTATTTGCTTTAAGTTCATATCGTATTCAATACAAGAAATATTATACTTAGATCAAAAAATCGGTTTCCTTAACTAAGTAATATTAACGCGCGTGTTTTAAATTTAAAATTAATCAATAATTACACAACAAATATTGAGTTTTAAGCTAGCAAAATAAAAAAAAAACAATAACTAACCGTCTTAGGATTTGTTCTGAGCAAAAGTTAGCAATCGCAATCAAGGAAATAAATTAACAATTTTTCTTTGTTTAACATTTAACCCCACTTATGGGCAAGCACTTCACAAGCTTAAGTACTATCGCTCCAAACACTAGCATATTTTATTTTTGAACCTTATCAAGATACACGCCAAAAGCAACACCTACAATACCTAAGCAATTGAATGACTAGCCATAAATTAAGCAGTGTTAATTACGTTCAAACGCCTGAGAAAGATTACACTTAAAAGATTTTTGTTTGTGAATGCTATTTTTTTTTTTTTGGTTAGATCTACGCCCTGATTCATCTTCAAGTTAAGGGCCAAAATTCAATTACATAAGCAGGGCAATTAAAATTTCACTTTACCTCTTTTGTTTTTGACGGTTTTGCCTGGTAAAATATGTTCATTAAATGTGTGGCCTTTTGATATATCTACATCACAGTTGTCTTATGCATGAGTGCCATTAAATTGCTGAAGCATCGCCAGCCAACTGCATTGGAGGAGCAGGCCAATAATAAAAAAAGATTGTTGACATTTGCATGCCAAATGCAAAACCAACGACTCATGAACGCAGTCACCGGCTAAACTGTATTTGCATGTAAATTCACAAATTGTGTAAATGCCTGCGAATTCAACTTCAGCGATGAGTTGTGCATGCAATTTCCCATTGATTGATTGGGTTAATAAATGGCCCCTGATCAGCGGTATCAAGAGTATAATTAGTCAGATTTATGTGTGTCACTGCATCTATAATTTGGTGGCATTAAAAGTCACAAAACAAAAGACTTGAGCAACAAACTTGCCGAATGTTCCACCTACAAGCTGCTGCCGCTGAGGCTGAGGCATGTAATAGAGCATGGGTAAACCAGAGACTTATTCCCGACGACAGCGTGGCTTCAATGCTGCTGCTGCTGCTGATGCCGCTGCCTTTGGCTTGTTGACCTAGTTCAACTTTTGCATTTTGCCGGCCGCTCGAGAGCCTGTTTTTATTAGCTTGGCTAGCCGCAAGAGGCACGTACATACAGACATACACATACAAACTACATGTATGCGGATTTGTTGTAGCAACACATATTTTCGCGGGCATGTCCAAAGTGTGTGTGTGTGTGTGTGTCTGTTTGTGTGTAACACAAAAAGTAAACGCAATTGAAACCGAAAGTGTTGGCTTAAAGCAAATAGTAAAATAAAGTATACAACATCTCACTACTGGATGATGTTACATACAAGACTATGTGCATAGGTGTGTTAGGTTAGCTGTTACCCCCGGCCTTGTACACTTGGCTACGCCTATAAAAGAAAGACAAATGGCTTGGGGGGTGTGACTGTTGGGTGATAAAAAGCCACTGATTGAAACAAACTTAATCATTAACATTTAACTATTCTATTTCTAGCTAGTAAACTCGTATAAGTTAATTTTACTTATAATTATAAATAACAAGGTACTTACAATACCATAGGGGAGACTTTTTGTCTTTACAGCTGTTTAAAGGACATGTACTACTTCGTATGACAGAATTGCTTAGAGCTCTTTCAATTAGAACGGGTCAATATTGGATGTATTGCATCGGACAACCCACATGACCTTTTTGGGCATTCCAAGAAATCTTTAATGCAATTGTATTGTTTGTGCCTTGTTGCTTGTGATGATGAGCAAAACAAATTGTTCAGACCTAAAAACGGCTTAAACTTACAACTCAAATTTTACAACAGGGTTGCAAACCGTTCGGAAATACTGATGCGGTTAAGTGGTTCTGATACATTTTAAACCACCGATTCGATTTATAACATGGTTTTATAGCTAGCCAAACCGCGGATTTGGTTTTGTTTAGTGGTTTACACTTAATACATAATCATGCCTGTTCCTGTGTTCAAATTTACAAGCTTTTTGGAATGAGATCGAGAAAATATGCTAGCTTCAACTAGTTTCAAAACGAAACATTTGAATAAGGCTTTGGCCAAAATAATATGTCGAATAGCCTAGAAAAAGTTAGATATCTTTATATATAAGGTAAGATTTCTACAAATATTAAAACGCGAACTAGAGACTACTGCACTGACTTAAGGGGGGAACACACTTTGCGATGAGCAAAAGTAGATGGTTTTTAAAAAATTCCAGAAAAAAAAGTATAAGAGATTTTTTATTTTTGTTTTTTTTTATTAAATAGTTAATGAATGAAAAGAAAATACAAAATTTTTTGTTAGTCAATATGAGGGCCGTTCAGAAAGTTATCGGCCTCCGAAAAGTGATGAATAAAAAAAAGGTGCCCACATGGTGACCATGGTTGCAGCACTTGGGATGATCTGAAGAAAAAAAGAAAAATGCGGTTATGTTTAGAACTAATGTGGCTATCGTTCGGCCCTCCGAAAAAAAATTGAAAATTTTTTTTGACAAAATGGCGGACATTTGAAAACAAAAAATTTTTTTTGGCCTTTTTTTTGTAGTGTAGTGTAAAAAAAGTACACTTAAAATATAGGTATCCAAAAGTTGGAGGGCCGAACGATAGCGACGACAATTCTGCGTCGTATAAGCTCTTCCGGAGCAAAATCGGTCCACTGGTTTCCTCTGAATCGTGGCCACCAGTTTGAAAAACGTGGTTTCGTGATAAACGCGTTTAAGGGGATCTTCTCATTCAAAACCCGTTTTTTGGACCCTTTTTAAAAAAATTCTTATTTGAAAACGCAAAGAATAATTGAAAACTTTTTTATTTATTGTATTACAAAAGGTTCAAAGTAAATAAAAAATTTTTTTGCCTCGATACGAGGGCTGTTCAAAAAGTAATGAGACTTCAAAGTTGGTGGTGAAAAAAAAGGTGTCGTCACGGCGGCCACGATTCCGGGTCTCCGGAGCGTCCGAAATGAAAAAAAAAACGGGGTTATAATCAGTATAGATGTAATTCTCGGGTGAACCTCAAACTTAATTTTGTGATTTTTTTTGACAAAATGGCGGCCATTCAAAAAAAAATTTCAATTTCGGGCTTTTTTTTTTGTAGTTTAGTGTAAAAAAAAAATAGTAAAAAAAATTTTTTAAAAATTATGGTCGAGGTTCACCCGAGAATGGTGACAATTCTGCGTCGATTCCACTTTGTTTCATGAAAATCGGTTTAGTTGAACTGGAGATATCATGGCCGCCAGTTCGAAAACGTGGTTTCGAGATAAACGCGCTTTAAGTTTGCAGTTGCTTGGGAATTTAGGTCACATTGGGTCACTAAAAGGACTATATCTCCTAAACTAATTCGAGTTTTAAACCTTTTTGGGGAGATTTTTTTTTTAACAACCAAACAATAAATAAAAAAAAAAAAAGGCAAAAAAAAGTTGCTCAAGGGAGGACGCCCTTAATGACCTTTATACTGTTAACTTGCAGTTTTTTGGTTGTATTGTTATGTTAATGGTATAACTTTAAACAGAGGCACACAACACAACAGCTATCCTTTGGATAGCTACGTATAACTTCTGCCTGCAAGAAGTTCTGAACAGAAAACTCAGCCTCCTACCTGACTTATCTGTTCACCCTATTAGCTCTTTGCTAACCTTAATTGACTTTATGCAAGAATGCCAGTTCGCAACCCCGCATCTCAAGTCTACAATTAGCCATCCATATTCCATCACAAACATATCCGTTCAATTAGTCGCTCAGTCAAGCACTTTGGTGTATCCATTTCAGCTAACAAATTGCCACTCTGGAGTCAAGATTGCAGCATCACTTTGTACATTTAGAACTTGATTGTTAAATTTATGACTTAATGTCTAACGCTACACTGCAACACAAAAAAGTGTCTACTAGTTCGACGCTAATTTTCACAAAGTCATAAATGAAAACACGATATTTCCTGAAGGCCAAGCAATCCGTTGGCCATAAAGACAAGCAAAAAATCATTTGCCAATAGCAAAACAAAATAGTTTCAAGTGTAGTTGGCGGGGAGTGGGGTGGGTTAGCCGCTTCCAGCCAAATGCAACGGGCAAATGTGCAGTCGTGGTGGGTTCAATTTCAGGTTTATTATATTTTGTTATTTCTTCGCTGTCTAGTTGTATGCACATACATTTTTGGTTGCCAAAGAAGGTCACTCTGTGAGAGGAAGGAGGGGGGACTGCAGCTATGAGGTGGCAGCAATGAAAATTGCCACATCCGTTTACAATGTTTTGTTTTGCGGCAAGTTCGTGTCTTAAGTCTTTTGTTTGGCTCATTGAAAAGTCACTCAATCTCAATGCATTTTACACTCGACCAAAAGTGGCTAATTCAGAGGCAGCTGCCTGTCGAGTCGAGTGCAGCTCGATATGCAACATTTTTTTTTTTTTTGGGTTAGGCAAGACCAAGCCAGTTGGCAGTTTCACTTTCAGCTTTGCGTTTGCTTTAGAACTGATACCTGCTATAGGCGAAGCACGACTTGTCGCTAAGATTTTCGCAATTCTTTGTAAAGAGTGAGCGTGCGAAAGAGAGAGGTAAAGTGATACAAACAAGTTTGTCCATTAGCTTGGGCTTGGCTAAATATTTGCGCTTGGCTCGTAAGAAGAACATGAACAAATATGCTTACATCTCTGGTGGTTGACATTTCAGCTTATTTACACTAAATTTCTTTGATCAAATGCCAATACTCGAGCTGATTGAAGAAGAGACAAATGTGCGGGCTAATGAGATAACATTCATTAAAGCTCAATTCTAACAAAATAATACTTCACCGACGATTGCAATCATTAGAAAAGCCTTAAGCCAGACAGCTCAATTAATCAATTTGATTGATAGTTTGAATATGCAGAAGATATGTGATAAAATTACACAATCAAGAAACCATTTCAAGAGAATTTGCAAAAGATAAACCGCAACTCGAAGGAAATTCCTCCTTGATAAATCAAGGGAGGTAAGATCAAAAAAAGGTTAAGGGCCCTGTTCCGGTTTTCGAGTCGATTTTCGTGTAAATGTTAACATTTTGTATCCATTTTGAATAACGCTTAACAATTAATTGACTAAACCATTTTAACAAGAAGAATTTGCTTACTGTAAAGGCATATCTACCGAAACTGCCTTACATTCCCTAGTTTCGAGTATTTAAAAATCACTCGAAACAGAAGAATAATCCTTGACAGCATTTCTAGACATAAAGAGGGTGCCTTTAATAATGTCCCACCCGGCGTCATCACCTCTGCCTTGGAGTCTGAGGGAGTGGACGTACCTCTGGTGGAATTCACCAACCTGATGCTCTCAAGTAGACCAGTGAATTCAAGATTTGGCGGTGCGTCTGCTCGCAAATTTGTCCATCAAGGCACTCCGCAATTGGGTGCTCTCTCTCCCCGCTTCTTTGGGTCGTAGTAGTCAACCAACTACTGCGGCTCATGGAGGCGGAAGGACATATGGTAGTGGCTTACGCGAATGACGCCATTTTCAAAAGTGGAACCTTTCCACCAAACGTATGCAACGTTATGCAGACCTCATTGGTGCCACTTTCTGAGTGGGCGTCTTCTTGCGGCTTGGGTGTTAACTAGGGATGTCGGAAATAAATATTATTTCCGACATCCCTAGTGTAAACCCAAAAAAGACGCAACTAGTCCTCTTCACACGGAGATACAAAGTTTCAAACCATATCCCCCCTGGACTAAACAATATAAGTCTGGATTTCTAAAACAATGCCAAGTACCTGGGCATAGTTCTGGACAGGAAACTACTCTGGCACAGAACGAGTAAAGAAGGCATGTGTTGCCCTCTCTTCATGTAAGCAGGCGTTAGGCCGAAAATGCGGTTTTCCCCAGCAATTGTTCATTGGCTATACACAGCCGTAGTACGTCCCATACTGATCTATGGAGTTTTAGTATGGTTGCCAGCACTCTGGAAACAATCAGTCCTGAACACCATACACAAAGTACAGAGAAGTGCTGAACTATGCATGTGTGGCGCCCTCTTAATCACCCCAACGGAGGCGCTCAACACCATATTTAATCTTCTTCCTTTAAGCCCAGTACGGAGACACTGAGAATTTTTGCGGAGCCCATCTAATTACATGGCTCAGAGAATACGCTCAACAAAAATCTCAGAACACATTCTCAGAGCCACTACGGAGATGACACAAGTGCGCTCTGAGAATAAGCATGGCCTGCCAACTCGTTTTTTGGCCGAAATGCTGATAAATTCTCGCGGGGGGTCATAGAAATTATGAAGAATGTTTGATAATTGGCAACAAAACAACAACAAAATACAACAAAATAATCATGTGGAGTACGAACAAGTGTCGTTGATCATTAAATGCTGGTCATTAAAATGCATTTCGTGGCCTACCGGCGGAACGCCTCCATTTGTGGCGAAGAAGTCTTTTCAGATTGCCACTCCGGTGGATGTGAATGGTTGCCATTTCCCTCAAAATGCTGGAACACATGTAACCTCCACCTGAGCCGCAGCCTCCACAGCCCGTTATAGTGGCGCCTCCTCAAGCGGCCGTTCTGTCCACGCCAGCTGTGGTGGCTCCCTTTGGTCTCGACGCCCTGTCGTGGCCACTAATTGTTTAACACCAGGCGCCACCTTTGAATTCCTATGCATGTAGTTGTTTCTGCTTTAGTGAGCCCGCCGAGTATCTCCAGTCTATGGAGCTGGCTATCACTAAGACAATGGCGTCGCGTGAATGTGGTACCAGGCTAATGGCATTGCCTATGACCTCTGAATCCCACTTAGTGACTTGATTTTCAATTTTATAAAAAAACTTCGTGTGCCCTTTTGCTGTTGCCTGGTCACACTACAGTCTCAGAGGCCGCTCTGAGAATTATGAAACAATTCTCACTGAGAGAAAAATCTCAGCGTCTCCGTACTGGGCTTTAGACTTAATGTCTAAACAGATAGCGAGTACTACAGCCCTGAGAATAAGAGAGTCTGAAGTCTGGTACGCGGGCCACTCAGAACACACAACCATACTCAACCTTCAAATCGCGGCTCCCGCCTTTACAGATAACTGTATACCCAAAATATCTAAATAGAAGACACGACTGGGATAACTTACCATATAGCAGAGCTAATGGATGGATCTAAGCTCGATAACAAAGTAGAAGGGGGAGTTTCCTCCACCGACCTAGATATGGAAGTATCATTCCGACTCCCTAATCATTGCAGCGAGTACCAAACAGAACTGGTGGCCATCCAGGAGGCCGCCAAATACCTTAGCACACTCATTGTCGTAGAAAGGCAGCTCTAATGGCACCAATAATACCAAATCGGTCACGGAATGCCGTAGATCCTTAAATGAGATCGCTCGGCATCTCTGTATCCACCTTATCTGGGTGCATGGTCACCGAAACATTGAGGGCAAAGAGTCAGCCGACTGGCTGGCTAGACACGGCACCACCATCCAGCTCCTCCCGGAGAAGAGCACGATGGGGATGCCCTTGGCCTCACACAAACTAATCACAAGAAATGAAGAAATGGCGCCTGGCTACGTAGCGATGGTACAACTGATTGTTCACTGTATAATAATTCGTGTAATATTTTATTGTTTTTGTCCTCTCCACGCTCTTGAATCTGTCTTCTCCGTTCACTTGATGTGAGCCGGGGCATATCAATAAAAAACTCTCCTAACCAGTCCTGAGCGGCGTTCGGCAGGGATGTGCTCTGTCGCCTATTTTGTTTATAATGGTGGTTGCAGATGTGTTCGCTACAATGCAACCTGCTCCCAACAACAGCGGCATTGGGTGGTCAATGACTACAAGACTGCGGCATCTGGACTATGCAGACGATATATGCCTCCTGTCAAATAGGCTAAGCGACCTGGCTAATACACTAGCCCACCTTGACACCTCAGCTAAATCGGCAGGCCTCAAAATCAACACGAAGAAGACAAAAGCGCTCAGCATCCGTTCCGGACAATCCCAGGCTCTGGTTTTGTACGAAGAGCCAATTGAGCAAGTTGAGCAATTCAGCTATCTGGGAAGCGTAGTCGCTGTTGATGGAGGGACGGAGCTCGATGTGGATGTGCGCCTTCAAAAGGCTAAAGGTGCCTATGGGATGCTGTCAGCTGTTTGGCGTTGCTCGACCTATCCACACTGGCTCAAAATCAGGCTCTTCAAGTCCAACGTATTGCCAGTGCTCTTATACGGTTCTTCCACTTGGAAAATTACAACTTCCATAGTGGCGAAACTACAAACTTTTGTAAACCGTTGCCTGCGACGCATCTACTGCATATTCTGGCCTGACAGAATACGGTGTCGACATCATAATACGCAGGATGAAATGGAGCTGGATAGGACATACATTGCGAAAAAACGAGAACAACATCGCAAGGAAGGCAATGGAATGGAACCCGTTGGACGGAGTCGGGCAGACCCAAAGAAACTTGGAGGAGGACTGTCGGTAGAGAGGCGCAAAGCATCGGGAAAAGTTGGGGAGAACTGAAAGCGACGTCCAACAACAGAGTTCGCTGGAGGAGAGAAGTGGTTGATGCCCTATGCACCACAAAGGATCAGAACTAGAAGAGAAAAGAAGAACCTGGACGGGGAAGCAGATTAATATTTTGAATCCCTTTTTAATTTTAATGTTGACAGATAATTGTCAACTATACTTATACAAATAAACAAAAACGTTCGACCTAAAACTTACCAGTAGTCTTTTACGTCAAAGTAGAGGAAACATCTCACTTCTAGTCGGAGTCTTAACGGGTCACTGCCTTATCGGTAGACATGCAGCACGCTTGGGCGTCGCTCATAATGCCTTCTGTAGAAGCTGCAAGTGTGAGGAAGAGGAGGAAACATTACTGCAACTTATATGCCACTGCCCAGCACTTAGTAAAAGGAGACTCAAAACACTTGGTCACCCCTTTCTACTCAACCTCTCGGAACTATCTGAGATAGAGATTTCGTATATACTAAAATGTTTTACTAATTTGAATTCAATTCGAGAGAATATTTCGACGAAAACTAGTAACCACACATTGTGTTGTTACTTACATACAAAATAATCCGAAACATTTACAAAAATCGAGTCGAAAACCCTAACAGACCCGTAAGTTAAGTTTCTCAGCAACTACTAGATCAAATTATTCTCAGCTTTTGAAGCAATTTAAACGGAATAAACTCTACACAGTGGTTAAGAATCGTGTACAATTCTTACACTTCTTACAAGACTTCTGAAAGAAACTTTTCTGTCTCGGAAAGTTTAAACACAGGTTTTCCTGCTGGAAAAGACAATGGGAGGGTATTTTTTTTTGGAAAAGAATAATAATTAAATCAAAATAATGTTTACTATTGCAGATGATATGATAAATCTAACTTGAAAAATAATCCAAAAATATTGATAGTTATTGATAAAGTTATGTCTGACTTAAACTTTGGGACTACTTCTTATTCTTCTTATTAACTTAATTTTTTTAAACTGAGACAAGCTGGCTCTTTGATTTCCTCTCGATGTTTAAATTTCAAGTACAATTTGTACATAAACATAAAACTCTTGCGGCAAGGTGCACAAAATAAACAAAACTTCAATTGTTATGCACTTCGCGGATGCGTGTTAATAACCAACAATTTGTCGCCTTTCAAAGTGATCCGCGAGAGTCAAACTTTTGGCTTCCATGTCTTACTTAGTGTCAATAAGCTGTCAAAATTTATGGCTCACACGCTGCTGTTTACTCAGCGGCAAAATACACAAAACAAAAGACTCAGGCAACGAACTTGGGCGGCTGCTGCAGCGGCAGCATTAACATAACATTTAACGGTAGCACTTTCTGTTGCCACCGCCAGCACCATTACCAGAGGGGCCAGAGAGCTCATAAATTTATATGCCACACGCGAAGCCACCAACTAGGGGACGGGCTGGCAAGCGTGTCCAATTATTTTGACATTAACAATGAATGTGTCGCAACCCGGTTGACCGGTGTTTTCCTTCTTTTTTTTTTTGTTTTTGCAAAGCTCCCCGAAAAAAAAAAACAAGAAAAATTATTAATCAAAAAGAAACATGTTGCTGCTTGTTGTATGATGATGAGTTTGCCTGTTGACAGACATTTTGTCACATACTTGAACATGCAACAGGAAACAAGCAATTATAATTTATGCCAAATATGATAATAAGGGCTCCACTTTTATGACCCATAAACTAATCCAAATCAAATGAAAGAAGGCGCGGAAATGAATGCTTTGTGTTTGTTCTGTCTACAAAATTCATGACTAGACTGAAATGTAAATTTTCGCATAGAAATGCTGTATCATTTGAAAACAAATAATTCCAGTAAACCTGCTTAGTCAGCAGCAGCAAGTTCATTATTTTTGCTGTGTTGTTTGGTGATTGTCAAGGCAAACGCATTGAACTTTGTAAAGTCAAAGCTTATTACTAATTACTAATTTAATTTACTTTCAGGATCTCTACTATATAGCCTTTGGTTATCCCGAAAAGGAGCTGAGCACAGATATTGCACTGATCACAGGAGGTGGTAATGGTCTGGGACGTCTGCTGGCCGAAAGATTAGGCAAAATGGGCACCAAAGTCATCATTTGGGATATCAACAAGCAGGGTAAGATCACACACACTCTCTCTCTCTCTATATTCCTTAAAAAAATGATTATAATAAATATTGTTTAGGTATTGCGGAAACCGTGGAAATAGTGGAAGAAGCAGGCGGCTATTGTAAAGGCTATGTGGTGGATATATCCAAAAAGGAAGAAGTCTACAAAGCTGCCGATGTCATTAGAGAAGAAGTCGGTGATGTAAGTAGAAAAAAAAAACTGACAACAATTGAAGCATAAAACTCAAGTAATTGCTGTTTACAGTCGAGCGCTTTATAGTCCATCATGTAATTGTTTGTTGAGGGGCGTTTAATAGTCTAGAAACATGAAAGAACCCTTTTCTGGCTTGTAGCAACACTTGTAGCCCTAACACTTATTACAGTCGTAGCCACGCCCCTTGGCAACACATTTATGCATATTCATGTCATAAATTTAAACTGAAGCCCCGAAGAAAATTAGTATGCATGAGTGCATCGTGCAGCAACAACGATCATGGTCAACCTTGAGAAATTTACAGAGAGAAAGAAAAAGACTCGTCTTTATATACGAGTATGTGGTATGTAAAACTGGTTGCCACTTGCTTTGGCATCTTTGGTAATTTATCACCTATCTGGAGCAGTTGCAGGCATTCGACGGCACGAGACCCTTTTTCTTTTCACACAAAAATCACACGCCGCTAATTGTGACTGCCTCTGTTCAGGTCTTATAACATAAATCTTCTCCATAAGTTGGTTGATTTTGTTGAATTTCCACATTAATTATCGCTCTTTAAACTGCACCTGCTAATCCAATTAGCAGATCTTTGCCAAAAGTTTTGAAAATTGAAATTTACTCACAATTGCTATGGGCCAAACAATTAGAATATTTAAATTGTTTGACTAAGCTGAACAAATATTAGCAAAATCACATTCCTAGTTCGGGGTAAGAAATGACTAATAATGCAAAAGATGAGATAATTTTTAAGTAAGAAATTTAGGAAAAAAGTAGAAAAATGAATTGATTACAAAGGAGGAAAAAAAAAGCAGCACTTAAGGTAAAAAAAAAAAACACGAGATCAGTATATATCAGTACATGACTCGTGACATGACTCCTTAGCATTAACTGCGGTCATTAGGACTGGTTCCCGCTAACCCCCCCTTCTGACCTCTCGAGCCTCCTGGCCGAGTAGGGTGGGCGAAGGACCTTGATAGTGGGCGAGCCGGTTCACGTGGACAGTTTTGGTCGCCCGGAGCGTTTGGTAGCGGGAGCGTTCGTGAAGCTGAAGGGCATGACATTAAATTCATAAAGGCCCGCGTCACATGCGAATGCTGTCTTTGGTCGAGCCTCTTCCTCCTTTTCCACCTGCCAGTAGCCACTCTGCAGGTCCATTGTCGAAAAATAATGAGATCCATGAAGCGTCGTCAGAATGTCATCCATCTCTGCCCAAGGGCTTGAGGAGGGCCGAATTACTCCTCGTGACTCCATATCCGTGATCAGTCGCTGTTTGCTAGGGAGCGATTGGCCAGTATCGATAGACTGTTTGGTCAGGCTAGTACGACTCGTGTCTGCCTCATGGACAAACACATGCTCATGCCCTCGTAGAAGCTGTATCAGCCTCGAACGAAGGTCTTCGGGTCATGCGCTTGTAGCACGTCCCAATCCACGACTGCTTGGGGCGGCAGCCTTTCCGGGGTAGAAGGCAGCACTTCTAATGGTTCCAAATGACCCCGGATTGTGAGCGCTGGCAGCTTGTGTTTCTGCGGGCTCAGGTTAAGCACGCGCAGTGTGGCGGCGCCTCGCGCGGTGTCCAGGAGACCACTACCTAGGACTAAGTCGGTAGGCAGTTGCGAATGGACACCACGTTCCAACATTGCGACCCCTGTGCCTCGCATTTAAAAGTAAAATTGTCGTGGGCTGGAGTGTATGGTGGCCGAGTATAAGGTGGGAGTTCCTATTAAGCAGTCCCCATCGAATTCAGATGAAGCTTCTTAAGGTCCACGTTGCCAGGTGTAGTAAACCAACCCAACAGGCTGGGTGTATCACCTTCGACCATTAAGAAGTCATGTCGAATTCTCCGGCCAGCAATGGTCAAACCCACAGAGGCTTTGGCTGTGGCCACGAACTGCTCCGAGGAAGGGCCCTGAAGAGTCACATGACACGGCGTGACAGGCACTGGCTCCTTACAGTCTCTGGCGTTAAGCAGCGACACGGCGGCGCCTGTGTCAACGATAAGGCGAACCAGACGTTTCTGAAAAAAAAGGAAACAATGTAGGTTCTGGTCACCGGTGGTACCAACTGTATACGTAGCTTTGTTAGGCGAAGTAGTGGTCCCACGTGGGGCGTTCCATAGTGGAGCGCCGGATTCCTGATGGTTGTCCCCGAAAGTCGTAACCACAGTTTTGGACAGGGAAGACTTTGACTCTTCGGAAATCTCGCGGAGCGGCGGCTCGTTAAACAACAGGGCAAGAACGGCCTCGGCTTCTTTCTCAGGTGAGATTTCGCCGCAATTCCATAAATTTGTAGGCCATATTTCCATACCGTTGCTAGAATAGCCTTGTAGATTAGGACTTTGTTCCTGAGTGGTAGCTTGTTGTTGGAGTTCAGGAGCCACCCCATGCGCCGTGCTTTGGCAGCCAGTCCCTGAGCTATTGTCTTGACATGGTGTCCAAAGGTCAGTCTTCTGTCCAGTGTCAACCCCAAGGTATTTATGGGCTGCTTTATGCTCCATAAGCTGACCGAACAAGAATACTCCCGGGGAATATACGGCACACTTGTCCGTGTTTATGGCAATGTTCCATCTAGCGGCCTAGTTGCTAAACCTATTTAAGTACTCTTGAAGGGCATCTGTGGCTGAGTATATGCATTTGTTGCGGGCAAGTGTGGCCGTGTCGTCAGCAAATGTTGCGATTAGAAGATCTTCGGGGTTTTCAAGCGGAATGCTAAAGGCTCTGGGCATATCGTGAGTGAATAGGGAGTATAGCGTAGGACCCAATACGCTACCCTGCGGTACACCAGAACAAATGTTCAAGAGCTTGAACTCAACCAGCACACAGAAAAGTATAATTAGCCATTTAGACGTGTAGCTACAAGAGCGTGTGATTGTGCAATGCACTAGCACAGCAATGTCATTGGTTGGCCACCCAAAGGCCAAAAGGTCCTGCGGGTGACTCCCAGACAAGTTCGACAAAAATTTTTCTTTGTTTGTGAAATGAACCAATTCAAGTGGTGGGTCTTTGAAGTTGCTGTGTATCGATGTATTTGTTCTCTGAATATGGGCAAAAGCAGCAGTGGCATAAATAGATATAAGTCCAGAGTAAAATCCAAAGAGAAATGGAAATCCAATGCACTTCTTCTCGGGTTTTTCCCTCTGTACATATATGTTGTTACAAGATTTGAAACTGGCTGACTGGTGACTACCTCAAACCATACAAGATAGAAAGCTAAATTGTTTTATCTTATGCTGAAAGTTAGTACTATAATTATAATCAGATCAGATTTTAAAAAGTTCTGTTGGGAACTGTGGATAGTTCGCAGTTTTTTGGTTTATCATAAGATTAGTCTTAAACACATTAAGCAAAGATCTATATGAAAATTCAACTATGACGTAAAACAAATTTTTAGGAAGTTTTTAAAAATATAAATTTTTTCTCCTCTAAGTCGCAAAATGGGCGGAAAACTTTTATATGAAACTCTTTTGTTTTCCATTCGATCAGCTTCAAACTTATTTTCAAAGCTTTGCATTACAAAATACATATTACCAACGTGATTTATAAATGGCGTGGAAATTGTTGGGGTCAATTTTCAATTTTCTTCCGTTCAGCTTCAAACTCATTTTCAAAGCTACACATACAAAATATGGAATACGTGACTTTGAAATTTGGAAATGCATAGACAATTGCAAGCAAAACCGCGGGTATAAGCTAGTTAAACATAAAAAAGCAAAAAACGAAAATGAAAGCTACACCAAAATAATCTCACCCCTTATTCATTTGTTTTGAATTGTTAAAAAAAAAAAAAAAAAAAAAAAAAACTACACAAAGTAAAACTGATGACTAAACACCTTTATATCTTCTGGAGTTTTGCTCGATGACCTAAACAAGAAGGGAGGGGAAAGAAAACTATCCTCTGAACGAAAGGCACTCAAGTGAAGATTTACCAAATGTACACAAATTTATGTTCTCAGTGAAAAAGCTGGAGTCATAAGTTATCGAAATATCGGGAAAAAATTTATAGTTGTCAGGATAAAATACTCTAGTTTTTCAGGTGGGATGACAAGATATTTTCAGAATGTACAAATATGGAAAAATAAAGTCGTGAGGAATGTATGATGGTAAAATGATATTGAGGAAAGGAACAAATAGTTTAGATAGAATATAAAAAAGTCAGTAAATTAGTGTATTAGTCATTCCGTCACAGAACTCTATGTTGAAACGAATCAAACGGTTATCTTTTCTGGTTTTCGGTTCGGTTCATAATTTTTTTGAAGTCCCAGTTTGTTGGTTAGGGACCGTTTGTTTGTGTTTGGTTCACAACCGAGTTTCAACCCTGGTTTCTAGAAAACCAGATGCAATTCCTGTAGGATAATTTGCGAAGTTTTGATAATGAACTAGAAAAAATTTGACATCTTAAATGATGATATGTATTTGATATGACCAAACCTTTTTCCAAAAGTGTAGATCTAGGTCTGGTTCTAAGGAATTTGGTCCTTAAGCGGTTTTCCTTACTTTAAACCAAGAACAACTAGCCAATGCATTTTTCTTTCGAAACTATCACACTACATACGATTACATGCTCAGCTCTAAGTTTGCAAAATTGATAATTAGCTCATAGCAAACATTATACAATGTTTCCATTTTTTCTTTTTTTATAAGTGAAATCATTTTTAATAAAGATGCGCCAAGAGTGTCGAGCGTGTCAAGGTCTAATTGCGAATAATGTAAAATGCCTGAAAGTTGAGTTATGGTTACAACAATTAAATGCGCCATTGTTGCCAGTTCAAAAAAAAAGTTAACAACAAGTGCAACATGTCGTTAAGACAGCAGCAACAATAACATGGATATCCAGACCAGGCCGGGTTCAAGTGCACTCGGGGCAGGGCTAGGGCTTACATTGCGTATGCGCGATTTCAAATTGCTAAATAAGAAAAAACAAAAACAAAACAAAAACATTTAACGAGGCGTGCATTAAGACAACAACAACTACAAAAAACACAGCCAGTAAACTCATTAAAAAATATTAAATGTAATAATTCAGAGAGCAACAAAACAAAACAAAAAAGCAACGCGTCATCTGCATAACGCATGACTTACTAAGCAGTTAAATGTTTTTGCTCTTTGCTACTGTTTTTTATTTTCTATTTTTGTTTCAGCTGTTTTTTGGTGCGTTTCAGGTTCAACTTGACTTGGCTTCTGTCATTATATAATTCGTTCAAGCCAGCCAAAGTGGTTTTTGATAACTTCAAAGCGTTCTATTCAGTAAGTTTTAGTTCAAGTTGAACTTTAGTTAAATGATTTCTAAGGGATTTCGGTTAGCCACTTTTGAACTTGTCTGAGTGTTAATCAGCGGCTGGCCAAGCATGAAAAAGTTAACTTTAGCATATAAATAATGATGGTTAATTAAATGTTTAGATGAAAAAAATAATTACAACTGTCCGAGACTTTTAGCTATGATAGACATAAGAACTGCGGTTAATGTTGGCCCATATTTTTGGCCACTAACCGCAACTATTCTGCTTAATAACCTACTTAGTTTCATATCGAAATGCCAATGCAATGCTGCAATGCCTAATTAAAGGGTAAACCAACAAGTGAAACAACCAAAAGAGTTGCAGAACAGTAAGCAACGACTACATTTTCTCAAAGCTAATTAATCAGAGTCTGTTTAAATAGGTGCATTAAAAGTGATTTTCACTGTACTTTCAAAACGACGCTTTCCCAAATGCAACATAGTTACTCAAACAAAAACCAGGGGGTATTCATGCATTTTATGAATTAATTTGTGTTTTCCGTTTTTGGCTTTATTTTCTGTTGTTGTGTTGTTTCGATTTAAACTTAGAAATATGAAGTGAGTTTGTGAATTATTGTCATTAGCTGGTGATGGCAACAGGCCTCCACACAATGTAACAAAACAGCCCACGGTCTGTAATTCTGGGAGTATTGCAAATCATTGCAAACCCTTCACTATAAGAATTGCATGTGGTTTCATAGAAAAGCTTAGAGTTGTTGCTTAAAAGTAGGGTTGAAACTCGGCTCTGAACAGTCCTTAAACTATTATTTGTGATCGTAAATAGGACAGCGAACCAAAACGGTATTTTTTAAAAAAGCCGGAAATCAGAAACGAACCGGTCTATTTCATCAAAGAGTTCTGTGACGGATTGATTAATATCTCAATTTCACTGATACGTACATAAATGAACATTCCCAACATTTTTGCCTTTTATAGCGAAGCTCTTCTACGGACGTTTGACTGGGGGAATTAAAAGAGAAAAATTTTGTCTTTGTGACAGATTTCTTTGGCTACGCTTTTGACTTTGCAAAGCCAGACATAGCAGTACAAGTGGAGGGGAAGTGTAAGGAAAAACCACTGACCAAAACAGTGACCAATTCAGTGACCAAACAGTGACTAAAACAGTAACTAAAACTGTGACCACAACAATGACCACAAGAGAGAACAGTGACCAAACCAGTTACCAAACAGTGACCAAAACAGTGACCAAAACAGTGACCAAAACAGTGACCAAAACAGTGACCAAAGAGTGACCAAAGAGTGACCAAAACAGTGACCAAAACAGTGACCAAAGAGTGACCAAACAGTGACTTAAACAATGACTAAATCAGTGGTTAAAACAAAGACTAAAACAGGGACCAAAACAGTGACCACACAGTGACCAAAACAGTGATCAAAAAGTGACCAAAGAGTGATCAAACCAGTGACAAAACAGTGATCAAAACAGTGACCAAACAGTGATCAAAACATGGACCAAAACAGTGACCAAAACAGTGAACAAAACAGTGACCAAAACAGTGACCAAAACAGTGACCAAAACAGTGACCAAACAGTGACTAAAACAGTGACCAAACATTGACCAAAACAGTGACTAAAACAGTAACCAAAACAGTGACCAGAACAGTGACCAAGACAGTGACCAAAAAAATTAATAAATCAGTGGATAAAACAGAGACTTAAACAGTGACCAAAACAGTGACCACACAGTGACCTAAACAGTGATCAAAGAGTGACCAAACCCCTGACAAAACAATGATCAAAGAGTGACCAAACCACTGACAAAACAATGATCAAAACGGTGACCAAAACATGGACCAAACAGTGACCAAAACTGTGACCAAACAGTGACTAAAAAAGTAACCAAAACAATGACTTAAACTGTGACCAAACAGTGACTAAAACCGTGTCCTAAACAGTGACCAAAACATTGACCAAAACAGTGACCAAAACCGTGACCAAAACAGTGACCAAAGAGTGACCAAGCAGTGACCAAAACAGTGACCAAAGAGTGACCAAACAGTGACTTAAGCAATGACTAAATCAGTGGTTAAAACAGAGACTAAAACAGTGACCAAAACAGTGATGACCAAATCAGTGACCAAAACAATGACAAAACAGTGACAAAAGACAGTAAACATGACAAACAGTGACCAAAACATTGACCAAAACAGTGACCAAAACAGTGACCAAATAGTGACCAAAACAGTGATCAAAAAGTGACCGAAACTGTCAACAAAACAGCGACTATATTGTGTCCGAGTTTTAGCAGGGACGAATTCCGGTCAAATAGTATCGGTCAGAACATAATGAAAAATAAGCAGGCGTCCCTAAAAGATCGTAGGATCAGGTGTAGTCCCGAACAACTTTCAGCACCTTTAAATGCTTAGGAAGAATGCGATGGCTTTGTCAACAATTTATTACATCATTTTGTAACACATATCAGCGCTTAAAAAAACCGTACAACTATTTGGAAACATTTATTTTAAAGCTAAGAAATTGTTTGATACGTTGATTTTATAGTAGTTCAAAAATCACTGTTGAATGCATGCAAAAATGTTGAAATTTCGTTGCTAAAGGTCTGTTTCCAGATGCGAAATAACGAAAAGAAAAAGAAAATTTTCATACAAAATATCTAGAAACTAAAATTTGTTTCAAAACTTACTTTTGGGAGTACCGAGATGTCAAGTACAGCTAAGTTATATGTGGAATTCATCTTATTTCCACAACAATTTAGCAGTGAATACTATATTACTTAGTTACTGCGGTGTACGTAGCTACAAATAATGTTAATGTTACTTTTTACACAATTGTTCGCATTAGCTATTCCTTGCGAGTTTAGTTGACAATGCCGGTTTTCTACATTGAGAGTTATGTTGTGTAATTGACTTTACTTCATGTAGGAGGGTTTGCTGTTGTTGGGCAAATTATAGTATGGAAAAATGCGAAATATACAAAAATATGAATGTTGTATGACTAAACCAGGGCCGTCCAGATTATAGCCAACAGCGGCCGAAGTTGGGTTCCATACCATGGACTGCTGTTTGGTTTCCGGATCGTACTTATAGAACAAAGCTTCGTCACCAGTAACAACTTTAGTAAAGTTTCTAGACTGCCCATTTTCGAATTTATTTAGAAAGTATTAGGCAAAGTATTTTAAATACGTGGAACCCATCTCGCAGACTTCTTCGTGAACAGCAGATCATGATGCTATATTTGAGATACGGCCATGGCATTTAAGCCCAGTTCATTAGCAATTATTTCCTGTGTTGATCGAGGGTCTTCGTCTAGTTTAGCTTTAACTCTGGCTACGTTTATCTCGTCGCTCGAAGATTTTGGTCGACCTTCTCGCGGCTCGTCCTCTATAGAAAAATGTCCCGTCTGGAATCTTTTGAACCACTTTGAAATAGTTTTTAGAGATGGTCCAATCGTCCCATATGCAATTTGGCATTCATCGAATATTTGTACTGGCTTTAATTTATGCTGAAAACCGTAGAGAATCACAGACGAATTTCTGTTTGCTAAACCCGGCCACGACGGAGAATTGGCACAAACGACGCGAGGATGCGGGACGGGTAACCGCTTGAAAGGTACTCAGGGAGCGTTTAAGTGACACTGAAAACGAAAAACGAATGTTCTCACACAGACGCAAGCCGCGAGAGGAAAGCTGCCGGGGGCGCTGCGCCCGAAACCGCCGTTTCGCCGCCCCCCCGCCTCTCACCGCGCGCCGCGGCCTACACGGTCCTGCCAGGCCAAGAGCGACTCGTGAAGGTACAAGGGCCACAAGCTGCAATCGACAACTGCGAGCCCACTGACGACTGAGAACTCCAACAACTGAGAGGCTTCGGTTATTATCGTGGAAACGCCGGGGGTGGCGCCTGCCACCCTCATAATGGCTCTGCTCTCACGCAGAGGAGGGCGTGTGCTGCGTTGAGCCTCTAGGTCTTGCGCGCCCGCCCGCCAGGCTACCGCTGGCATTCCGTGCTGTGGGTCCGCTTGGGTGACGCTGTTTTTCATCTCTGCGACGTCGAAGGCGCCGGGCTTTACAACATACAGGAGTTTACCTTCCGACGGGCTTTCGCTCACAGTCCCAGTTGGTTTTGAATCAACTCTGCCTTACGAGTCCAAACGTGCCCATCTTGTACGGCCAATGCTCTTATTTACAAGAAACAGGACGGCCCGCTGCCGAGCGCCGTCCCAATAAATGCGCCGGCGTGCTGCCCCCCCGGGCCCGGCAGGCATGACACATGACGCTCTCCTCGTTGAAGAGACCAATTTGCCAGTAGTGTGAAGTACACATTTCTCCGTAGCTACAGGCCTCGTTACAAAAAGCGCAAACCGCACAAAATTAACGCCGGCTCCGCCCCCCGGCTAAAAGAACGTTGACATAAAGAAGAATTTCAGGAAGGAACGTCTTGAGACTGTTGCACTTTACACGCAACATGCCGGCCCCCGGGGGGGGGCGGTCGCTCGGGGCAAAGGGGGGGGGGGGGGCGTTAGGTGGTGGGAATTTTATCTGAGTCATTCTCAGCTAGTTTGTGTTTTCAACCGAACTTTCTGAAATTTTAAGCCAATTCCCGTGGGAACAATAGAATTCATGTGCTTTCAAAGTCATAAAAAATAAAATCTGGGTTATTTCACCAAATGCTGCAAATGCGGAGGTATTTTTATCTGATTTTGATAAACGTGGGCAAAAAATGTTCGAAAGAGATTGCCCTCAACATGTCAATATCTAAAACCGGAGCAATTTTAATGGAAAGGCGGAAAAAAACTTAGTGAAAGGCAGCAAAAACTTGAAAAATTATAAAACTTTTTACAAAAATCTAACTTTGAAGTGCCATAACTTTGTCATTTATGATTGGATTTTAAGCAACCGGCATTTTTTGTAAAGATAATTTTATTATCTTTCATTTTTGTCTTAGTTAGTTAATTAACCAGTCAACCAAATTTGTAAAGTTTTAAGGTTATCTAAGTTAAATTTGCTCATAACTACATATGAAAAATCCAGTTTGAGCAACTTTAATTTTCGGTTCTAAGATTGCTCCAACTGTCTAATAATTGTACTGCCTAGAACTAATTATCCAGCATGAAATCTGCAAACTTGTTTTGAAAATTATGCATAATTTTAGTTTTTTTTTTTTTTGTTCTGTTATGCAATTTTGTTTATGGACATATATCTTGAGGCGGGTTAACGGCTCTGTGATTAACCAATAGACCGTCAACAATTTGAAATTGAGAATACGTTTTTGGTGTCAGTAGCACATACTAAACATATGTATGTACTCGCACTTGTACTTGTAGCAACTACGACTTGTGGACCCGCAGAAGTTGTGCAATATTTGCCAGATAAATGCAAATTTTTTGTCTTGACGCAAAACAGCAACTAGTACTTAGAAGTCAACTAAATATTTTCATTGCACAAACAATTTGCAGGTCACCTTGCTGATCAACAATGCCGGCGTGGTCTCTGGTCTGCATCTGTTGGATACGCCCGACCATCTGATCGAGCGCTCGTTCAATGTGAATGTTATAGCACACTTTTGGGTAAGTTGGACCGCAGAATATGCAGTTTATTGGTTTTTAATCGCTGTCACTGCCAACAGACCACAAAAGCGTTTCTGCCCAAAATGATCGAGAATGAACGAGGACACATTGCCACAATTGCCTCACTGGCTGGCCATGTGGGCATTAGCAAATTGGTCGATTATTGTGCCAGTAAATTTGCAGCGGTAAGTGCGGTCAGCTTTAACCATTCCATCTTACCATACTTACCACTTGGTGTGCGTAATTACAGGTTGGCTTTGATGAGGCATTGAGACTGGAGCTGGAAGTCCTTGGACATACCAATATACAAACCACCTGCATTTGTCCATTCTTTATACAGGCAACTGGCATGTTTGACGATGTAAATGCCAGGTGAGTGGTTGATTTTGTTTAATAAAGAGAGTTTGGATTGTAAGAGTTTTCTTTGCTATTAAAGATGGGTACCCACACTGAATCCTAATGATGTGGCTGATCGTGTTATAGGAGCCATCAAGAAGAATGAGAAACTGTCTGTTATACCCGGCTTTCTCAAGTTTATGTTGTCCTTCAAGTGGTAAGTTCTAGTATTCCCCCCCGTTTATAAATCCCAGTCTCCTTAAAGCTTTCCCCACTCAACTCCTGCCCGCCCATTACCTTTGCCTAATGGTCTTGCTTTAATGTGTTTCGTTTTAATAATGCATAATATTTACCTTTACCGTTTTTTTTCAGGACCTTCCCCTGGGGTTGTGTGGGCGGTTTGTTGCGACGCCTGGTGCCCGATGCCTCGCCGCATGGTCTGGCTAGCTCCGCTGTGGCTGCCACCCCGCCCAAAGCCAACGCCAAGTTGTCTAGTTCCACCACCACCACCACCGCCGCCGATTTAGCCGCCCTCGATGCTCAGTTAAGCAGCGTCACCATGCAGGCCAAGCCACCCTCCATGCTGATCCAGCGCACCCCCTCGCTGGGTGAGCGTGTGCTTTGAGCAGCGTTCCCGTTATTGTTTTTGCATTTTACCCATCATGTTGTATGCGTAATTGAATTTGTGTTTGGTTTTTCTGGCACACGCAACCATTTACTAAATCTTAAGCTATAAGTCTAGTGATATTACCTTAAGTTGGAATAGAAGTAAGTTCTGCTGATTTGTATTTTTGTATTTTTATATATACTAAATAGAGAAACAAACGTAAAAAAACAAAGAGTGCAGTCAGGTTCTAAAGTTAGTTAATGCATTTTTGGTTTAGCTTTTTTTTCATGTATTTTTGCCTTAGTCATTTTTACTTTTATACAAAATAGTTAGATATAATACATTTAGCTAGAAGTTGTCTCTGTCTTACCATTTGTTTTAATTATTTTGTTTTTTATTTTGGCAAGAAGATTTACACACATTTTATAAAAGCTAAGTACGCATCTGCTGTAACCAATTGTTTAGTTAATTTATCGTTACAAAATAATTTTAATAAATTACTTATGGAATTACTATAAACAAACATAATGCTTATTACTCTATTTAAGAAGTAAGAAAAAGTTAACAAGCTGGTGACATAGGGGTAGGAAAGTAAGTCTAGGACAAACACAAGAATACCTTATCATCGAGCTATTTTCATTAACTATAACTGATAACTCTTATGGCACAGGAAAATTTTCAAAATTGAACGAGCAAAGAAAGATTTTAGAAACAGTCAGTAAACCTTTTTATAAGTTGTCGCACATGTCCTACAAGTTGAAGATAAAACGACCTTTCCCTAGAAATGACGCTATTACCCTAGAAACAATTGATATGCTGGCGCGATGAGTATCGCGTCGCTTCAATGGAGAGATATGTATTAACGCTTCAGAGCTGAAGCAAAGACGTTTCTATACATTATGAAACAATGGATGAAGCA